>JADRCH010000870.1:1527586-1747217 GCA_019843965.1 Rhynchomys soricoides | reverse complement strand
TCTCTCTCTCTCTCTCTCTCTCTCTCTCTCTCTCTCTCTCTCTCTCTCTCTCTCTGTGTGTGTGTTTGACATACATGCCATGGGTAACATTGTGGAGTCAGTTTTGTCCTTCTACCTCCATATAGGTTCTAGAGATCAAAGTCATGTGATCAGGCTGACTCCTCATGTGCTTTTATCTTCTGAGCCATCTCTCTAACCTCCCATTGAAAAAATATATAAATAGGCAAGAAGAGCTAGTTACATTCCAAAAGTTCTCTTCAAACAAGGATATAGAAATGTTTTCTAATTTTGGCCAATGGAACCTGATCACAAATCTAGAAACTAGTTAGGATTAGAGAAAACTGTATTCCTGAAAAGATATTCAAGGCAGAATCAATATTCTTTTTTTTTTTATTCAGCTGAATGTTGCCATGGCTACACGTGATGCCTGAAACTTAACAGTCATCCTGTAATCATAACAAGAATCTAGTAAGGTAACAATGGAAGGATCCTTAATGACATCAGTAGGCCACTGTCGCATCTTTGGATACACCTATTTCTAGAATTGATGGATACACCTTATTTTAGATAAGTGATGCAGTACACATTCCCACCTTTCACTCGCAGTGGGAATGTGGACTTGGTCGCTTGTAGGTAAAACATCTTGATTCAACAGGAAAGTTAATTGCCTTGACTAAGAAACTGGATTGAAGTTAGCAAAATAAATGGACTAATATTAAAGCAGAAAAAAGGAACTAACATTGTTGGCCCATCATGGGCATCACATTATATCAAGAAAAATTCAGAAAGTACCTCATTAAATCATCAGCATACCCTAAGAGGATGTTAAGGATGTTCTGTTTTATAAAAGAACACACAGAAAGGTAAAGTAATTTACGTAAGGTCAAATAGTAAGTAGCAGTTTTAGAAGCACAACTCATGTTGGTTCAATTGTAACAGAAAGGGGGAACGTTGTATGCCACATGCAGACAGAGTGGGTATTCCATTACCATTACATCATCCTTTTGTCTGGCTGCATGCCTCTGATCTTTTCCTGTGAACTGAATTTTGTAGGGAGACTGGGAAGCATATGGAGAATGATGCTCTCAGAAAGATAGCAGGATTGTGCAGAATGATGACAGTATTAAGGCTAAAAACATCCTGGAGGACTTTGCATAAAATATAGAGCTGACCAGGGCAAACACAACTGGTGCTGAAAAAGGCATACATGAGCATGCATATTATCAATATTTTTGCATTTATCAATGAAAAATTCCTTGATTTATTTATGGCATGTTTTATTTATGTTAAGGACATCCTTTAACAAATGAATTATATCTGATTTGGACTGGATAAAAAATATACCTATTTACTTTACTTAGACCTTGGAAGTTTCAATATTCCATAATTGTATTTCTAATAACAGAAGATTCATCTCAGCTCATTGTGTATGCATCGCATGATTCATCACACATTTCTATTGGAGTAAACGAACTTGTTCATTATACATAGTCATCTTTTTGTTGTGCCATGTTTCCATTTTTGAAAGCCATGTAATCACTTCATTGTGGTGTTGGGAATTGTCATTATATAATGCCTCAAATTTCAAAAGGATGCAATTTAGGGATTTTGATCTTATGGCATAAATATATACCTGACACGTAATATGAAGCAACTTACTCCAGATGGCTGCTCAAAACAAATAAATCAAATTTCCCAGTAGTAACAAACTAAAACCTCAAATCTGTTTTTTTTCCTTGATTAAAATAACCAGAACATCTATATTAGATAAATGTGCTAAATGTGAGAAAATTAGAGTTCTTGATTCTATTTTCAAGTAGATTTTCTGGGCACTTTAGCTGGTTTTGGGGAGGGCAGAGTAGCTACTGAAGGTGAGTACCTTCCTTCCTGAAAGGGTTCTGGATTCAAATTCCATTTCATCCTTGTTGTATCAATCATTGTAGAAAGTTAGCCTGCTACAGTTTCATAGGAACTGTCAAAGTGCACCCCCACCCCACCCTTGCCATGTAAATGACAATGCCTTTCCTTCCATCATCCCACCAAACTGTACTTACAGGCCTCTTAAACATGGGCAAAACCAGAACACCATGGAAAATGTTAAGGAGAAAAGAAATATATTGGTTCAGCAAAACAGATAAGCCTTGAGGTTAGAGAAGGCCATGTTTCTTGACTACACCTCCAATAGCCCCATCTTGAGCACATGCAGCACATCTCAGGTGCATCAAGAAGCAGCTAGGCTTTCTGCTCAGTTGTCAGCAACTGTATTCTATTCAGCAGCTAGTAAAAGTAAATCTCTTTTAAATAACCCTCATGTGAACAGATTGGGAAGTCATGACACTTGAAGCAGTATATTACCCAACTCTTCAACTCCTTGAGAGAGCTGCCAGTTAATCTCCCATTAAAATAATACTTTTCAATTACTATTCCCTGTAACATTCAGGTGAGATTCATAGACACCCTCCTTTGCTTCCACCTATATTATATGACCAACTTGCCTGGACTTCCATGTGCTCCTGACTTCCAAAACCCATGTTCCTGGGAGCTCAGATCTCAAAGCCCACAGCTCAGCAGGTTTTTGTCCATGTAATCACTGTCTAACCAATGAAAAGTAATGGTGAAAGTACTGATTTCCTGAATACGGGAGAGGAAATAGAAGATTAATGTCGATGAGTAGGCTAGAAACACAAAGAGGAACACAGGTGGTCAATAAAAATGAAAACAAATATGCCCTTTCCAGCAGGGTTTGATTCTAAGGATAGAACTGAAAATATATTTAATAAAACTATTTTACTTTGGAACTACTGGATTTAAAAAGGTAAGTTTCTTCATATTTTGCTGCTTCTGATTGTAAGAAGAGGTATTATGACAAAAAAATACAGAAGTGTTCACAAACTCACCCAGCATTTCCTCCTCTGTAGCTAAATCTTTTCCTTAAGTTTAACAGTTCCACAAGACTGTGGCCACCCACAACAACCCACTGGGCCCCATTACTGCTAAAGTCCTGACTACATTCTTCTCATCAATCAATTATTTCAAATCAGAAACACTGGGGAACACTTAAAACTCTCTGTTTATCGATAGCTTTAGTCAATGTCAAATTATACCATATGGCACTTAATGTATCCATTAATCCTCATATAGAATTATAATACAAGGAACATATTCTATCAATTTCTCACATCCTATCTAATGGGTATTGTAATAGATGGTATGGATTTTCTGCATAGGAGGGGTCTATTCATCCACTGGTGCTTAACAAATGTCTGCCTGTGACTTTCATAAATGCCTAACAAGGGTCTGTTCAAACTCTCACACAATGAAAGAAGGCATATAGTGTTTTTATACAGAGATAACCTAAAACAAATCCATGGCACATTTGCAATGAATATACAATATAAATACTCATAAGATAACCTACAGTAGCAATTCCAAAAGTAAATATGATTGCTGTCTCTCATCTAAAACATCTGCAATGGACAACACAGGCCTCGGTACACTAGGGAAATGCCTGACCTTGTTGTTTGCAACCCGCTCTTTTTTCCTGCTGGTGTCTCTGCTGAGGTAGGTTCTTTCAGTTGAAAACAGCAAATGTGTGAGCTGCTTGGCTACAGGAAATCAGGCCGCACAGAGCCCCACCTGATGTCTGGCTGAGATCCATTACCCCTTCGGGGAACTTGCCATTATTAGAGAGAGGGGAGCTGTTATCACTGGGCAGTCATGCTTCTTATCTACACAGCAAGTCACCAGCTTAGCCATATTTTCTGCTAATTAAATTCACTGTGGGAGATTCCCAACATGTGTCTCCATGGGAAATGGATCTGAAAATCTGGATGATGCCCCTAATTGCTTCTGGTAACCAGGTTATGAAACCGGCACTGTCATACCTGGAGAAAACAGCTAGATAAGGCTGTCTGGATTTCAGACTATGTGGGCTTCTGCAGCCTACAGCTGGAAAAGCAAACACCAGACTCAGCTACAACTGGACACATTCTGAATAAGGCCTGTGACTTTGTGTTTTTCAATTATGTACCCGGGGAATGCAGCAAACGGGAAACTGGGAAGAGACATATTGGGAAATGAGCAGATGCTGTTTGCCTAACCCGAGATATCTTAGGCCTGGAACTCAGCGAGCTACCCAAAGTGCGGTCAACACACCAACAGCCTCACCATCACCTGGGACCTTGTCCGAAGTTCAAACTCATAGGCCCTGCCTCAGAAGCCCTTAAGCAAAACTGGAGGACTGCAGCCCAGGAAGCTGAGATGGAGCAGCATCCTTACCACATGATTCTAAGGTCCATTAAAACTTAAGAAGTCTTGGCTTCAAGGGCACAGGTGACCCAAGAGCCCAATAGTGAAGGTAGACGTCTCTGTCATAGAATCTGCATGCCATTATGGAGATCCTCCAGCCTGGGTTGTCTCAGTCTCTCATTGTTTTGGTTATCATGCTCTCTAACACCACTCCAAAGCTTAGCAGCTTAATGCAACAATGGTTCCATGGGTTGGCTGGACTCAGACCAGAAGCTTTCACTACAGTTCTTGTAAGGCCGATAGTGGCAGAAGAGAGGGTCACAGGAATAAGTGATTTGGCTAGACATCCAACATGACTACTATATTCACATGCCTGATGTTTGAACTGTAATGACTAACAGCTGTCAAGGTATCCCTCTTCCCCACAGACACCCATGTGTCTGGCAGAAGCTACCTCACAGCCTGGCCATTCCTCTTACCCAATGGTTGACCTTCTCTAGAGTATAAACTCTAAGAGTCCTGAACAGGAGCTGTAAGGTCTTTTTAGGGTTTGTATCTGATTTATCACAACATCACTTCGATCATATTTTCTGACTGAAAGTCAAGTCAGAGGGACAATGAAGGCTCAAGGAGAGAGTCCTACATAATCTTGGAGGAGGTCATTTTTATAAAGCAGCTGCCATACTTACAAAGTGAAGGAGACCTATATTCCTTAAAAGCCTTCATGGTTGTGATCTCTGATTCTCTGATGAAGGACATCCATTACATCTATCTTGCAGAGGCCCATCTCTCTAGGCTATCACCATTGCTCATTCAGCCCTAAGCACATGCAATCTTGCATCATGATTTACCTTCTAAACGTAGTTACTCTGACTTCCAAACTTGACTATAAGATCTTCAAGGCCTTTATGCCTCCTTGAAACTCCATTACCTGGTGCAGTGAAATATACATCATGTTAGACTTGCAATGAAGATATGATGATGGCAGTGATTATATATAATCCTGCTGCTGCTGGTGGTGATGATGATGATAATGATGATGGTGGTGGTGACTGTGGTGGTCAGAATAGAATCACCAATTTTAAATCATCCTGTCAACTTGAATGAGTACAGAACAACCATTTACAGAGTTGAAAAATAATGCTAAAGCTTTTTATAATTTTCCACACATCTTTTTGAAGGCAGACTACTTCTTATGATAGTCAAAAATAGGGCTAGGAACACTATTTTCTACTATGTTTTATTTGGCTCATATAAACACATAACTGTTTTTTTTTTTTTCCTCTATTACTGTCTTCTTTTCTCCTTCTTCCTTTTCCTTCCTTACTAGATTCTTTCTTCCTTTTTCACAGGGCAGAATGAATTCTGACCTGTAATCACTGAACCACTTCATGTCTTCCAACAATGGTTTTTTTGTTTTTTTGTTTTTTTTTATTTATTTTTTTTTGTGAACTTAGTGTGGCCACATAGCTACATAGCTGAATGTGGTCAGTAATCTTCATCCATCCTATCTTTGCTTTAATACCATCTTACAAACGCCTATCACAAACTGAAGGTGACAAAGCCACCTTGAAGCTCTTTCATTGTATACTTATGAATTAAAAGTCAGTGTATCCGAGTCACCACATAAAGAAGGACCACCCAGCAACTACGATTCCCATTGCTTGAACAAGAATCAAATCTCTACTGTGGGGAGACATTGGATTTGAGGCTTTAATGCAGTAGCTAAATCTTCACTAATAGACCACACTCATTCCCAGAATCAATACCATGTGATGTTGTCAAATGACCTTTAAACTGCACATTTTTATTTCCAGTATACTCTCTTAATAGTAACTTACTAGTACATTTATTTAAGTATTTCAATTTTTTTCTCAACCAGATTCTACACACTGCATATTTAGGACAGTTTCATTATTCATACAAAACCAATGTCTCTAATCTGTTTCTACAAAATATTTTCCATGAAATCCCCAATAGGATCTCAGAAATGACCTGTATATATATATATTTTTTCCTCTGGACCTGTTATCTTTGATTATTCTAACTAATCTCAATCAATTACTTAAACAAAACCATCTGTGAGTACCTACTATGTGCCAGACATGCCTATATCCTTGAGATGCCAAGAGTAGAGAAAACAGAGTTAGGGAAAGCCCTTCCTGGTACCTTCTAGAACTGAAGGTATGAGATGAGTGGGGAAAAAAAACAGTGAAATGGTAGAGGTATTTTTATAAAGGAGAGGATGACTGGTCTGCACTTTAAGAGGTGTAGCCATTTTTTAAAAAATTATTTTATACTCAAGTACTATTTTCAGACATACAAGAAGAGGGCATCAGATCCCATTACAGATGGTTGTGAGCTATCATGTGGTTACTGGGAATTGAACTCAGAACCTCTGGAAGAGTAGTCAGTGTTCTTAACCATTGAGCCATCTATCCAGCCCTGACACTATTGTGGATACCAAGAAGTGCTTGCTGATAGGATCCTGGTATGACTGTTCCCAGCACCTGAATAATACATATACAGACAGATACTCATAGCCAACCATCAGACTGAGCCCAGAGACCCCAGTGGAAGAGCTAGGGGAAGGACTGAAGGAGCTGAAGGGGATTACAACCCCATAGTAAGAATAATATCAATTATTACTTATTAATTAACCATACCACTCAGAACTCTCAGAGACTAAACCACCAACCAAAGAGTATACATGGAGGGATCCACGGCGCGTGCGCGCTCTCTCTCTCTCTCTCTCTCTCTCTTTCTCTCTCTCTCTATATATATAGTCAGAGGACTGCCTTATCTGACATCAAAGGGAGGGGAGGCCCTTGGTCCTGTGGAGGTTTGATACCCCAACTTAGGGGGATGCTAAAGCAGTGAGGGGGGAGTGGGTGAGTGGGTCGAGGAGCACCCCATTGATGCAAAGGAGAGGGAGAAGAGAGGGGATAGAATTGGGGGGTTGTGGAGGGATAACTTGGAAGGGGGATATCATTTGAAATGTAAACAAATAAAATATTAATTTTAAAAAAGAGGTATAGCCATTTACCAGACAGAGGAAGAAAAAAATTAAAACGGGCATTGGGAGTGTGACAGAAGGATCCTGTATTCTGCTGGAATGGTCTACCTTACTGGCTAAGGATCTCACCAGCATGGACCCAATGGTAAAGAGTCATGGTCTCCGGGTTCAGGATTGATTTTTTTTAGCTAGGTTTCCTTAACCTGGAGAGCAGAAGAGTGACATGTGAAGTTTGGTTCAGGGTTGGTTGTTCTGACGTTTACATTTTGATCCCAAAACTCCCATGGAACACCTGGCTCAGTGGAAAGGTTCCTTTTCAACCTGAATTTACAAAGAGAATTGCCCCAGTTGTATGCCTGTAAGCTTATTTCTACAAGGGTGGTTTGCTTCTGGTGTGTGCCCTCCATTATGCATGCATTGTTGTTCTCTGTTGTGATGCTCCTAGGGAGGGCTTTGTGGTCCACAGGATTCCACTTCCATCCATGTAGGAACAAGTGGTCAATCATTCTGCTTTGGAAATTCTGGCTATATTTACCTGCTCATTTTTTTTTAAGCTGTGACTTATCCAGACCAGACCAATACCTTTTGTTCCTATGCTCCTCTAAGCTTGCAATACCATTTCTCCATCCGGTTTGTAGCACAGTGTTTTTAGTTACATGTAATTAGCTTGATAAATTTGGTGGTTTATTAAAGATAATAAAATAAAATAAATTCAAGGAGTAGATCATAAAATGTGTTGTGAGTTATTTAGATCTAATCTTGTTTACGTAAAAAGGAATTCAAGACATGGTGTGAGATGATAAAAGTATACTTCCAAACATAAATACATATGGGCGTGTTAGCCTATTTTTTGTTAGTGTAAGGAAATTCTCCAGGAAGACTACCTTTATAAAGAAAAGGTGTTTATTTAGGGTTATAGTTATAGAGGTGCACGGTTTACAGGACACTCACGGTGAGGACCTTCTTTGCGGCAGAGTTACAGTGTGGCACATAGCAATTAGGTATTTATTACAGGAGTTTACAGGCTATGCTCTCAGTAGTCCATTAATGCTCTCTTCCATGGTGGAAGCATGAATCTAGTAATTGTTCAGTTCATGAGACTGGATGTCACAACAGCCCCAATCAGGTATTAAAGGTCTGGGTAATTTCTAGAGAGCTCCTGGTCTTTAGTCTACATTGGAATCTTAAAAATGTAGGTTCTAACACTAGGGATGGAGTGCCTCAGCAACAGGGTAGATGAACTTTCGAATAAGAGCAAGGGCAAACAGGCAAAAAAGCAAAAGCTTCCTTCTCCTTCTACCATGTTGTTTTGTGGTTTGTCACCAGACAGCATGACACAGATTTAGAGCAGTTCTCCTACCTCAAAAGACCCACACAAGAAAGTCTCTCTCAGGCAAGTCCAGCTGTGTAGGTTTTAGTTGATAACATATTTACTCAAGGTGACAACCAAGATCATCCATTGCACATGGCAGTGAACAGAGAGTGCAAATGTCATACTGTGTGAGCCTCTTCACTTTCCTATAAAGCCATCAAGATCTACTAATGGGCATCCAGCTCTAGTGACTTTAAACCCAATCAATTTTAGTGGCAGTACTAGGCCACACTAGGGTTCAGGTTCTACTCCCTTAATATCACTGATATATGTCTTTGGAAAGTAAACTCTCACATGAAAATTTTTTAAGAGGAGTCACATGTAAGCCATAGCTAGATTATTTAAGTCATAGTCACAATGCACATGCATGAATGTATAAGCATACACACAGAGACACACAGAAATACACACAGAGAAACACACACATACATACACACGACTTTTTATAATAAAAAATGTCATGATTGTAAAGCAAAGGAATTAAAAAGCTATTCTAAAAAAAATCTTAACAAGTGATAAGATTGGGGATGGTTGCATAGAGAATATCCCTATTATATTGAGATAGTAAGATAAAATAAATGTATTGTTTTTCATTTCAGAGATGAGGGGACCTGGAATCTGATTGGGCTATATATTCCCTGGAGAGGACAAAGTAACATCATTGTGCATTAATTAATGGTTTAAACTTGTGAGAGAATAGAGGTGTTGGGGAAGAAGGTGATGCATTTAGTTTACTATTCCAAATGTAAATGTTCTTAGGTTTGAACATTTGAAGTTTGTGTCAGTTGAAAATGTCTAGAATGCATAACCAATGGCCTCACAGGAAGAAGGGACTTAAGACACATCTGCCAAAGAGGTGGCCTTGAAAACCATAGCTGCTAAATCGAATGAAAAGGTAGAGAGCAGTACTGGTAGTCAGTCTTCCAAGGACAGAATCCTGAGAGAAGTGGATACTCTGGACCAAAGAACTGAGAAGAACCATGTCACCCCATCTACCGACCAGAACCAAGTGGCTTTATCTCACTGCACTCATTCGCAGAGGGGAGGAATGCACTGCACACCACTAAAAATGACAAAAAACTAAATTGCTGTAAGAAAAAAAATGAAAGAAAAGTCAAAGGCAGACTGTTTCTGGTCAAAGTCTAAACCCATTGCCTTTTGTTTTGTAAGAAGTGGTTTCAGGCAGAGCAAACCTACAAATGGCTATAACGTTAAAGTTAGGTTTTCCTTAAATCCAGTAAGAAAAATAATGCCTTTATTCACCATCAGCCTTAGGTCTGGCTGGTTCTCAGAAAGCTACATGATCATTTTAACTGATCACCAAGGCTAGAGAAATACTAGGCTCTAATTGGCTAGTCTGGATACATGGCAGATTTTTTCACCCTGTGAGGTATTTGATAACAGTGAAATGACAAGCATTAAGCAAAAGATCCAAGTGAGTCTGGGTTTTATTATTGGAAGAAATGGAAGCTGAAAATTAATGGACAAATAAGAATTATATACAGATGGATTATGAATTTGTTTAGAGAGAGATGGAGAGACAGACAAAGAGACAGACAGAGACAGACAGAGAGACAGAGACAGACAGAAACAGAGAGGGAGACCATAGTGCATGTGTATGCACTATTTGGATATTTCATTCTCTCCATATACCTTGTTTTGAGAAATGGTCTTTCTTGGTTTTACCACTGAGTTGAATATTCCAGCTTAGGTGGCTGAGACAACTTTCCTCACCATCCCCAAGCTAGGTCTCAAATGCAATGGACATACAATAAATGTCCTATTTTACTGGAAAGGGGCTTAATTAGCTTATTTTACTTTTATCTTTGAGTTACAACAAAACATGTAATCATGAAGATAAGTGAGCTTTGTTTGTGTAGTAAGAAGAAATGAGAAAGGAAAAGAAAGCCAGTGTTTATCCATTGGCTTTATGACTGGTGGAGGAAGACAGACTTCAGAACAGGTTAGAGATCAAGTGTTGTGGAAATGTGAAGACAAAGGGGAGCAGTTACAGGTCATCCCCCCAGGATAGAGGGCATTTGAAGGTGAGTAGTTATGGGGTTGCCAAACTGGGAAAGCCACCTAAGTTACGAGGCATCTGGATGATGCAAATACCAGCTTGGCTGTATAAATCATGTCTATCGTTAGAAGAAAAGTTTTGACATTTGCTAAATCACCTACAAAAACTTGCTGTGGTTGTTAAGAAGAGCCCCCAAAGTGTTTTCATTCTAAAGCTAAATGTCAAACTCCCTTAAAGATCTGCTCACACCCACAGATGGGGGTTGGGAAGGGATGCTGTGCAAATTAGAGGCAATAAGCTTTCCAGACATCTTCATCTCAGAAACTGCTCAGAGACAGCTCCTAACATCCTCGGCTGGGTATTGCACCTTTTCATCTTGTCTGTGTTTTGGCAATCCACTTAGTTAATGGTATGCTTACAGAATATTTGAAAATGCAATTGTAATACTAGAAGGTATACAGAGTAAAACTGACCCAAAATCACTTTATTTACAGAGTGTAGCTCCGAGGGCTTTAATAGGGAATACTAATAAACAAACTCAGAATATTAAGGAACTTTCTAGAACTGCTGCTCTTGAACAGGAGATGCCAGCAAACAGCTAAACAATACTTACTCAGAATTTAAATGTAAGCTAGGAATGGTGGCTTATAGCTGTCAGCCCAGCACTTAGAAGGCAGAGACAGGAGGATTCTGTGTTCAAGGTTAGTCTGACAGCATAGTCAGGCTTTTCCCCAAAACAAAAAAATCAAACTAGCGAGAAAAGAAAAGAAAACAAAAACAAAATAAAATAACAGGTAAACAAAAATCCCCCAAACAAGGCAGAAATCAGATATAATGTGTATTTCCATAAACCTGCTAATTTATTGCTAAACAGTACCAATTATTGAGAGGAGAGAAAATAGAGACTGAATGGGTGAGTTAAAATATTTCCAAGTCAATAATTCTGAAGGAATTTGTCTGAGTTAGGGTTTTATTGCTGTGAAGAGACATCATGACCACTGCAACTAACACAAAAGGAAGGCAGTTAATCGGAGCTGGCTTACAGTTTAGAGATTTGGTCCACTAGCATCATGGCAGGAAACATGGTGGCATGCAGGCAGATGTGGTGGTGAAGAAGCTGAGAGTTCTATAATCTTGACCTACAGGTAGCAGGAAGAGGTTGACTTGGGCTTCTGAGACCTCACAGCCCACTTGCACAGTGACAGACTTCCTCCAGCAGGGCTACATACTTGCTCCAAGCCCATACTTCCTACCAGTGCCACTTCCTATGAGCCAAGCATTCAAACACATGAGTTTCTGGGGCACATGCCTATTCAAATCACCACTGAACTTTTGTCTACTTAAATATTGTAACTTAAAATATACCAGTTTTATGTAACAATGGTTATTCTTGAGTATTCCCAGATGACAAATAAACTGTACATCTGTGTAATTCTGTGCATACTCATAGACCACAACATATACAAGTGAAGATGTTTTATACAAATGCCTGAAGAGCTGTTCCAAACAGACAGTGTCACCATATCCTTGAACTGAAATGATGCTTCATTATTTCCCTATGGGGAAATAAAACAGTTGAGAAGGAGCTGAGGGGGTTTGCAGCCCCACAGAGGGAGCAACAGTAACAACTGGCCAGAACCTTCGAAGCTCCCAAAGACTGGACCACCAACAAAAGTGTACACATGGAGGGACCCATGGTGCTGGCCATATATTTGGCAAATGAAGGCCTTGTTGGACATCAGTGGGAAGAGAAGCCCTTGGGCCTGAGGGTGTTCGATGCCCTAGTGTAGGGGAATGCCAGGGAGGGAACACAGGAGAGTGTGTGGGGGAGAACCCTCATAGAGGCAGGGGGATGGGATAGGGGATTTCTGAAGGAGAAACCTGGAAAGGGGAAAACATTTGAAATGGAAATAAAGTAAATATCCAATCCCTCAAAAAAGAAGTTGCTTGGAAATAATGCAGGAAAGAAAGGAAGAAAGGAAGGAGGGAAGGAAGGAGGGAATAAGGGAGGGAAGGAGATAGGGAGAGAGGGAAGGAGGGATACCTAATACCTAACGCTAAGGATCACCAAAGGTTGCACATATGCCATAGGAAATTTCATAGAAAATAAGAGACAATATTATTGGAGTTATACATGAAATTTGTAAAGATTCAGAATAGTTCAACTGTTGCATGGGCTTTCTAATTTTTGGAGGCAAAGCCAAGAATCATGTCCCACATTTGGATACCTGGCTTAAAAATAGTTTCTGTTTGTATATTGAGAGCCTCTCAACAATAACAGAAAGCCCACATACACATGGAAGCTGAACAATGCTCTACTCAATGATAACTTGGTCAAGGAAGAAATAAAGAAAGAAATTAAAGACTTCCTAGAATTTAATGAAAATGAAAGTACAACATACCAAAACCTATGGGGCATAATGAAAGCAGTGTTAAGAGGAAAACTCATAGCTCTGAGTGCCTCCAAAAAGAAACTGCAGAGAGCATATATTAGCAGCTTAACAGCACACTTGAAAGTTCTAGAACAAAAAGAAGCTACTCCCAAGAGGAGTAGAAGGAAGGAAATAATCAAATTAAGGGTTGAAATCAACCAAGTAGAAACTAAAAGAACTATACAAAGAATCAACAAAACCAGGAGCTGGTTCTTTGAGAAAATCAACATGATAGATAAACCCTTAGCCAGACTAACCAGAGGGCACAGACACAGTGTGCAAATCAATAAAATTAGAGATGAAAATGGAGATATAACAACAGACTCTGAGGAAATTAAAAAAAATCATCAGATCCTACTACAAAAGTCTATATGCAACAAAATTGGAAGATCTGAAGGAAATGGACAAGTTTCTAGACAGATATCAAATACCAAAGTTAAATCAGGATCAGATAAATCATCTAAACAGTCCCATAACCCCTACGGAAATAGAAGCAGTCATTAAAAGTCTCCCACCCAAAAAAAAAAAAAAAAAAAAAAAAACAACAAAAACAGGACCAGATAGTTTCAGTGCAGAATTCTATCAGACCTTCATAGAAGACCTAATACCAATACTCTTCAATCTAGTCCACAAAATAGAAACAGAAGAAACACTACCCAATTCATTCTATGAGGCAACAGTTACACTGATACCAAAACCCAACAAAGACCTAACAATAAAAGAAAACTTCAGACCAATTTCCCTTATGAATATTGATGCAAAAATACTCAATAAAATTCTCACAAACTGAATCCAAGAACACATCAAAATGATCATTCACCATGATCAAGTAGGCTTCATCCTAGGGATGCAGGGATGGTTCAATACCCAGAAATCCATTAATGTAATCTACTACATAAACAAACTCAAAGAAAAAAAACACATGGTTATTTCATTAGATGCTGAAAAAGCATTTGACAAAATTCAACATCCCTTCATGATAAAAGTCCTGGAAAGATCAGGAATTCAAGAAGCATACCTAAACATAGTAAAAGCAATATACAGCAAACCAGTGGCCACCATCAAACTAAATGGAGAGAAACACAATCCAATTAAAATCATGGACTAGGCAAGTCTGCCCTCCCTCTCCCTATCTATTCAATATAGTACTTGAAGTTCTAGCTAGAACAATTAGACAACATAAAGGAGGTCAAAGGGATACAAATTGGAAAGGAAGAAATCAAAATATCACTATTTGCAGATAATACGATTGTATGCTTAAGTGACCCGAAAAACTCCACCAGAGACCTGCTACAGCTCATAAACACCTTCAGCAACGTGGCTGGATACAAAATTAACTCAAGCAAATCATTAACCTTCCTATACTCGAAGGGTAAACAGGCTGAGAAAGAAATTAGGGAAATGACATCCTTCACAATTGTCACAAACAATATAAAGTATCTTGCTGTGACTCTAACCAAACAAGTGAAAGATCTGTATGACAAGAACTTCAAGTCTCTGAAGAAAGAAATCGAAGAAGACCTCAGAAGATGGAAAAATCTCCCATGCTCATGGATTGGCAGGATTAATAAAGTTAAAATGGCCATCCTGCCGAAAGCAATCTATAGATTCAATGCAATCCCTATCAAACTTCCAACTCAATTCTTCATAGACTTAGAAAGAGCAATTCTCAAATTCATATGAAATAACAAAAATTCCAGGATAGCAAAAACTATTCTCAACAAGAAAAGGACTTCTGGGGGAATCAGCCTCTCTGACCTCAAGCTCTACTACAGAGCAGTAGTGATAAAAACTGCATGGTATTGGTACAGAGACAGGCAGGTAGATCAATGGAATAGAATTGAAGACCCAGAAATGAACCCACACACTTACGGTTACTTGATCTTTGACAAAGGAGCTAAAACCATCCAGTGGAAATAAACACAGCATCTTCAACAAATGGTGCTGGTTCAACTGGCGGTCTACATGTAGAAGAATGTGAATTGATCCATTCCTACTTCTCTGTACAAAGCTCAAGTCCAAGTGGATCAAAGACCTCCACATAAAACCAGATACAGTGAATCTAATAGAAGAGAAAGTGAAGAAAACTCTAGAACACATGGGCACAAGGGAAAAGTTTCTGAAAAGAACACCAATGGCTTGTGCCCTAAGATCAAGAATGGACAAAAGGGACCTCATGAAATTACAAAGTTTCTGTAAGGCAAAGGACACTGTCAATCTGTTGGGCAACCAACAGATTGGGAAAAGATCTTTACCAATCCTACATCCAATAGAGGGCTAATATCTCATATATACAAAGAATTCAAGAAGCTAGACTCCAGAGAACCAATTAGCCCTATCAAAAAATGGGGAACAGAGCTAAACAGAGAGTTCTCAACTGAAGAAACTCGAAGGACTGAGAAGCACCTAAAGAAATGTCCATCATCCTTAGTCATCAGGGAAATGCAAATCAAAACAACCTTGGGATTCCACCTCACACCAGTCAGAATGGCTAAGATCAAAAACTCAGGTGACAGCAGATGTTGGTGAGGATGTGGAAAAAGAGGAACACTCCTCCATTGCTGGTGAGAATGCAAGCTGATACAATCTCTCTGGAAATCAGTTTGGCTGACCATCGGAAATACGAACATAATACTACCTGAGGACCCAGCTATTCCACTCCTGGGCATATACCCAGAAGATGCTCCAACATGTAATAAAGACACATGCTCCACTATGTTCATAGCAGTCATATTTATAATAGCCAGAAACTGGAAACAACCCAGATGTCCCTCAACAGAGGAATGGATACAAAAAAATGTGGTACATTTACACAGTGGAATACTACTCAGCTATTAAAAACAATGACTTCATGAAATGTGTAGACAAATGCATGGAACTTGAAAATATCATCCTGAGTGAGGTAATGCAGTCACAAAAGAATGAACACATTATGTACTCACTGATAAGTGGTTATTAGCCCAAAAGTTTGGAATACCCAAGAGTCACTTCAGAGCAACCATTGGGCTGAAGTGTGAGGTCCCAGATGGAGGAGTTGGATAAGGGACTAAAGGAGTTGAGGGAGTTTGCAGCCCCAGGGAGGAAGCAGCAGTGTCAACTGGCCTGACCCCTTGATGCTCCCAAAGTCTGGATCACCAACCAAAGAATACACATGGAGGGACTCATGGTGCTGGTCACATATGTGGCAGAGGAGGGTCTTGTAAGCCATTAGGGGGAGGAGAGGCCCTTGGGCCAGAGAGTGTTAGATGCCCCAATATAGGAGAATGCCAAGGAGGGAAGCTGAGAGTGTGTGGGTGGGTGGGGGAGTACCCCCATGGAGGCAGGGGGAAGGGGGAATAGGGAGGTTCCAAAGGGGATATGTGGAAAGTGAGAAACATTTAAAATGTAAATAAAGTATCAAAAAAAAAAGAATAAAGAAAGAAAGAAAGAAAAGAGAGCCTCTTTTGGAGACACACACACACATACATATGCATTCACACATGCACACAAACACACACATATGTACAAACACATATACTTGTGAGAGACATGTATAGGCTTAGTTCTTGGGCATCATTGAAACACTTTTTGTTTAAATAGTAGTTTAAGTTATTGATAAGATGCAAAGCATTTGTACATATAAGGAAATTCTTATGAGTACCTACATATCCTTTAGATTTTCATTCTGTTTCTTAAAAAGTGTAATACCTAACTGAAAAAAATGTCTTCCTTGTTCCTCATGGGACCATTTTTATGATTTGCATGCTAATGACTGAAATGCATATTAGTATATTCAAGAGCATCTGCCTTCAGTGTCATCCATTATTTTGTATAATGAATATGAACTAACATTTTAAAAGGTATCTTAAAATGTGTCTGTCTTCCATGAGCAGAACATAGTAGTTACTAAATAGGGACTGCACAGCTATGTGAATTGAGACCATGACTGACTACAAGGAAAGCAAGTGCAGCATAGGATACTCTGGAAGACAGGTTCCACTGACCATGCAGACACCAGAATGACCCTTAGTGATATTAACATGGTCCCTCTCATTCTATTTAGACCAATCGACTCCTGCCATCTTATCTTCACTACAATGGCAATTTTTGACAATAGAATCTGTTTGCCTTCCTTCCATCTCCCAATTCCTTCCCAAAGATTTCTGATTAAGAGAGAGGGGGAGAGTAGGAGATAGACGGACTGAGAAAGACCAACAGACACACAGACAGAGGCAGGGGACACACCACTTGGTCCCTGTTAGCTAGCCTCTGTTTCCATAGCAGTTTGGTAAGAGGCCTTACATGGGAGGCCGGATCTTACCATACCCCTTTGTCCACATTTTAGGCATAGGTTTGCTGCTTTCCTGACCTTTGCAAATGATATGAGACCTAATTACATCACATAGACATTCCAAAAGCTCAGGGCTAGCCTGTGACTATTTCTAATGAAGAACAAAGACCCTCAGGACAAAGACATCACATTTACTGCAGCTACAGGAGTCTGGACTGTCAGCCTCACTAACAAAGAGTCAAAGAAGCTTTGGAAAATGGTTCATGTTGTTCCTTTTTCCAAGCCCAGGCTGTGACCTTTTCTCTCTGCTGTCACCTCCTCAGCCATCTTCCTTGAGAGAATTCCAAGTGTAGCTGGATAGTCACCAAACTGGACAGTCTTTTATTTGTTGGCATTGTGTGAGACAGCGAGAAAGAACTAGGCTCAGAATCTATTTTATTTTTCAATGTGCTTTTTATGATTTATGAAAAATTGATCAATTCCCTTCGGTTAGAAAGCCATGAGTCAGAGAAATACAGTTACAATAAAGTGGCAGTGTCATTTCTAAAGTAGACCATGCTGTGGACCACAAATGATGGCCAATTAAAATAAGTTATTCCTGTCTTGTGGGGCATTGTGAAATGAACTATCACCCATGATGAATTAAAGCCAGGGTTCAGAAGGCTTCCTATTGACTAGCCTGCAGTATAATTTATACTTATTTCTGTTTATGAGCAACATGGGGAGAAGGAGCTATGAAGAAAACTGTGCTAGCCCTCATCTGCAGATGAGTAAGAGTAATGAAAAAGGTACGTGCTTATTAAGAACTTGAGTCATAAATATTTTTTCAGTCATCACATTGTCAGACATCTACATGGATATAGATGTAGCAGAGAATATCTTCGCCTTGTAACCTAGCCATGCTTAGCACAACAGATTGGAAGGCTTTATCTCCTAGACACACACAACTCATATCCTGGGAGTCCGAGATCCTTCTCAGTTTACATTATTTGTATAGTGTTTTATGAGAAGAGGACAGGATTTTAAGGAAGCTCCTTCTCTCTGTTTTGAGGTTCTCCTCCTCTTCTTCCTGCCTACCTCCTTCTCTTTGCTTTCTTTACTTGGAACTTACCATGTAACTTAAGATGGCCGTGAACTTGTGATTCTCTTGCCATTTCCTCAAAAGTGCTGTGATTACATCTATGTATCAATACGTCCAATTCTTTGAATCTCAATTTTCTCTCACAAAGGTATAAGAGAAATAGATGCTCAGACCTGACTCACTTTCATAAAATATATTAAAGAATGAGCTATCTGCTGACCTCTAGACTAATCTGTAGTCTAGCAGTATCAAGATGCAAAATGAAAATATTGTCCACTTTGTCTTATTTGTGGTTTCTATTGCCTTGATGAAATACCATAACCAAAGTAACTTGGGGATGAAAGGCTTTATTCGGGTCACACTTCTATAGCGTTGCTCATCACCAAAGGATGTCAGGACAGGAACTCAAACAGGGCTGGAACCTGGAGGCAGGAGCTGATTCACAGGCCATGGAGGAGTGCTGCTTACAGGCTTAGTCGTCATGGCTCGTCATGGCTTGCTCAGCCTGCTTTCTTGTAGCATCTAAAACCACCAGCCCAGGGATGGCATCACCCACAGTGGGCTGAGCCCTCCTCCATCAATCACTCATTAAGAAAATGTCCCACAAGCTGCTTGCCTACAGCTCTCTCTCTCTCTCTCTCTCTCTCTCTCTCTCTCTCCAACATAATATTCTTACAGACTATTTGGGAATTTCATACAATATACCATAATCACATTAGTTTCCATTTCTCTCAGATCTACCCTCCTACCCTTGTGTGTTTCTTCCAATAAAAATTAAAACACACAGACACATACCAGTACAACTTGTGTTGCCCATATATTCATTAGTGCATACAGGAGGTCATTCCCAGAGTAGAGGAGGACCAGTCTTCAGTCAACAGTATACCAGTAGCTCCCCTGCTTAAACTTCCAAACAGGCTCTCAAGGTCCATTTGGAGGCATTTTCTTGTTGAGATCCCCACCTTTCAGACAGCTTTAGCTTGTGTCAAATTGACATAAAACCATCCAGCACATTGTCTGAACTGCAATCTGGCTGAGGAACTTGAGATCTCCCTCTAGCCCACACTTCTCAATGAAACTCTCAGCATCTCTAGGCTGCCTGACAGAGATTTTGTTCTGTGCTTCTCTAAAGATGACTCTTCCAACTTCCTTGTATTCCAGTGACTGTCACACCTTCTAAATCTATCACATTTTCAGACATTCTCCCCTTTGCTTGGTCTTTCTCTCCTTCAGAGAAGGCAAGAAGATAAGGATTGGTGACATTTCCAGAGTGAGATCAGTTCTTTCTTAGAATGGTGAGTCCTACAATACAAATAACACCATACAGACTATATAGCTTAATTAAGGAATATATATATATATATATAAACACAATACACTCTTACACACACACACATGAACACTAACAATTAGAGAAAAAGAATTAACTTGGAGGTGAGTTGGAAGGTGTGTATTGCAATATTTAAAGGGAGGAATGGAAAAGAAGTGTTGTAATTATATTATTATTTCAAAATGAAATTTTTATTGCAATGTCAATAAATTTTATGCTGTCGATTATAGTCAATTGGGTTCAAGATTTCTGAAAATAGACCTTTGTCAAAGAAAGATAAAGCAGCCTTTATCCTTTTATAGCTCCTTGAATTAAAGCCACATATATAGTCATGAAAACTTCAAAGTTCTCCATCAGAGAATTTCTGGTAATTTCTTCAAACAATTTACTTTGGAAACCATGTGAAGGTAGGCCCGCCACTTGCTGACACCCTAACATCTCTAGAGAGTTCCACTCATACTCATGCCTAGAGAATAGTATGTAAGGCTTAGAAAAGATATGATAGCATTTGCAGTGATAAAAACTACAATCTAAGTTCCCTGTCCAGACTTAATAGCTATATCCAGAGAGTACAGCACTCACACTCCTCCTGAATGTAATCATAAAGGAGGAAACCACATCAAAGACATATAAAGCCTCTCTGGGTAAACTAGTAAGCTCTAGATTAATTTTTCTTCATACATCATACCAGAGAAAGGATGTCTTCAGCCTTGGCTGTGAGTAGATATTCTCCTGCCTTTAATTTCCAATGCCTTATAAATGATCAGATTCTACAATGAATGGAGACTGTCAGACACCTATGTTCTTGTTTGGCTATCTGCATGTTCTCACTGTGAAATTCATAGCTGTTAACTTGCCTGTGTCAAGGGGTGTGTGGGTGTGTTTGTAAACCCCACTGGCCATTTCTTTCCATGCCTTGGAATATTTTATGTCCTTAAAAACAGACCATCAGGAGCCTGGATATTCACAAATCTCCTTACACCCAGTGCTGTGACATCTATTGATGTGTTTATAAAAATGATAAAGATATATATATATATATAATATATATATATGGTGTAGGGGGAGAAAGGTGTGGGGGAAGGGTATGCAGGCCCATGCCCAGGCATCCCTTACCCCTGAGGGACGAGCCACAGGAGAAGGTATAGTATAGAAATAGAGTTTATTTAGGGCATGGGGAGGGGAGTTAAGAGGGTAGTAGAGGCAGAGAAAGGCAGAGAGAGGGAGAAAGAAGTAGAAGAGTAGAGAGTAGAGAAGCAGAGAGGCAGGCCATGACCACGTGGAGAGGGCGGGGAAGGGAACAAGAGGTATAAGAGATGTAAAAGAGAGAAGAGGAGCAAGAGATAAGAGGGAGAGGAGGGGCAAGCAGCCCTTTTATAGTGGGCCAGGCCCACCTGGCTGTTGCCAGGCAACTGTGGGGAGGAGCATACCTCGCTGTTGCCAGGTAACTGTGGGGTGGAGTTTAGACAGAATGCTAACATCTGTTACCGGAGTGTCTTTAGAGGATTCCACTGTGAGGATTTCCAGCTCTCCTGGGATGCTTATAATGAAATCATATCCATAAAGCTGTTCACCTTTCTGCCAGTTTGCTTTCACTGAACTTCTTATAAATGGGATCGCTCTGTGTTGTGTAGTTAATAAACTGGATGAGTAAGCATCATAGGGAAAATGCTGGATTCCAACTCATGTCCCTAAGACTTACAGGTGACACTATTCTAGACAGATGTCATGTGTTTGCAACTGCCAGATGTGAGCTATGGCTCAGAGAGTCAGATGGGAGTTGCCATGGGTTCTTGTCCCTCCCTAGAGCAAACTCCCAGCAAGAGAAAGGTGATTTAATGTATGTTGGTTACTAAAGTCTGTGGTAAGGTTTCATCCAGCTGAACATGAGACAAATAATTACTTCAGCAGAAGGAACTCCATGATACAAGTGACTGTCACTGAATTAGGAAAGCCACTAAATTCGCAGCTGTTACAGAGAAGTGGGAGGGAAGGGCTAGGAGAGTGGGGAGGTTCATTCTGTCCCTGGCAATTCTGATTTCTGTGCTTGCCTTCCCACTTCTCTCCCCTCTTCTCTGTTCCTCTCCTGGGAAGTTTTCCTGGGTCATTATTGCTGTCTTTATTTCCTTACTCAAATTCCTGAAACCAACAACATAGATAGCACAAGGGAAACTGTGTGCCCTCCTCCTCCCACAGGAAAAGCTGGACCCTGAACAATAAGCACTGCCCCCCATCCCTGGACCCCTTCCACTCCCACAAGCATCTTGAATACTTCAGCTAATGCAGAGAGCCAGAGTTTAAGCAGAGGTCTGCAGGGTACTGGAATGAGAAACAGGTAGTAAATCAACAATTAGGGCACAGAGCTGCTAAAAGCTCTTACTCAAAGGGACCTAAGATTATACTGTGAACAAATTAAATTGCCTGCTGCTTCCATTCTCGACAGGTGACCAGCAACATACAGTGATAAAAGATCAAGCAAATACACTGAATTGGATTTATGCCTTAAAAAAAAAAAAAAAAAAAAGTATTGCCAAACTTAGTTTCCAACATCAAATTTTCCAAATGATAATTCCCACCAAGGGAAGAGAGGAAGTCTTGGTACTAATACCTTGGTACTAATTCTCAAGGACTGTGAGTCCTTGAATAATCTATATTCAGTAAATGCCACAATCTGGCATTCTCACAAGTAGATAGTGACATCTCTCCGGCTTCCAAACAATTAAGGTATAAATTAATCTTAACAAATCTTCTTGGTGAGGCTGAGATGCCAGTCTGGCAGTGTTTCAGACTTGATACAAATTCACAAGAGAAAATGAGGAAGAAATAGATGTCCCTTCAAGCAGCCAATGACAGTGGACTAACGAAGACCACTCTGGACTTTTAAACACACAGAATTGCCAACCAAAGCTCAGGCCCAGCAACAAAATCCCCACATTATCAAATTAGGCAATCTTCATGTAGGTGATCCATAGGCTGATAGAGAGCCTAGACTGAAATCCCAGCATTTAATTAAGAAGTCACCTCTGCTTGCTAATGGGAAAAAAACTCTCTAGTATTGCACTCACTAAGCAAAATTACTCAAAGGAACTCTTGCCAAACCCAACATAATGTAAACTTATTGAGGTCACACAACAATACAACTGTGAACAGAGCCACACAGAGGTGGGTAAAATGGACCAGTTCAGGGAAGATATTGGAAAGTTCTTAGTACAAAGTACAAGTTGTGCTACACAGTTCCTAACCCAAAGCCCCAGGAGCTGAAGAGAACCTATAAATCTGTTAATCAAGAGTTTCTAAGGTCTTATGGAAGAATTTCTGTCTGGTTCCCATCTATGCAGATCCCTGAATGGAATGTGTTTTTCAGTAGATCCTCCCTTCCTGTTCTGCAGTGTCCTCTTACTTAATGCCATATAAATCATTGTAGGGAAACCATGAGAGAAACCTGACACAGACTGCATACTAGATGACACCCAAAGCCTGCATATTAAAGGCTTAGTTCTAAGCCTGGCATTACTAGGAAGTGGCAGAATATTTAAGAAGGGACTACTAGGAGTTTGGGGTCATCTGGACATGCCCTTGAAAAAGATAAAGTGATCCCAGCTCCTCTCTTTTCCTCTCCATTTTACTGCTTGGCTATGAGGTGGTATTTGGTTTCTGCCCTATACCCTCTGATGCAATGCAATACTTTACCATTGGCCCAAAGCAGTAGGCCAGTGCACTGAAACGTCCAAAACTGTGAGCCAAAATAAACCTTTTTTAACTTAAAATGTGGGTATCACGGGCACTTTTAATAATATGATGGAAAGGTAACTAACAAATTAATTAATATAGTTTATCAAATCTTATCAACACTGTCTATACTACAGCTCTGATTTTTTTTTTTTAGGTCTTTCTCCAAATCATTTTTTTCTTTATGTTGTCTTTGGTCACTTAGGGATATTTAATTTGTTTTCACACACATATTCTGTGAGTGGCCATAACAGTCATCATCATTGGTACTAGAGTACAACAGTGCATACAATCAGGATAACTCAGAAAAAGCTCATTGATACCTCTGGTTTGTGCTCAAGAGAATGCTTGAACTTCAGAGACATTACAAGAAGAATATACTCTTGAAATGGTATTTTCATTATGCCTCCAAGCACCATTAAAGCAAATGATGTACATTTTGTCTATTGACAAAAAATGATACAGATAATTAAAATTGTTCCTCCTCCTTTCTGTACAAATACACATGCACACATAAACACACACACACATACACAAACACACACATATGTAAAAATTCTTAATTTTAGGAATAGTCTATGAAAGCTGTATTATTTAATCTTTTTTAATGTTTATACCTAAGCCACACAGGACATAAAAATAATGTAAATTTACACATAGCCCTTTTCAACACTCCAAGAAATTTCACCACTAGGGTTGTCAATTAAAAAGAAATGAAAATATATACCCATAAGAAGCTATACAAGTAGATTTAGAGCAGCTCTATTCACATAGCCTAAGAATTGGAAACAAACCAAACAGCCATCAACAGGAGGGTTGGGAAATACAGTGTGCTACATTTTCACAATAGAGTACTATTCAGAGATATGAAAAAAACAAACTTGAGGTACACGACTACACACAGTTCAATTTCAAAAAATGAAACATAATATTGGTGGAAAAAGTTCAACACAAAAAAGTCTATGATTCTATTTATATGACTCTCAAGAATAAAGAAGCTGTTGTACAGTAACAGAACACATAAAACCACTGGCTGAATGTGGGGGGAGAAAGACTGAGAAAGGAGCTTCTAGGGTGAAGAGAGTGTTCTTTGTCTTGAGAGGAGTGTCTGCTGTGTGGACACATATGCATCCATGCATGCAATTCCAATAAAATTGACACTATGCGAGCTGGATCTTAATTATAACAAAGACTTAACATACATTGCATTATTGGCATAGCCAAAACCCAAATTTCATATGTCAAGGGAGTCTCCACTCAGGCAATATTAAAACGTTTAATTTGTGCAGTTCATAGTAACTCCATCACTAACTCAGTCATTCCACAGTTCCCTGTCACTTTCAGTTAAGCCAGCACTGTCTCCTGTAGGTTCTCCACCGAAAGCCCACTAGAGAATCTGTTAGTTATACTTGAGTCCCTTCTGATCCACGTGCACTAGCAGAAAATACAAGGGTAGGGGGCAATGGCTGGGTTACAGCATCTCGCACACATCACCATTGCCTTCAGCCCATTAGAAACATTCTCCATACCACCAACTGCAACTCAAAAAAAAAAAAAAAAAAAAAAAAGAGATGAGTCAATAAATCATTAAATACTATCAGCATAACTGGCTTCCCAGGATGAGCTTTAAACCTTGATTGAAATCTCTCCATTAAATCAAACAGAGCAAGGTGATTTTATAATTACCCATAAATAGCATTGCCACCTTCGTACCTTAGACAGGCACTAGGATATAAAACCTGTTGACAAAGAGATAGACCTCAGAAGACCACATACCATGCACGATGACAGCTTTAATAATGTAAAAGCAAATCAAGACTTTAAGACAAGTGTCATGTTTTTTTTAAAAAAAATTATATTAGTTTTTGTAATTATATCAGTTCCCTTTCCCATTCCTTCCTTCAAACCCACCCATATGTTCTCTTTCTAGTTCATGTCCTCTTTTTATACTAAATTGTTGTTATGTGCATCTCTGTATATTCCTAAATACATTAAGTACAACTTTCTCAGTCTGTGTAATGTTATTTTAGGTATGTTTTCAGAGCTGACCATTTGGAAGTGGATAACACTTGGAGTGTTTTCCCTCTGGGGAAGACTGGATCTTCTATCCCCACCACTCCTTAGTTGCCTATAGTTCTTGTGAATGGCTGAGGCTTCCTGAGTGTTATCCCTTCCAAGCTAGTATGTCTGTTATTTCCTTGCTTGGCTCATGTTTAGTCAATCATGTTGGTGAGACTACATGGGTGTGGCTTCTGATGGTACAAGGAGACACTATCTCAATGGAAAACTCCCTTGTCCTCGGGCTCTTACAATCTTCCTGTCCCTTCTTCCACAATGATCACGGAAACATGGATGCAGGCATTGTGTTGTAGATGGCCTTTGGGTCTGCTCTACAACTCTGCATTTTAACTTGCTATGGTTTTTTATAATGGTTTCCATTCTGTTGCAAACAGAAGTTTACTTGATAAGGTGTTAAGAGTTATATTTGTCTGTCGGCAAGAGGACAAATTTTTAAAATGTAGTTAAGGATTATACCAGTTTAATACACTGAGAGTTGTAGGTTCTCCTCCAAGATGCATGACTTCACTATTCCTGGGAAGTTGGTTACATCTCCAGTGCTAGGCATGATTTCCCTGTTATTGAGCACATGCAAGCAATGCTTCCACTGATCTGGAAGTCTTTTTCTCTGGGGATTAGCTCTGATAGTTTCTGAAGGTGCTATGTAAATTTACAAAGGAGAAAAACAACCCATGGTCATACCCAGCTATAAAGACTATGAACCACAATAAAAAGTCTGGAAAGATGCAGTGTACAGAAATAGCACTTATATCTTAGGGTAAGTAACAACTGTTTAACTGGGCTTAAGAATCTATTCAATAGGAAGGAATTCATGCCTGGTACTATAAACCTAGTCAACTATCCATGGCTAGTGAGGTCATGGACCCTAGAGAAGAACCTACTACTCCCACATCTCAAAATCTGTATATACTCTAACTTTATTGTAAATCTTTACCCTTATATCCTCATATAAATGAGCTGTCCCATCAACAAAGAAATGTCTTTTCCATTAGATGTATACAATTACAAAATGACATACTTGTCAGGATACAGAGAACTACTGACCACATGGCTCTTACACCCAACTGATATGTCTACATTATAGCCTTAAACCTATGGTTCAGGAAACATTATGGAAGGGGTGACAGAAAGATTGTAAGGGCCAGAGGACAAGGGCATCTGCTGTAAGACAGTACTTTCTATGTATGACATGGAAGTCATGACCATGAAATATTGACATTATGATTGCTTATAAAAGACTTAAACTATAGTAACAGTTGATATACCAGTGCAGGTATAAGAAATCTCACAAGGCTATGTACACACACACACAAATCACAATAATAATAATAATAATAATAATAGTAGTAGTAGTAGTAGTAGTAGTAGTAGTAGTAGTAATAACAACAACAAGTCATTAATTTTAGAGGAAATATTGGGACATGGGAAGAGTTGGAGTGTAGATGATGTAAATAAACACATGAAATTATGAAAAAAAGTTAAATTTTTTAAAAATAGGACTTTATGAAAGAAAGAAAGAAAGAAAGAAAGAGGAAAGGAAAGGAAAGGGAAGGGAAGGAAAAGAAAGATCAGTGCCATCAAAAATTCTCAAGGTACAATAGGACTGTTGACCTGAATAGGTGAATATTTCAGGACAAATTCCAGGACAGTCTATAGAAGCACCAGGGAAATGGGCCATCTGTCTCCACAGCATAGATTTTTATGATCTGCACAGGTATGGTGTTTTCTATTTTACCCCTAATGCCACTATACAAATATTTTCAATTTTATTTTTTGTCAACTAATTGCTTGTCAGTTTGAGAAGCCAATGCTGGTAGAAACCTCATTTCCTGCCAACAAGATAATGAAGGCTATAATGTCATCATTCGGGTGAACCACATGAGTCTTTAACTTCTGACTCAAGATCCAACCACTCTCAATATTTTCAAGTAAAACTAGTCTGAAAACTAGTATATTTTTGCTCAGAATTCAGATCTAATGAATAAATGAATTTACTTTTGCACTCTGTTTAAGAATATATGCCTAATTTATTTTTGTGAGGTCACAGTAGAAGCTCTAACCTACTCATGAAATAAAAGTTGCTAAAATTAAGATGTGAGTTTGTTTCCCACAAGGTCGATTTGGCAGATGGTGTTGGTGCTCCAGTTATCGTGACCTGCTGCAAGCAGCAGCCAATTTGTTCCTTTGGGGCTTTCTCTCTGCACTTGACAAGCAGGCTTAAAGCACTGGCAAGTTCATTCCTTCATAAGCATATTCTAGCCAATGAGGAGAGAGAATTGGTGCATTATTACCCTAGACCATTCTCTCTTAGGAGGGGCAACTCTGTAGTATGTTCTACTCCACCTCCTGATGCTCTTCAGTGGTAGCAAGCCCTGGTGTTCCACAGTGTATCTTGCAGTCAGTATACACTGCTGTCTTCTCTGCCTTCTAAGCCAGCCCTCAGCACTTCCCAGTCAGATCTTACTCCCTGTTCCACACTTCTGAATCTGCAATCTGAATGCATGTAGCCTCAAACCTAGTATCAAGCTTTGGTTTCCATGATGTATGTTTGCTTAGAACCAACCACTAATCTTGTTTCAAAATTTTGTGTTTACAGAAAAAGAATATACTGAGCATCTATCTCTAAATACATAAAATATAGTTAACAGGGGTGAGGGCTTGCCCACTGAACTATAGAAAGTAAACCTCTTTTAAAGAGGAAGAGTCTAGATTTACATTCTAATTAGAGACCTTTTGCTGACAGAAATTGTCTGGTTGTCTGACAGTAGGCTCATAAAGTTTATAATTTTTTTTTATCAACCATGTTGGAAAAATAAAATCCTTATAGTGTTAACCTTCCTTTAGAACAGGTAGGTGTCTGATGTATTTAGCAACAAGTCAGGACTCATCAGACATAGAGTAAATTTTAAATAGAAAACTTTCCTGAATACTTTATTTTCCCACTCCAGACCCTGCAAGCCAGCATATTAGGTAGAAATGGCCTAATCCACTAGTGTCTTCATTGGGATCTACCAGAATTCTTTGTTGATTGATGGCTTCATTTTGCCTACCGAGAAAAACTAGAGTTATGTGTTGGTGGGAGATAATACAAGCCCAGTGCTTTTTATTCACCTTCAAAGAAGAAAAATAGCCACTCAAGTTACTGAGTGATGGAGACAAAGACCATTTGGGGCATCCAGGAGTAGCCTCCCTTCTCAAGAGTCTTTCTACCAAGCACTGAGAGCAAGAATAGGGGAACAAACTTGGATTGGGAGTTAGAAGTAGAAGTGTTGGCCCAAGTCAGCATTGGCAAGCTGTGTGACACCAACAGGACAATGTGATCTTTTTTCTTGGCCTTGGTTTCGTTCTGAAATTAGAAAATCCCTCCCTCTTTAATTCTGTTCTCTAACTGCAAAGCTAATTTACTGTTTGAGTCGGTGATGGGAATTGTCAAAGTAAGCACTGTGACTCTCCTGGAGTTTGAATATGTCCTAACTGATGAATATTGGCTTGAGAAATTGTGCTTTTTGTAATTCAAAGACCTCTTAACCTAAACCCTTTAAGTAATTTCCATAATCCCTTACTAGTAGAATTCAGAAAACATATCTTTTCTCAGCAAAATAAATCCAGAACCTAGGAATTTAAAATGAAAAGGGACGAAATATATAAAAGCATCAGGAGCTACACAAGCAACATAAAAACTCTCATTTTAAAATGATATGTGCTCTTATCAAATACACCAGCTGGAAGTAGATATAACTGGTATAGTGATGTCAGTAATCTGTATGTCAGGTAGACGTGGGACTTTAAGATCATCTCTAACTCTGTGTCTCTATTCTCCAATGTGGATACATATCTTCTCAGGTTTCTTATTTGTAAGTGCATTTTGGTCCATTTACCACTGCTATAACAAAATGCATGAAGCTAGGTAATATGCAGGAAGAACTGAATTTAAGTCTCTATATTTTGTATTTTGCATACAACTCACTCAATGATATGAGCACTGAGTCCAGTCAGGACTTCAGAGAAGATAGCCTCACAATCACAGATGCCTTTGTGTAAGAGAGGAGACTATATAGCAAGACAGAGAGTGAAAAGAGGAAGCCTTCCTCTTTTTATAATTAGTCACTCTCAAGAACTAAAAAGGATCCCACAGGAATTGCATTAATCTCTTTTATGTACAGTACCTTTAATGATCATATAAGCCAATAGCCTCTCAATAGGGCCCATCTGTTAAAGGCCCCCATCATTTAATGCACCATTCTGAGAAACAGGATTCCAAATACACAAAACCTTGGTGATCGATGCATATAAACCTTAGAGATGGATTGCTCCCCTTTTGCAAGTCAACCACTAGATCTGTGCATTCATTACCCTCATTCTGCATGGTCTGCTGTACTTAGAATTCTTAAATATAAAACAACTATAGACATAGACTACTTCAGCCTGCAGAAGAAAATGCTGCTTCCTATCCATAGATGAGAAAGTAAGCTTCATAAATATCCAATAATGTGATGGCCATGACTCCAACTATGCCTATGGAATGCTGAAACACAAGTAAAATTTCCCTCTTCAGATGTTACTCAGCTTACTTTTTATTACACAATAATGTTCACTGTAACACAAAATAGAAAGGTCTATAAAGAAAAAGGTAAAGTTCCTAGATGGACTCAAATCCTCATCCCTAGCTGAAGAGCTATTGACAGAGAGTGATTGTCTCTTCTGAGAAAACAAGAGTCAGTTTCTACAAGGGCATTAGTCCCTGGCAAGTCAACCACACTCCATTGGATGGTCCTCCATGCAGGAGTAAATGGACAGCATAAACTCAACCATGTGGGTTATTTAAAAAGAGAAAACATGAAGTTGGGGAAGGGTTGTAAGAGGTGGATCTGGAAGGAGGTAGAAGTGGCGGGAACATGATCAAAATATATTGTATGAAATTTTCAACAAATTAATAGAAGCATTACATTAAATAGATTTCAAAAAGAGAAAAGATAATAATTGTTACTGAACATTAGATCACTGGTATTTTAAGAGGTGTTTGTAGAAAGTTAGTCTTCTATTTTTATACGTTAATAAAATCATGTTTATTTTCTTCTACTGGCTAGTATTGTCTCAGAATTTCTGCTCATCTTTATTCTAAATTTGCAAGCTGATATACCTTGGACTTACTCTCATTTGGTGAAGGTACAATAATCTCTATTTTCATCTATAAATAATTAGCAAATAAAGTAACTTTCACTAATGAATTGAAGTCCAAACTTTCCTTAAATATAGTTTCTATTTGTCTCTGGGTCTGGTTTAGGGCTCTTCTGTCAACTGATCTAATTGTCTGCCATTCAGGCAAAACATTTTTATTATCATGACCATAGAAGACTGAAAAAGGCCTCCTCACTAGAGATACATGAACACTAATGCTAGACCCTACCAAATTGATCTCACTTGGTCAAAGAGCCTTTGCAAATGTAATTCAGTTAAGGATATGGACAGGACAAAATGACCCAGGCTTACTGGTGTGATGTCTGGTCCATCACCTGCATTCTTATAAGGTAAAGTTCATTTAAGACTCAGAGGAGGAAGCCAACATGATTCTGTAGGCAGAAGCTGGAGTGATTCAGCCTCAGACAGAGAAGACTGGTGCCAGGGTCTGGAAGAGACAAGGAAGAGAGGACTCAGCTCCCCTCAGGGACACCTTCACTCCTGACTTCTGGCCTCTAGAAGCCTAAGGAAATGCATTGCTATTGTCTCCAGACACCAGCATATGTAAGAATTTCTTACAGACGTAATAGGAAAACATTTAAAATGCTGGAGATATGATTCAGTAGTTAAGAACATATGCTATACAACATGAGGACCAGAGTTCAGATGCCAGCACCCATGTAACAAGACAGGCATTCCATGCACACATATGATCCAAGTTTTGTAGAGATTATATATAAGAAAATCACTGAGGTTTCCTGACTTCTAGCCTAGCCAGGAATAACTGAGCCCTAGATTAATGGAGAGACTCTACCTTAAAGGAATAGGTAGAGAGAGATAGGAAAGAATTTTTGCTATTCTCTTCCTTGGCCATTCTTTTTCAAAACTTTCTTGGCTTATAAACATCACTTAGTATTCCAATATAAGTGGAATTTTGGCTAGATCTAATTCATATTAAAGTTGTACTACCTCTATATATTACATTGAGGTAGGCAGGTATCTTTAAAATAATAGTCATATCTTCTAGGAATATGATGTTTCTCTTTCAATGAACTTAGACTTTATTTTATATCCTTGAATAATATTTGAGAGATATTTTTGTTTTTTAACAATTCTTCCACAATTTCATACTCATTCTATTGTTTTTGTCACTAATAATAATGTATTCCCATTTCTATCTAGCTATTTCACTTATAAAGAAAGATTATTGGTTTTACATATTTATGTAATCCTAGCTATCCCCAGTTTTCATGACCATACCTGATCATCCATGTGCATTGCGGTTCTATTTACAATAGACAGACAATGGGAAATACCCTTGATGTCTATCAACTGATGAATGGATAATAAAAATGTGGTACATATATACCATAAAATAGTAAAAACAAATTATGAAATCCTCAGCAGCTAAATGGACAGAACTAGAAACAACCATTTTGAGAGAGGATGATAAGAACCAGAGAGGCAAACATTGGAAGTTTTGTTTCATTTGTGGATATTAGCTTGAACAACTCAGATATATGTGTTCCATTTAGAATATCCACAGAGGCCAGAAAAATAATAAGGGGCCACGAAGGGTGTTTCCAAGGGTATGGTGGGAGATAATAGAAAACAGTGATACAAAAGGTTGAAGATGAATAATGGAACAGGAAGAGTTAAATGAGATAGGAAATGAGATGACAGCGTACAAGAAGGCATACATGGAGCGAAAGGGAAGACTATCGACATTTCAAAACAGCCATATGAAACTTTCTATAGTAGAAGCTTCCTAAAATATATACTTACACATGTATAAAAAGAGTTTAAATTGCCCTATTATGGAACAATACCCCTACTATACTACGATCAGCAAATAAAAAGCCCAGTGCCATCTTTAGGGTTTATTGACTAATGAAATTCCATATACCCTTCCCCCAAGCATTACAGGCTATTGGTTTTTCTTACCTTTCAAAAGCTAAAAGTATGACTTACTGTTGAATACACTGCGTATTTTAGTCATAAAATATGGAGAAATTAAGCTGGTACTTCCTTAGAAGAGTCATCACTACTGGCTAGCTTTCATAGTGCTGGAAAATCCTATGGGCTCCAGTAGAGGATAAAAGTAATCACAAATCTCACCTATCTGTGAACATGTGAGCTATGATAATAACCAGCCTATTAAGACACACCCACTAAAGTAACAGTGGCACTAGTGCCATATGAGTAGTCAGCAACTTTCTAATTGAATTTAAGAATTGTTCCACATGCTGAACCTATATCTAAACAGGTCATCATAGGTCCTAAGGGAAAGCCTACTAGTATTATTCTGCTAGAATTAAGCAAGTGATGGCATATTGTTATATCCATAGATTAGTGCATTTCTCAACTCTCACCTAAGAAGGTTTTTTTTTTGTTGTTTTGTTTTTTTTTTTTTTGTTTTTTTTTTTTTTTGCAGTTGATAGCAATTAACTCTGAGACCAACAGTTAGTCCAGGTGCAAAAAATATGAGATTGAGGAATGCTCAGCCCTAAATGGCACAAGTCTCAGGATAATTGTAGAACAGGCTAGAGAAATTGTAAGAACCAGAGTGGGTGGGTGCCTCCATGGGTTCCATGGCATGGCACCTGCACACAATCACACAGAGATACACACTCATACACAGAAATAAAAACAATAAAAATAGATCTTTACAAATAGGTTGCAATTACATTTGTTTCTAGATTTTATGTTTCCTTTTTGTTTACTCCATCTGTTCAAATCTCTCAATTTGAAAGTGAGGTTCCCTTACTTTTTGTTTATTTATTTAGACTTCTTTGTTATCTTTTGTTTATTGATTTATAATTATTTGTTTCCTTATTGCAGTGCCAGGGCCTCCAGCATGCCAGGAAAACATTTTATCCCTGAGCTGCTTCCCAGCCTTCAAACAGTTTTTTAAACTATAAAAGAAACAAATGACATTTTATATGATAGAGTTTTAACAATAACTCATTGGTCTCTGTACTAAATATGCTTGGTCCATTATTTTCCAAATGCTTAATATATTACATAATTTCAATTTAATTTCTTTATTGATCCAGTACTATTTAGAAGAGAAAGTCCAGTCCCATGTAATGTTCCTTCTGGTCCTTGTATTTCTCATTTGTTGTTTAATTGTATCTACTTAGAGAATATAACCGGTAAAACTACTATATGTGATTTATTTATTAAGATTTTCTTTGTAGCTGAATATGTAATCAGTAGTCATAAGCATTTCATCAAAATAGGGAAAGTGTATATTTCCTCTCAGCAGTTTTCAAAGTAAAAAGAAATACATTCACTCCAGTGACTCTATCTTAACTTGCTTGTACTAAATTGGATTTCTTGGTTATATTCTTCATTACTGCATATTGCTTCCAATTTTTGGTTTATTTGGCATTTGGAATTCATACAGCTGTTTACCACCAGCTAAATTACCATTGAGCTTTGTCAGTTTCCTTGTATTTGTCATGTTTGCTTTGTTTTGCTTGGGTTTTGCAGGCAAGATTTTTGATGCATGAATTTGCACACCTGCTGCACGCCCCTTACTCAACAGAACGTTACCCATCGCTATTTTCCTTTTCCCTGCTTAAGGGTTTGTTCCTAGACCTCATTCATTTGATATCGATATTTGCACCGTGATTTCAGTTTAACTTGATTTCCTGGTACATTTTTTGGTTAAAGTTTTAATTGTCTAGGTTTTATTATCATTTCATTTTGTCTATGGAAATGAATGAGATAATTTATTTTTGGTTTCCACAAAAGTATAATATTTTTATTCTGACAGAATTCAGATGATTAATACTTATTTGAATTATTTATGTTTATTTGAATAATTGATATAGTTATCCAAATTACTTGATTTGCTCTCTGTTATAATGTTCTTTCCTGTTGCTTTGTAATTATAAGCATATAAAGCAAGGGCTATTTGTAGCCTTGCTTATCTGTACTTTGCACATTTTCCTATTTAGAGATTCATGTCATGAATCAATTATCACTTTATATTGTGCCCCTGAATATTTTCCTCATAAAGTTTCATTTTTAAATCATATTTCATCCTATTGTCTGAAATCTTGCAACTCGGAGCATAGATCTGGAATAGAAAATATGAACTCAAACTCAGTTTCTACTATTGTATTTTCACACCACAGATCATTTTTGTGACCTTATAAAGTATTGAGATTTCCTGCCAGCAGGAAGTAGGTAATGAGTTCTTGGGGGCATCTGCTGTCCTCTAATATAGCACAGTTCTGAAACTATCTCTGTGCAACATCAGGCCCCACAGGTTTGCTGTTCCCTTTAAAGCCTGAGCCACCTCCACTTCAGACTCCTGTCATAAGCCCTAGGTTATTTTACCCATGCTTCTTGAAAGGTACAGATTATGGTTTTCATAACCTTCTTTGGGGTTATTATTATCTTATTATAAAGGATATTACAAAAATAAAGAAATAGGAGGTTCAGGAAAAAATAGGGACATATTTGTCTTCTGTAGGCATAGCACCCTATGAAGTATCCCTGTGTTTGGTTACCTAGAACTGTCTAAACTATTTTGTTTTGAAAGCTAATGAAAACCTCTTACATAGTTATGGCCTAATGCTACTAGGCTGAGTGAGGAGCCTGACCTGTCTCTGCAGATTTTCTTGGCCTCTCTGTGTAGTGTCCCTTCTTTCAGCATCTCTTCTAAAATGGGGTCTTGTAAGTAAGATATGCCAGATATTTTTTCCGAGTAGCTCCAGGACAGAGAAAGGGGATAATTGGAGTTTTTAATTTCCTGCCTTCAGATCAGAGTCATAAGATAAGAAGTATAGATAACAATCAAAATGTATAAGCCACAATATACATAGATGTGTTTTGATGTTACTGGCAAATTATACCTTAGGTAGGTATGGTATTAGTGGACATTAGTGCCTTTTAAAAAAATTGATTCTTAAATACAAGTCAAATGCTAGTTTTTCCACGTACAGGTGCTTATCCGTTTCTCACACAAGGCAGGCTTCTCTTGCTGTGTAGGTACATCCTTTCTGCATCCTCTGCTGGACAAACCTCTTAAGCAAAAACCAACCCTAGAGACATCAATCGGCATCTCCAAAGAAACCTGACATCCCTGTCATGGTCCCTGGGTTCTCCAACACTCCTCTCCCTATTAGCTCTCCTGGACAGCTAAGAAATGCATATCTTCAAATGTTCCATTATACCTCTTACTATTTTGTCTCTGTTGAAAGTAAGAAGGGATGGTCACATCATCACAGGGACCAACTGTCTGGTGAAGTTTATAACTGTATGCTATTGTAACAATGACTCGTGCATACATAGATAGATAGATAGATGGACAGATGGAGGGACTTTAATCTCACTTTACAGAGGAGGCCACTGAGGTATAAACAAGGCAGTTTACCCAACACTCTAGAGTTAGTGAGTCACGAGGACAGAATAAGAGTTCAAGTATTCTGACATCTACTGAGGTAACTTTAAATTACCTATGTCTAATATCACTAGCTCATTGTTACTTAGTTACCCAATTCTGTGACATCTGTTAAAAGAATTTAGATATGACATAGTTCAGTGTAGAAAGTAAGCTGCTCATTACAGAGCAATGTGGAACACCCTTTAAGAGTGAGAGTAGAAAATTGCCAGAGACCATTGTACCAACTGACATCCCAGGCAGGTTTATGCTGTTTATCAGGTCTCTAGGAAATCTTTTTTAAAGGGTATTGTTCTGTCTAGCTAATTGGCAGAACCATTCATATTAATTCTAAAGGGTAAGGACAATGGTATATTCTTAGTCTTTACAAAGAAGCCTCTGGCTAGATGGTCATCACATAAGATAGTTATCCATGAATGACTTCCTAGGCCATTCCCAATGTCATATCTTCATATATGAACAGTGATATGGCTTTGATCCTTTTTCTTTATATCAGCAATAAGAGTCCTGCAGTCTCAATGTTGGTTTGACAAACTGCTGATTGTGAAGGAAGCATCCATCCATAGTGATGACCAGACCTGCTAATATCCAACTAGCTGCCTATCACCATGAGATTTTTCTACTAACAAACTTAAGAGGGGTTTGAGATCATATGTAATTCTGAGTCACAAGTGGCAAGAGCTGGATCAGGAAGGATGAGGAGTGGTCTGTACCCATCATCACATATCATCACTAAGATTCGTCTTACAAGTTGCTCTTTTGTAAGAATTTCCAGGAAGGTGCACACACCAGAAGAAGACAGACATTATTTTGAGTCCGGCTCTTTGAAATTGCTTTTGCTAATGAGTAGTCACTGCTCGTGGGTACCTACTTGATAATTGTGTTCAGGAGGAAGGCCTCGAATCTCAGTCTTCAGTTTGCATCTTCTTTACTTTGGCTCAGATGCCTGCTTGGTTCTGCCCACCTATCATGTCTCATTCCTGGTCAAGGGGAAAGATACAGAAATAAGCTACTGTCTTACATGTGCAATCACCTTGGAATCCAGGAAGAGCCAAACCTTGGACGATATACATCTCCACCCTGATGAAGGCAACAATCCACAAGGGTGAGGCTGCACTCTGAAACAGAAGTAACCACCTGTAGGAAGCAGATAGGTTTCCTCAGACAATGGCAGCAATCAGCAGATTAACCGTTGGTTTTATAGCTCTTTCTCTAAGCCTGAAGTCTTCCTAGTTCTTGAGGTAATGAGCCCTAGCAGTTGACAGCTGCTAGGGTACCATCAATCCTAGGGTGCTTTCATTATAATGGAATATACTTGAGTATCTTCCACAGGCAGAGAAAAGCAATATGAAAGACCAGGAATTGGCAGGCTATTCAGAAATGGAGCTCCTACCTGCTCTACCCTGTCCAACCTGTTAAGTGAAGTAACTGCTAACTATATGTGTAATTTCAGCTGTGCTTATTTGATTCTGAGTGCTCAGCACACACTGGCAGGCAAGGAGGAGCAGAGGAAGCTCAACTTATCTCTCTTAAAGTTGTACACCCTTGAATATTTTATCCTCCATATATAATGGCTATAGAATATATAGTATACATTTCATAAAAACAAAAAAGGAGATCTTCTGGGTGAGAAGGGCTGGAGAGGGGATGAGCAAAGTACAAATACCTACAGGAACACTCAGTCCATTGCCTGCAAAAGACCATAATCCACAGACTCCACAGAGACACATGGAAACCTCAACAGAGGAACTTCTTTGTCTCAGCAGATAAACGTATGGGAGCATTCGAGGCCAGGTTGTGACTGGCAGCCTCTGGGATAAGAACATCATGGCCTTCTCCCTAAACAATAAAACTCATAACAACCTTGAGCAGCCAGAGCTTGCGTGGACGCTTTAGCAGGCAACGATTTCAAGTTGTAAGTTTTAAAGCTGTGTCATTCAGCTTCATCATTAGCTTTCACCTGTCTACTTACCTTGAGGATGGGCCTGAACTTGATTTTTGTAAGCCAAGAGCACTCAAGGAAAGTCATAGGACAGAGAGTTCTGGGAGATGTCTGGCTGTTCAAAGCTCCTAGTTAAATCATTTCATTTAGCCAACATAGCTTTTGAATCCTACCTACCCAGCTTGCATTATTTTATAATAATATGAGTAAATAATTCACTCTGCCAAAATTGTGGAATCCCTCCATGCTCATGGTGGAACTCATAAACTTTCTTCTCACATTTTCTACTAATAGATCTCGAACATGGAAGTGTAGTAATTCCTTTCCCCCTGGTTCTGCTGGTCTGACTCAGTAGCCAAATAATAAGTTATATCCGAGGCAAACAACTGGGGTGGGGGTGGGGGGGTTTGCATTTACCTAGCACTGGAGACCCAGAAGTGTAGTTTGTGCTCAGTCTTATTGAACCTTGTTAGGTCATGTGCTGGAGATAGGTAGACAGACATCCCTGGGAGGCCTGCTATTTTGTTTTCTTCTTCTTCTTCTTCTTCTTCTTCTTCTTCTTCTTCTTCTTCTTCTTCTTCTTCTTCTTCTTCTCCTTCTCCTTCTCCTTCTCCTTCTCCTTCTCCTTCTCCTTCTCCTTCTCCTTCTCCTTCTCCTTCTCCTTCTCCTTCTCCTCCTCCTCCTCCTCCTCCTCCTCCTCCTCCTCCTCCTCCTCCTCCTCCTTCCTCTTCCTCTTCCTCTTCCTCTTCCTCTTCCTCTTCTTCTTCCTTCTCCTCACCCTCCTCTTCTGCCTTATCCTCTTCCCCCTCTCCCTTCTCCTCACCCTCCTCCTCCTCTTTTATTTTTGAAGGGAAACAGAGGAGGAGTTGATCTGGGGGAGAGCAGTCGTTGGGGGAGGGACTGGGAGAAGTGGAGGGAGGGGAAAGTGCAATGTATGGGAGAAGAAAAAAACTTAAAGGAGAAAGGAACTTCCTGTTGGTGGCTCACATATCATTTCATTTACTTCATACTATTTAGTGACATGGAAGTGATCACTACTCAATATCACATTACAGATGTAAAACCAGGCCGGGAGATATAGCCGTCTCACAATAGTGTCAGTAGGAAATAAAAGATCTAGGAATGAACTATCTCCATAACTCTCAGCTTCCAAGTTCCTACTATCCACTGTTCTACCTTTCTGCCCTCCTATTCCATAGGGAGGTAAAGGACCATCAAACAGCAAGAAAACACTTGCAGGGGACTGATAAACTTTAATCTCATCTAAGATTTTGGAATAATAGCCAACAAAATGTACTAGATTGCCTTTCCCTACGCTGCACTGGTTGTACACTGCTTGTCCTGAAGCTAGTATTCATCACATATTGATCAAACACTTGCCTCCTCCCCCGAAATCAGACACTATCCCAGGCACTGAATAAACAGTCCATCAAACACCCACCTTTCAGGAGTTTCTCATCACAGGAATAAATAAAACAAAACAAACTTCTTAGGCGACATGTAAGCCCAGATGGTAGTTTTTCAGCACAGTGTTGTCTAATACAGAGGGGTCCAGGTTTTACAGCTGGGCTTCCTAACTCACATAGCAAATGTATTTATCTGAATCTCCTAGGTGTCTTAAGCAGTGGTAAGAGAACATCATGGAGCTGTGGAGGAGCCGGAAGTGATTCCCACCTCACCAGCATTCTCGGGCAGTAATATTCTGCCTTATTTTTACAGAGCTTATCCAAGTCAGACAAACTCTCTTATGAAAGCAGAGATATTCTGCCAACTTAGGTGCCTAAATCTCTGAATATATTCAATAATACCTAATATCAGATCTGTCTCATTGATTTAGCTCTGTACTAGTCATAGATAACATATTCCTACCTTACATGAATCTTCAAGAGTATGCACCAATGTTTTCAATACATAAACAGGGTTGCAATCAGATATAGACCTCTCTTTTGTAGACTAATTTCACTTCTTCAGTGAAAAGCAATGTGCTAGAATCTCCTCATACCAGTTCAAATATAGTCAATTTCTCAGTCTCTAGAAATTCTATTGGCCAGTGGTTAAACATAAGACATTATTAAAAGCTTTAATTATTTAAACTAATGGTAAATTATAAAATATACATACATAGATATAGATAAGTATATATGCAAGCAATATGTAATATATGTATATATTATGCACACATATGTTATGTATGCATATATATGCATATGTATTTATGAAACCAATGTGTAATATATGTATGTAATTATGCATATGCTATATATGTGTATGTATATGTATATATATAAATATGTATGTAAGCAATATGTAATAAATGCATATATTAAAGAAAAGGTTAAAAAAAGCACCAGTCAGACTTCATCACTCTAATTATTTTGTTTTGCTGCCTTCCACAGTCTTGAGGTTATTTCCAGCTCCTGCATGCATGTGTCCAGAGAACTTCCCAGATCTATGTTCTAAGATGTCATACCAGAACTGTGAAATCAGTGGTGGTAGATTTGTGCTATGATATTCAGCTAGCACTACAAATCAAAGCCTTTTCTCCCCTAGAGAGCCAGTTGCTACACATTGCCAGCACAACACTAAAGAAAAGCTTTCTGTCCCATAAAAATAATGCAAGCAGCATAACTTTAATTACAGGGCCAGGGCAAATTCAGGCACAGACACAGCTGTGCAAAAGCCTGAAGAGGAGACGGAGGAAGATGAGACAGCCAGAGGCTGACAATAACTTTATAGAGGATGTCACAGTGGGCAGGCTTCTCAGTCATGCTACCCAACTGGCCAACAGCTGATTGGGAATTTAGGGGAAAGAACTCATTCACAGTTTTCCAGATTCCCAGCTGCACCACCCAGAGTAGCCTTCCAGTTGTCTCTCTGATGCCACAAAAGCAGAGAAGCACAGATTATAAGGCAGGACTAAACCAAGTTGTCCATGAACCAGAAATAGTCCGAGTTCAGACACCATGAAGGCAAAGTTTACACCACTCAGGGAGGACAGAATCTCCCCCAGGGAGCCAAGAAAGATACCTGAAAATGGAGGCACATGAGTGAATTTCACATTTTGGAATTTAGTGCTTTTATTCAGTTGACATTTAGACAGACTTTAAAATTAGCTTTCCTGGAAGTCATCTGTAATGCAATATTCTCCAACGGGTCTTTCTACAATGACAAAAAACGCCCTGTGTTATCTGTAACTTCCCACCAATGTGTGCTATCCAAACCTGAGGGCACTTCATCTGACTATTGAGCCCCTGAGGTTAATAGAAACCAGTTACTAAATTTTGGATTATACTTTACTTTAATATCATAGACTTAAACTTACATAACTTTATGGGGCCAGTAGCTAATCTATTGGACAAATATAGGTCTCGTAAATCTGTAGCTTGCAAATAGCTTTCAATCAGGCTGGATATAGGTCTTAGAATTAGGATAAGTAGTAAGCATAGTTCCTTGGTTCAGATGGTCTATTAAAATCTAGTCAGCTCTGCAGGGTCCTTTAAAGAGCACATTTCTCTTATGTTTTTTTAATAGCCAGTCTCATTACTTAATAATAGCATTTTAGTCAGTGCCCCAGGAAGTAGTCCCCCTGTGCTAGGTAAGAAAGTCCGCAAGGATAAGCTTATTCTCTAAGCTCTTGACATTAACTTTATCAGATTACCAGTGTGATCTAGTCTAGCTTTTTGGTCCACCCTGAATAGTTTTAAATATAATAACCACCAACTTGTCATCTATGAGTATTGACAAACACAATATGGTGAAGATCTGTATCAAGATTAGAATCATAACAAAAGATTCCTTCGTTTCCACTAAAGTCACTACTGCCTCTATTCCCAAGACAACATGATCTGCTTTGAAGCCTGATTCTGTCCCTTCCAGAATGCTCTGTGATTGAATCAAACATCAAGTGGATAGCTGTGTTCCTTTGAAGTCTTCCATCTACAATACTACCTCTAAGAATGGAATGTCCTATTTCACTTGGTCATAGGCTGATAGCAGTGACAGGGTACCACTCCATGCACTGTAACAAGGCCTACCCAGGAGGCAGTAGAGAGGTTACCAGCTGACATGGACAGGTTCTAGAAGGCTTCATAATGGAGGAAATAATTCACTGGAATCAAAAGAGGAGTCAAATTATAAGAAAAAAGTAGAGAAGCAAATGTTTATGCAGACATCAAAAGTAAAGCTTCCTATCCCCAAGAGAACTAAGTAGCAGAGAGGATCTTGGATTTTGGTCAGGAGACCAAAGTTAAACCTGATACTCTGAGATTCAGGTCCAAAATAGATGTTCTCCTGAAATCTGGTAATCCTGAGCCCAAATAAAATTAATGCATGCATTTAGATACCCAACTTATTTGCATCAAAGTTTACTTTGTTAGAACCTTTCAAGCTGCAAATCCATAAGCTGAAGTAGAACACATTCTATACCAAGCCTCACCCTGGAATGAGGCTTTGGGGAAATTAAAGGAGGGACTAAAAACAAGTTCTCAAACATCCCTGACATGTAAGCAGGAAAAAGCGATTTAGCATTTAATAGGATTATAGGTCCATTAGTTTTCCCATAGGAATTTTAACAGAATGAAATTGAAAAATAATGGGGAGAGATTATGGATAAGTGTTTCTAGGTTTGGCGGCAGCAGATTGGTTCAATAGTCAACCAACTGCTTTATCTTGGATAAGTCCATTGAACTTTCTAGTCTTATTTTCTTTTCTGTCACAGGGGGGAAAATGGAAAAGTAAAGGCAGGTCAGACGGTTTCAGAAATTCTTTCTAGTTCTTTTACTTTGTGGTTTTAAAAGTTGACGTCAAAACTATCGTCCTTAAGGAGGCTTGAAGTGGAACTCTGAAGTGGGGCTCGAATAAAGGCTGCATTCATGGTGCCAAGGTTCAGTGAGCACAAAGGAGCTTTTTGTAGGGGTGGTGGGTGGAGGATGGAGGGTGGAACAGGAATCTAGGAGGTCGGCTGTTCATGTTCTCTACCACAGATCCCAAATGAACCCTTGAAATTATCATAGCAATGGTAGATTTAAAAAGAAAAGAGAGCTCCCTTTGGCTCTTCCAACCACCCTTGCACCTCTCCTGGGCCACCAAAAGAAGGTCCAGAGGTCACTGTGTCTGGTTACTGGCTGTCTTTCTTAAAAGGTCACTTCATCCCCATCTGTTTACATCAGCTCAATTGCAGTTCTAATCAGTTTCCCTGGAGCTGCAGAAAGCCAGAATAATTGAAGCCAGTTCCTTGAGTCTCGGACGCCTGAGGACACCGAGATGGTTCCAAAGTGGCCAATTCTCTGCTTTTCTATGGTGTCACTGCCTCTCTCTTCCTCCATCTCATCTTTAATTTGTGACTATCCTTGCCCTGCAGATCCACCATCAGCCCTGGGCATTTTCTACCCCTAGAGATGGTGATGCAACACCTTTCTTGGCTATGTTAGTGCAGAGATGAAACTGCAAGATATGAGACCCCACAGGAGAGTCAGGTTCCTAAGATGAGCCATTGTCCCAGACTAAGATAGAGAGGACCAGGGAGAACTGGGCTCCCTGATACTTGAATCTCTATAAAAAAAAGAAAATAGAAAAAAAAGAAAGACAAAACAAAACCAAAAAACAGAACAACAAACATCTCAAATAAACCTTGTAAGGAAAAGCAAACTGGAGAACAGATCTAAAAGATGTGGAATGGGGTAAAAATGTACAGTTGAGATGGTAGAAACTGTTTAGGTTTTTCTTTTCTTGCATATTTATTTTATATTGACATAATAATTACATATATTTATGTGTACACTATGATAAAATGATACATTGTAGAATGTAGAATGTTCTCTGGGTAAACATTTGTAACTTCTCAAACATTCAGGCCTTCAACGGGCTAGTAATCCACAAGCTCCAGAGGGCCATGGCCAACATTCCTATACTCAGGGCAGAAGCTGAGGCAAGAGGGTCAAAATTTCTGAGGCCAGCCAGGGCAACTTAGCAAGACAGTCTCAAATAAAAAGTACAGAGAATAGAGTTCAACAGAAGAACATATGCCTAACACATGCAAGGGACTGGGTGTAATGCCCAGTACTTGAAAAAGAACAATGGTTCAAATCTTTTCTTTCTTAATTTTTTTATTTTTCCGAGATAGGGTTTCTCTGTGTAGTCCTGGGTGTCCTGGAACTCATTCTGTAGACCAGGCTGGCCTCGAACTTAGAAGTCCACCTGCCTCTGCCTCCTGAGTGCTAGAATTAAAGGTGTGTGCCACCACTGCCCGGCCAAATCTTCTTTTCTACATATTTTGAATATATTATGAAATCTTGCAGAATAGTTCCCCTGCTTTGGTAGAACTAATTCTTCCTTTCTAATTGAACGTGGAGCCCTATACTCTACCTTCTCTAGGGGTCCTTCTCCCTCTTATTTGTAGCCTCTGGGCACCCTCTTTCTAGTCTCCTCCTCAATATGATTAGGCTTTTAGTTTCTAGATATGAGAAATAATGCACCATATTGTCTTTCTGGGTCTAGCTTATTTCAGTTAACATAATGTCCCCCTGTTCTGTCCATGTTGTTACAAATAACTTAACTTAATTCTTTATAGTAAATCTTAAGCTCAGTCCCTATTCTCATCACAAGGACATACCAAAAAACTCACATGAGTTCAGTGCATATCTGTGTGTGTGTGTGTGAGTGTGTGTGTGTGTGTGTGGGGGGGGGGGGGGGTGTGTGTCTCATGTCTCTCTGTGTGTGTGTGTGTGTTTGTGTGTGTCTCTGTGTGTGTGTGTCTGTGTGTGTGTGTGTTTGTGTGTGTGTGTCTCTGTGTGTGTGTGTGTGTGTGTGTAATGTGCTATAGGGTATAATCATCACCATATGTGTAGTAGAGAAAGTATCATTATGCAGGGCAAGCAAACATATGTCCATTGGCATTCTCTCTCTCTCTCTCTCTCTCTCTCTCTCTCTCTCTCTCTCTCTCTTCCTCTCCAGATCTCACTTTCACTCTCTCTTGTTCTTAATCTCACTCTCTCTTATCCTTTAGCATTCTTATAGGAATGTTAGCAGGATGAAAGTGGAGAAACAAACATAACAAAACAAAGACCTAAACCTTCTGCTAAGCACTACTAGTTTGAGAGACAACAGGTACACCGGAATGTTCTTTGCATCAAAGTCAAGACACTTAGAAATTGCAAAGACAGAAATCACACTTAAACAATACAAAGTAACTCATTTTCAGGTTAGATGTTTTGACTGCAGGACTGGCCCTACTGATTCCTCCTACCTTACTTGGGAATTGGGTTGACTATGTAAGCTAGTGTCCATTATCCACACAGGAGGGTAAAATGAACACCAATTTTCCCTTTGAAATTTTCATAGCATCTTGACCATATTGGTCTCTCCCTCCTCTCTCAATTCCCCCAAAGACTTGCTCTATCATTTCCCTCCCAATGTCCTGTCCTTCTTCTTAATTAACTAATTAACTAATTAATTTGTTTATTTATTCATTTATTTATTTTAACCCACTGAGTCAAACTAGTGCTGCCCATGTGTGCATGAATGTGAGATCATCCACTGGGGCGTGGAGAAGCAACCAGTGGTCATACCCTAAAGAAATGTGATTCTCCTAGCAGACACCAACTGCCAATAATAGATCCTCAGCTGGGGGTGGGGGTGGGGGCAACCTTCCACAATCCTTATTTAAATTTTTAACTGACTCCATCCTGTGTAGCTCTTGTATATATAAGCCCTCCAGATGTGAGTTCACATGTGCATGAGTCACGTCTCTTTCTGGGAGATGGCATTTCACAGCACAGCTCCCTAGCCTCTGGCTCTTACATTCTGCTCCCTCTTCTACAACGCCTCCTGACCCTTGGGGTTGATACAGATGATCTATCTATGGCTGAGCTCTCATGGCTGCCAACACTTTGAAAAGGAATGTTTTCTGCATTAAGTACTAGGTACTAAAATAAGACACTTTTCTAACCAAAGTTAGGAGCTGCACAAATGTGTAGATATTTGCATAAATATTGAGAAGACAGTTTGACAACACAGTCATTTAGAAAAACAACTTCCGTGGGGTCTACAACTTCTCTAGCCATGGTTTTTAAATCTTGTTTACAGTACCAGGCATGAAATTTCTGCTATGGAGCATACTTCAAATCCAATCAACAGAGCAGTTGCTCATCCCCCACCCCCACCCCCTCAAAAAATAGTTTCATCACTATTGTAACAGTGGCTACATCTTGCCTAACAAGTTGATACATCGTTGCACCATGAAAGGTCCCATACTGGATAAGAGCATTGATGTCTTTTCTTCCACAGCAGCTTGCAACACTGCAAAGCTAGACTGTAGGAGAGAATTTCATGGTCCGTTCAAGATTAATGGTCTGCAATCAGTGAGATCTTGAGCAATAGGGGCTAACATCTCACCATGCTGAGCAAGCGGAAGCAATGGCAATGGCCTCTATTGTTTTGTTTCCCCTGGAGACTCTCTGAGCTTACACTTAACATTCTATGTCTTCACCAAGCAGCTTCATTCACTAATGTGGGGTGCTTCTGCTCATACCCCTTTAGAATATTTTAACGAGTTCACAAACTCGTCAGGTTTCATAAGTTAATCTTTAAGACAGGAGGTAATTTCACAACTGGGGATAAAGTGCTGAAGCTAGATTCTTCCTACTAAGGAAGCTAGGGTACAAAAGACCAATATCCCTTGATAATGTGGTTCAAAGAAGAGGTCTTTGAAAAAAGACAGTAGAAAGGCAGCAGTACGGTTATTGAGTTTCTAAAAGATATTTTTCAAAGAATGAGATTTTAAAAAACCAACAACATCTACAGTAACAAGTTTTATAAGGCAAATGGTCTGCGATAAAGAAGGAAAAGAATAGTACGACCCTGTGTGCAGCACGAAGAACCAAGCCTCTGCTTTTATGTTACGGAACAGCACATGACCAGAGATGCACCCACATGATGCTTACTTGAATCATCAACATTTTTAATTAAACAGGCCTGTTGTAACGAATTCACATCCCCTTTCTTAAATGAGTGTTATCCCAGTTATGACAATGTCATAGTCTCTCTCTATGAAAAACCTAGCTTTTCTATACCCTCATCTCTCAGATGTTAGAGTTGAGGTGGAAATGCCCACACTGACTGTAATCCGAACAACAGGATGTTCTGGCTACTCCAGATAATTAAGTCTGATTCTCAGGAGATGGAACATTCTAATGCTTGGGCCTGGAGTGTCCCCCAAAGATCCATGTGTTGAAGGTTTGGTACGATGGAACGATTTTGGAACTTTTTTGAGGTAGAGCCTACTGGAAAGTATCAGGTCACAGGGGGAACCCCCAATCTTTCCTCCTATTTATGATTTCTTGGCTATTGTGAATTGCATATTCCCTCAATCCTTCTCAGCCACATGGCTTCACCAAGTTAGTGAGTATAATCGACCATAGACGAAAACCTCCAAAACTGTTTCTGAATCAAACCCATCAAATCCCTCTTCTCAAGTTTACTACTTCAGGTATTTTGTCACAGTGCCCAAAAGCTAGCACAGAATCTGAACAGCACCAGAGATTTGAAGAGGAAGCAGCTGATCCTGATTTACTCTCAAGGCTGAGAGCCACTGGATTAAAAGTGTGAGGATTTCAGTGGCAGACTAGATAAGACAGTAGCTCTTAACCCTGGCTCTCCCTTAGAATTGAGGGTTCCTTATGATAACAGCCTTGTGCATACGCTACTCCAAGCTCTAACATATCAGGATCTCTAAGAGCTTAGAACTAAAAGCCAAGCACCTACAGTTCTTAGCGCTCTCTGAGAGGCCCTAGGTTTCAACAAAAGCCATTACGTTAATAGTTGGCCTTTGATAGCAGGACTCATTGCTGAGGATCATAACTCAATAAATTATACTTGAACATCTTTGATAGCAACTGAGTTGTGTTGGCCCTGTCAAGTGGCGTCATTTTGAAACACACATAGAGGAATGGATGTCACATGTTCATTCTCAGTAAACTCTATTACTGTGCATATGTGTGATTTTAAAAAATTAACACTATTTAAGCTAATTTTGGGTCTAGATATAGAACTTCCTGACTGATGGAAAGGATTCCCCCTCTGTTTAACTGTTGACTTTGTGAAGTTTAAAGAATACAGATTGAAAGAAGTTGGATTGATTGGCTCTTGTTCCTTTGGTCTCTACCAACGTGAAAGCATAGATCTCATCTCAGTGTTTATTCTTAGCCAAGTATGAGTGACCCATGTGACAGGTCTGAGTTCTGGGGCCAGAGACAGAGAGTTGCAAAATGCTAAGGAATTAAACAGAATGTTCAGAACCATGGTAGGTGTGACATACTGTATTCACCCTGTGTGAAAGAGTGCTTCCTTGGTCTCAAGGACATTTATATAAAATCATACAAAAATGTCATTGTGCCAGAAATGACAAGTTATGTGATGCTCCTATTGATTATTTACTCAAGTTCCCCTAATATCTTAAGCTGTCATCTTAGGGGATTCATTCTGGATATCCATTTAGGTTTTATATGTTATATAAAACTTTTCCAGGCCTTTATGGCTTTTATCCTTTTAATCATGGTTGGAGAATATGGACCCTTGTTACTCAAATAACATGTGTCCAACAGAAATGGTTACATAAACGTTTATAGTCACAAAATAAAAAAATCACTAATTAAGGCATTTATGGGGAACATCTGGTAAGTGGTTTTCATCAAAGAAGGAAAAACTCTGTAAAGATTTTTCACACTGTCTAATGACAGTCTTAGACTTTTGATTGGTGGAAGTTAGTGGTCAGTTAATATATACTCAAGGTTTTACCTGATAGTTAAGAAAGCATTATATCAGATACAGAATTGGATTACTAAGGGAACTAAAGCTAACTCAAGATAATTTGCTCTGGGTCTGTACCAACTCAACTATCCACAACTACAATGATGTAATCAAGCCGGGCATGTAGAATATTCAATACAAGCATGGCTTCTGGGGGGCTGGCACTTTAGGTTTCAGCACCAGTCCTAGTCCCAACTTTACCATCCAATGTAAGTAAAAGTTTCTGAGGTGGAGAGGACTGCCAATTCCCTACTCTTCCCTTTGTGTGTTGACAGTTCAGCCTACATACTCCTATGTCCATGCCTCGCAAGTCAGCAGGACTAGGAAGAAGACAAAGGTCTCTGAATTGAGGGATGAAAGGTAAAATTGTTCTAGTGATTCTCAGACTTCTGCCTGCACAGGCATCACTTGGCTGAGTTCCTGGATTCTGCCTCTCAGAGATGCCCAATTACTCCTCTAAGATGAGACCTGAGACTCCAAAAAGGTCCCAGCTATTATTGATGCTATTGTACCAAGAACTGAGAGACCCTGAGATTTCTCACTATCTCTTTTCCTTTTTTGTTCATCGTGCAATCAAGAAAAGGACATTCTGGGCCTGCCTTTGGATCTTTCTATACCTCCATGACCACCCAAGCTTGGGAGTGGGTTGAGGTATTGCTTGAAAAATGTTTCAGAAGGCTATACATTGGGCACTTTTTCTAGGGGGAATAACATGCATAAACAAACTTGGTGGTTTTGAGGGAGCTTTCTGCCTGCTCACCACCATCTATAAAGGGCTCTTTGTAGCAGGCAGAGGGAGAGAGGCTTGGCAGGCCCTTGTTCTCACTTTGCTGCTGTTTTTTCATCTCCACCCCCATATTTTCTCACCACACCCTGGGCTCACTTCAATTTTTTGCCCCAGGAAATTGTCTATCATGTTATAAAGAAGAATAAGGGCATTTTAGAAATGTAAATTTATGGACGTATCCTCAATGCTGTGGTATACTAGAAGGCAGTAAATAAATAAGAGTCTTTTCATAAACATCAGAGAATCTGAACTTATTTTAAAGCAAGAGCTTTTTCCTAGAACCGGGGGACAGTGAGTAAAGCACAAATACAGAGTCAAGTTCACTTTAGAAGACAAAGCAAAGGCAAAGCCTGGTAGGGGAGAAAGGTGGAGAGACCCGGGCAAACCAGAAAGTGAATAATAGAGAGAAGCTCTGAGTGGGACCCACCACACATAGGCAACTTTCCTCAGTCTAAGCACCCTGTCCTTCCAAAAGTTTTGCCAGCTCAAAACTAACCTTCTCAGAACATCCTCAGCTCCTGAGCCTCATAAAGCAATTTAGAGCTCATTCTAAGGTTGTTCAATAAAGCAAATAAAAATGATAAAAACACAGCTTTCCCACTATATATCTAAACTTTGAATTTCACAGGGTCTCTGGGATTTTATCTGGGTAGCTGGGCACAAATCATTGCTCCATTGCTACAGTGCTCTGCCTAGTCGAACTTAGGCACTCACTAGCCTTTATTTCTTATTTTTCAGAATGCCAACCAACTGCCTGCAATATTTACCAGAGTATCAGGGAAGATAGGAGCTGTTCTGCTTTTTATCACAGAAGCAGGATGACAACATTGAGTTTCATATTTAATACATCCCAAAGCCTGCCAGCTCTAAGCCACACTGAGTCCACTTGGCACTCAACTTTCTCTTGCATTGCTTTCTAAATCATTCCTGTCACATTCAAATGGCAATTTGATCCAAATGTCAAGTACTTGTAAAACCTTTGATTCACCCTACCTCACCTCTAGTAGGTCCATCATCTAGAACTTAACGTGCAGACTCATGCAGCCACAATTAAAAATTCACGAATTAGCTTAGTAACCCTTGCCATTAAAATATTCCAAAGCTTCTGATGTGATTCCATTATGCAGATGTCCTACTTTGCTTTTCTTTTACTGTGATGTGATAAAACACCAAGACCACAGGCAACTGAAGGAGGAAAGGGATCATTGGGCTTACATGTTCTGATCACATTTCATCATGAAGGGAAGTCAGGGCAGGAACTCAAGAAGGCAGGAAGGGACACAGACGAGTACCACTTACTGCTTGTACCTTCTGGATCACCTGCCCAGGGATGACACAAAGTGGGCTTAGACTTCCCACCTCAAGTACTAATCAAAAAATGTCCCCCCAGACTTTCCTACAAGCCTTCTGATAGAGGGATTTTATCAAATGAGATTCTTCTCAGAAAACTCTAGTTTGTGCCACGTTGACAGAAAACTAACTAGAACAACTTCTTAGGTTGAGAGACCCTTGGAAAGAACAGGCTTCTCAGCAGGCTGGAGGTCCTGCATTTCCAGCAGGATCCCAGGCAAGGTGACACTACTGCCAGGGAGAGAACCAAAAGTTTGGCAAAAATCTTAAAGGAAATTGAGTACCAGTTAGTATGTCCTTGGCAGTGATGGGTGGAGCACCATTAACAGAAAGGAGCAGATTATAACCAGCATATTCAACACAGAGGATGTACAATAGATGCCACAGTGACATTGAAGACCTTTACAGAGGGTCGCTAGTCGGATGTGTGTAACAGCATGTCCATAGGAGACTGTTTCCAGAGTTCATAGCTTTCTCACTTTCTCACTGTATAAAACTTGTACTGTCTGAGATACAAAGATCCAAGTACCTCTTTAGTAAAATAATAAGGCCTAATACTTATAATCTTTCCTTGTTTCAAAGAATTTTATCATAAGGATATTTTTGTCTCCCTGATTTTTAACCACTACTGTTATGTATTCCCATCCAATAGATATCAATTTTAAATTCAGAAATGATTATAGACCCATGGCTGCTGCTAAAGTATTCTAGAAATAGGAAAAATTACATTAATGTTTCCATTAAATTTAGATACAATAAACATAATTATAAGTCAGTACTTCTCACAAATGAATGTGTATCCCGGGCTGTGATAAAATGAAGGTTTGGATATAGTAGGTTTGAGGAAGCCAAAGTGAGCCCTCAGATGACATTGTTGGTATCTACTCAAGGGTCCCCATTGTAAGCATCAAGGAACATGGGGTTGCTTTGCTAAGTTTAGCTGTACTTAGCTCTAACATTTGGTGGCTTCACCTTTCTTAGCTGTGCCATTCTCAATAGTCTGTTACTTTACTAGTCACTTAACAAATAGTAGCTGAGAGAATAGACTGAGAATTCTCCCGTGCCATAGTGGTCATTAAAATTTTGAAAACCTTCCTTAGGGGGAAAAAAGTTTTCCCATCATTATACTTCAAACTACCAGCTTCCAAAAAGTTAGATGTAGCCTCACAAGTTCCACCTTTATTGTTTTTATTCTTAAAATGATGGCCAGGTATGGCCGTGCACAACTTTAATCCCAATATTGGGTGGGGGGGTCGCAGGGAGAAGCAAGTAGATCTCTGTAAATTTGAGGCCATCCAGGACTATATAGTAAGACCACATTTCAAAGGAAATGAAAGGAGAGGTACTTTCTATATTAATATGGTACATGAGCCGTCTTGGTCTAGTGATCATAGAAATAAAATCTGAAAACATGTACAAATTCTCATACAAAAGTTTTAATTCGAAAGAAGGGGGGCTTGAACACAAATGAGAATTCCAAAGAATCCAGGCTGTTCATCAACAGATAAAAGAGGACATTTCTTAGAATTTTGGCAGGGTCCAAGTGTGTTAATCATTAGAATTTTATTTTTATTTCTTACCCATGGTTTAAATAAACTTTGCCAGGTAAAATACAAATTCAGGTCTGTGGACAGGCTGGGACAGTAGACATCCTGGCATTATTGGAGAGGAGATGTAACTGGGGGTTTCCTTAGATAGGGTAATGGAATGAAGGCAGACAGGTTCCATACATTGTCAAGGACAGAAGAAGACACAGCAGTGGTAACAGGCTCCACAGATAAGAGCATGAGGGCCCTTGTCTCCCTGAATGTCCCTGTCACTGTTTTAATATGAACTCACTTGCAATAATTACATGCAAATTGAACTTGTTAAAAGTCAGCATTGCTTCATGATATAATTTGTCTTTTTCACCTGAACAGGGGCCTATGAAAAACTTACAATCCTTAACTTATAAAACAGAAGAAAAGCCATGTGGATTTGGGGGGAAGGAGAGCACATGTAACACATCTATTGAAGACAAATATTTTTCTTGGCCTCTGTCAAGGAGGAAAAAAGATCAACTTTCCAAAGATGAATCCCGGCCATGGGATAGAGGCAGCTCTTAAATCACGATCGAGACATCAAACATGAGAGCAGGGTCACAAAGATCTCCCAGTTGGCAGTGTCCTTAAGATTATCCTCTGACACTTCCCGTGAGATCTAAAGAAGAGATCTCAAAGGTCTCCAAAAGAATGAAAAATGTCACCGCCTCCCAACACATGGTCACTCCACTCAGCTGCACTCAAGAACACAGTCTGAGTGTGTGCTCATTCTTTACTTGTAGCCTGCGGTTCCACTTTTCCTCAGTGACAAGGAGATTAACGGTGCCTCTATAACCCTTACACAAGCCATCACTTTTTACTGTGATACTTATAATATACTTATCACACTAATAACCCCTGTTTCCTACTGCTCCCGTGGCTTTGGCAATGACCTCCTAAGACCCTGGACTTGGTTGTGCTTCTTGTTTTAGCCAATGGAAGAACGGCAAGCCAGTTACCTACTTTCTCTTCCTGTGGTGCTTCAATTGGAAGCCTATGAGAAATGTGCCCAGACATCAGTTGTCCCTGCAGGAGCCCACTGAGGTAAGACTGCCAACAAACATGTGTCACTCCTAGGAAGGTCAGCTAGACTCAGCTTGTATCAGAACCAAGACATCAACTTCCAGACACAGAAGAAGGAGATTGTTTTTGACCACTTCTTCCTTCTTCTGCTAGTAACCACAAGGTCTACAAGATAGATCAGGGCTCTAGTTTGTTCCACACAAAACACCTAATTCCAGCTTCCCACACCCTCAGGAACATGATTGTCCCAGGATTTGAATAGGTAAAGTTGAGAAGTCTTGAGGCAGGAAAAGAGCATTTTGAGCTAAAATCATCTAAAAGTTTTGAAATCTTGAAGTTCCCAGCATGAAGAAACCTATCCACTAAGAACAGAATAAACAGCAGCTATAGATAGAATCAATACAAACACACCTGCCTGCTCCTCAGCACTTACAGCCTTTTGTTTTGTGTTTCATTCAAACGTGAGAAGAAACCATCAGCAGGGTGCCTGAACGTTTCTGGATCTTTAATCAAACAAACGATAAGGAAAATCTGTCAGTCTTACCAAACAATGATGACTACAGCCATTTATTGTTGGAAAAGAAAAATACAATATTGTGATTTGAGTTTATATTGTAGAGAAGGGAAGAAAAGGGCTTTTTAATCGACACGTTAAGATGTGAAAGCTGTATTCTAGTGTAATACAAAGCAAGTTCCCCACATACCGCTCACCTCCTGGCAGAGCCATACCTGACTCTATAGCTCTGGTTTTATTCTTCTGTAAGAGAAGCTAGAAGACAGTTCACTGATTCCCAAAGCCAACTCCTCTACCCTATGACTGTATCAACTCTACTTAAACACTTAATGGTATACAACAGAGCCAACTGGATGGCTTTTCAGGTGAAGGCACTTGCTACCAAGACTAATGGCTTTAGTCCAAACTCCAATATCCAGTGCAACTGGGATTTACCTGTGGAGGCATTTAAAAGTTGAGTGTCCCATCTCTGATTTGCCATTGGTTTCAACTTTCTTTAGTTAATAATAGTCTCTTGCCTGGTTTGAGAATAATTCCTCTAACATGATCTTCCCAAGGCCCATGTGCCATTTCAATGTAAACTCACCTACTTTAGTCTGCTTTCAATAAAATGTGTAGAGAGAGAGCAAGCAATGACAGGCAGCTTTCCTCTTCAATTAATAAGTGGAAAATATTTTAAGCCCATTTAAAGCAAACACTCAGCTGTCTTCCTATGTTACATGTTAGCTATTAAGTTTAAGAAAATAATTTAATCTAGGTAGTTTAGACTACTGATTGACAAGTTTACCTTAATGGCTTGTTAGGGTCCATGAAATGCTGAAGAATGATATCCCAGACCCAAATAGTATTCAAAAGCAAAGAATATTTATTAAACAAATTCCTGTATGCAGGAGCCCAATTCCATCGGGATGCAAGAACCCCATCTGAATTTGCAGATTCAGTTTTAAAGCCCCTAAGAGGAACTTTAGGAGGGGTATGTGATCTTTATCTTGATTAAGTGAGTTCTATCTCTGGCGGTCTAGGTGATGCAATGATTGATTATAGTCTTGCTCCAAGCATACTTGACTAATTATTCTAGCTTTATGCAAAGGAGAGATAGCTCTTGACCTCTTGGCCACAAGGTTGGGGTAACTGACCTTTTGCAAGCTGAGGAGGGGTCCCTTTTCCAGTAACTTACTTGTCCAGTTCTGGGAAGTAGAAACTTAGACTTGGTCTCCTGAACTGCTAGTTTGCAGCCTGTCATGGACTCAGCCCAATTCACTCCTTTCAGGCTCAGTATGTTTCTGAATCTGGTTTTTGGATTTAGTTTTACCTTTTTTTGTTGTTGTTTTTGGTTTTTGTTTGTTTGTTTGTTTTTGTTTTGTTTGTTTGTTTTCTTCCATCTACTCATCCTTGAATAAACTCTGGACTCTCTATTTTCATTTCTCTTCCAACTCTTACCTCAACTCTGACACTTTTCAAACACTCCCATCTAAGATGGATGATCTGCCTCTTTGACCAACACCTCTGCTACTTAACTCCGATCTACTGTGTGCAGAAAAATATTTTGAGTAGAAAGGAGGTTAGAAAGGAGAACGTTCTCCTCTTGTTCCAATTATTTCATTAAGGTCCTCCTTCCTCCTGGACTAGTAACACAAAACTATATGTTTAATACTGCACAGACATGAGGATCACAGAAGGCATTCAGGAAGACTTGTGACAATATTTTATCGACTACAACTACTGCATTGATATGAAAGAGTAATCAAAACTTAAACTCTAGCTCGGAAGGGACAGAACTTGTGTGTCAGGCACACGAGGGACTCAGCATGCCTCCTCTATGAGGCAGTGGAAGAACTGGACAGAGCAGAGATGGAAGAGTTCTTTCTCCAAAAGAAAGTACTTTGTGAGTAATTACAGGAGACAGAAAAGTCCCTGTTAGGATTGGTCGTTATTGTTAAAAGGGCTCTGGATATAGGTCTTAAGCTGGAATGTAGTTCTCAACTGGCTCTGAGCTCTGTAGAAAGTTGGGCAGGTGTGGGGTGACACAAGGAAAAGGCATCTGGTACATGAGAAATGTATCTACCACAAAACCCAAATAAATATTATATTTATTGCCTTACAATGTGCCCTTTGTGCCCAACAATCAGCAAAAAATGTTTTTTTTCTATCAAATATGGTTACCTTTAACATTACTTTTTAGAGGCTGCAAAGTACAAGTTGAAAACCCCTTTATGTGAATTCCTTGGAACGAGAAGAGTTTTAGATTTTGAAATATTTGCATATACATAATGAGAAGTCATGAGGATGGGACCCAAGTTGGGGGAAAAAAAGCCATGATTCATGCAGTAGCTGTATAGTTGGAAGATAATTTTATATAATATTTTTCTTGTGCTTATGATTTGATGGAGACCTGTCACAGGAGATCAAGTATGGAATTTTCCACTCTGTATTTTGGATCACTTGAGAGTTCAGATTTCCAAATTAGGGTTGCTAAACTATCCTTTCCAGATCCCCTTTATAGAGATATGGAGCTGCAACATAAACACTCAGCCAGGTCTCACACCAGCTCTCATTTATTTTCTTTAAGCATATTCTGGGAAATGCAGTTCTCAGCCAGAAGTGGTAGCAGTAGCCACTTTGCTGTCATATCTCAAATCACTCACACATTTGGTATCAGAGATAGGAATAAGCAGGGACGTGGTAACACAATAGGCATATGCAGCCTGGGCTCTTCTTCATTGGAAAGGAATATATTATTACTAGGCATCCAGATTGGGATAAACACACTATCAGTTACTGTTAGGTTAGTACTACCCCAATCAGACTATACAGCAAGTATTCAGCTATAAGCGGCTTACAGGGTAGGGGGCTGTGATCTCAGGAAACACTAATTGTAACATGGAGTGGGTCATTGGGTCACTGGGTTATCGTTTGCATTATTGGTTCATTTTGCTGGTGACTCTGAGAACATGTAGGTAACTCCTCAGTTTTCTCCGACTTTTTAATAATTAACTCCCACCAGTAATGGTTTAGAGGATGTGATGAGAGGCATTGATTCTCAAGCACTCTCTGCCCGATGTAGGCAGAGCTAGGCAGAGTGATGCAGAGACAGCACACTCTTAGATGGTATGGGTGGGAGAGTGGCAGTAAACTGTGACAGACTACAATTGAGCAAAGTGGATAAGTTATATACTGCTCTGTGTGGTCCAGCTAGTCTCCCCAGTTATCTTTCATCTCTGGAACTAGAAGGAGCGTTTTATAAAGCTCTATCCAGGTTATGGGTCATACTCCAGGATGAGAATGCACTGTGACAGTTATTCATGTGCAATAAAATGTGTATATTTGAAACTTCTGCTTCCAGCCCTTGTGGAGTAACAAGAACTAAATTTTCTCTTTCACCTGCAATGACTAAAAACAAACACTGGACAAAATATATGAATCAATGCTTACTGGTGCATACTCCTTTGTATAGCTGTGTAGTGTTCAATTGAATAAATGTGATATTATTCATTTATTTACCAGTATAAGAAAACCATTGCAGTGTTTTGAGTAAAGTTGCTTTGAATATTCATACACACAGATTATAAGGGCAAATGTTCATATATCTTGGATTCATACATAGAAAGAAAGGGTGGATCATATAGTAAGTATAAATTTAGCATTAAAAAATCTGTCAAACATTCATAAATTATCCCTTCTCACATTCTTGTCTGCTGACACAATTACTCCACATCAATATACAGCAGTCTCTCAGTGTAGGTTTACACTGCATTTCCCTCACGAGTAGCAACATCAAGTATCCTTTTTTGTAGTTATTGGCCATTCATGAATATTTTTATAATGTATTTATGAATATACTTTTAAATTCAACAGTTCCTTTCTTCTATTCAGCTATACATGTTCTTCCTAAAATCTAGATAGAACTCCAATAGGAAGTATATTAGGTGCCTGCCCCGTTTGTTGCTTGTGCCTTCATTGTCTTGGTGACATCTTTCAAGGGATAGGTGGCTTTAAGTTTGTTTCTTAATCATTACAATTTAATTTTACTCTTGGGATAGTCATATTTGCTAGAAAAGTCTGCTAGTGTTTTAGTATTTTAGAAATCACCAGCCCTAGAGGTTCATTGCCTTGCTCAAAGCCACAGTAAGCTGGTGACAATGTCAGCATGAAACCTTTATTTTTATGAGTCTAGGTCTGTTCAGAACCTGAGTGTGTCAATTCAGGAGCAATTTTGGGCTCTACTCTTTGAGTGGCATCTAGGAAAGACCTGTTTTGTGTGGTAATACATGCCCTCGCAGATGGAGGGTTTCAAGGCTCTAGTTATAAATCTGTATTCCAGGTGCACTTGCTTCTTCCCACCCACGAAGGAAGATGTGGTGAAGAACGGGAGTATAGCAGTCTCAAATTCCTTCAAGCTGAATACTATTTATTAAACCTGGCAGAGGATGGCAGAACAAGGTCGCCTGCCCTCTCATCTTCTCTGACCTCTCATCAACTTCTTTTCCCTTCTTGGACTTAAAAAAAAAAATCACATTTGAATGCTATCCATAATTCATAAAAAGAAATGCTAAAATCAAGACATATTACTCCTAGCTTACAAATGCTGGTGCTACTATTAATTATTAACAGCTCCTAAAGGAAGGAAGAAGCAATCCCAAAGGTGAGAGAGATAAAAGCCAATCGACACACATGCATGGGCATGAGCATATGAACTTATATGCATATACACGGAAAGTTGATTGGAATCCTTTGTACAATGTGTTTCTAATTATCATGCATGCTAAATAGAAATTTATTCCCTCCACCCAAGAGGCAGTGGTTTAGCTAAAACTGTGGACTGAGCAGCTGCCTCATCAAGAAAGACCTTCACAGATAAAAAGCTGATGTCCAAGGTGAGGGCTGCTCTGGTTCACAGACAGATAGGCATAGAGCCTGTTCTGTCTTCTAAATGGCAGGGCTTCCTCTCTTTGTTTGCTTTTAACTGATAGAATATATGTGTGTGTGTGTGTGTGTGTGTGTGTGTGTGTGTGTGTGTGTATGTGTGTGTTGTAGAATGACCGAGTTGTGCTACTTGGTTTATCCATGATCTCAACAATGTATCATTTTGTTGCAGAAAGAACAGCCACAGTCTTTTCTTTTGGTAATTTTCATATATAGTATAGATTATTATTATTAATTGTAGTCCTCAGTGCTACCCTATAGAGAGCTGGAGCTTATCCCACTGTCTGACTGACACCATGAATTCATTGCTCAATCTTTCCCCTTTCCTTGTCCAATCTGTCTCAGAGCCTCTGGTCTCTGGTAAAGACTGTTCTATCACCAATTTCTGTAAGTCCATTTTTCTCAGACAAGTGATCACCACTGAACTAGATCCCTGTTCCAAACCCCATTATTTTTAGATTCCAAAAGAGATTGTACATTTGTATTAATGCCATTTTAGGGTCAAAGCCTGTCCTTTAGCAGTTCCAAAAAGCACAGCTTAGCTGCCCATCCCCCAACATTCCCATTTAAAGAAACAAGCAATAGGAAAAAGAAATGAGAAGAGGCTTACTCAAAGTGGTCACATTGAGAAGAGGAACAAATAAAGGGATGCAGTGGTCCTTACATGCATCCATCTCCAGGCACTGATGTGGAGTTGGGTTTGAATAGAAGGGAAGTATAACTAAACAGTCTTGGTCAGCATGTGGTCCTGCTCATCACTGAGCATTTTGTCTTTGCTCAGAACTGTCTTGCAAGGAGGTCTCATAAGTTGTCAGAGCTACGTGAAATCATTTCTTGAGAGACAAGTTCCTCTTCTGGCCAGCACCTGGGCATCAGTCTTTCTCTCTTTTAGCATGAGATTCCGAGAGAAATGTTTTAGTTCATTGGCTCTATTGGTTTTTATTCAATAGTATGGAGACAGGCATGTATGCGTCTCTGGACCTAAAACTATAAAACTTCTAGACAACATCAGGGACAGCTCCTTGACCATGAACTAGAAGTAAAGTCTTGGATATGATCCCAAAAGTACAGATAGCAAAAACAAACAAACACAACTGCAGTAAATGCAAATGCTTTTGTAAAGACAAACAAACAACACTAATAAAGATGATGTAACCCAAAGACTGGGAGAAAATATCTATGAATTATAATATCTGAATGTTACCCAAAATATATAAGGAGCTTAAACTTCTTAGGAGGCTAAGGTGTTCTAGGCCAGTCTGTGCTCCATAGCAGAGTTGAGATAAATCTGGGCTAACACACACACACACACACACACACACACACAACCTAAAACAAACTAAGTAAAGCTAAAACAATCAAACAAACAAACAGAAAGTAAAATGACTTGAATGGACATACTAAAGATAATACACAAATGGGGCTGGCTGGAGAGATGATACAGAACTTTAGACATTTGTTGCTCTTGCAGAAGGCACAGGTTTGATTTCCAACAGTAAGATGGTGGCTCACAATCATCAGTAATTCCAATTTCAAGGGATCCAGTGCCCTTTTCTGGCCTTTGTGGGCACCAGACATAAAAACGAGGGGGGGGGGAACAAAAGCAGGTAGGTAACGCCAGCTTTCAATGCTAATGCACTGGGATTGGGAGTTTTCTCTGAGACTCCATCAGGACAAATGACATGTTCTAAGAACTGAGGTGATGCACAGGCAGAGGTGAGTTGGGCTGATCAGAGGAAAGAGTGTGAATGGGGTAGGAAAGCTAAATGATCAGCCCACAATTGCTATAGCCTCCTAAACAATTCTGTCTAGACCTATGATCTTAGGAATTTAATCAAAAACTAGGAGAAGCTACTTAAAAGACAATACTGCTATTACTACTACTACTACTACTACTACTACTACACACACACACACACACACACACACACACACACACACACAAGACAGGGAAGTTGGTGAAGGCCTCACAGGCTGCAAAGACAAAAGTAAAACCAAACAAGAAGTCTCCAGCTGTGAAGAAGGAACTAGCTTTTCTTTTCTCTGTACCTTCCTGGCTCAGCCAAACTCATATACTCTATCTCTTGAACAAAAGGACCTTTTTAGCATGTTTTGAAAAATCCTCCTCAGCATTGGAATCCCACCAGAGCTCTAGAGAAGAATATATTCAATGTCAGGATTTGTCTTTATTTCCGAGAGGGAAAAAATTAGAAATCACAGAGAAATGGATGGCATGACTCTGTCAGCAAACAAAGAGAAGACATCTGCCTTTCTTGGGTGACCATCTATCTCCGTTTCAGCAAGAACAGGCAAATCCACAAGGGTCTTTCCACTCCAATCTTACTCCAGAGCCAATAGAAGAGGCTGTACCATTTATCTGTACTTCATCTCTACAAGGAATCTCAACACTGGCCAGAAGTGAAGACAGCGCACACTCTTATCTCTCCTTTTCTTTATTTCCCCATCCAAAGGCTTCCCAGCAGCTGTCAAAAGCGTCAGACAGACATGTACACGTTTCTGGCAGCTTGGCTATCTAGCTATACTGTAATACCCTCTTCTGACTTCTCTTTAAAAACCCATGCAAGAAGCCAAGAAGCTGACTCAGCAGTTAGGAGCACTGGCTGTTCTTCCACAGGACCCGCTTTCAATTCCCAGAACCCACACCTCAGTTTACAACAGTTTATCTCCAGTTCCAGTGAATCCTAAACCCTCTTCTGGTCTCCAATAGCACCAGGCCTACAAGAGGATCACAGACATACATGAAACATGCATGCAAAACACTCATACACATAAGATTCAAAAAACAAACAAAACAAACAGCATTAGTTTCTTCTCTTTGGTGCATATATTTTGATTATGGAAAGTACTATACACAAATATACAATACATCTTTCTTATAAATGTTATGCACTTAATTTAAGAAGAGAGACCAGTCAGAAGTAATAACAGAGGAATAAATGTTCTCAAATATCCATTTGGGACTCACGTGTCCAAGGTCCTGTAGGGAGGTCTGGCATAGGGGAGGGAGATGTTTACACTCTGAGGGAGGTGGGATGCCTTTGCTAGTATTTGGACTCTAGTGAGCCCTATGGTAATTCCAAGATGGATTCTGTCTTCTATTTTTGGATTCACACTGAGAAGCCAATTAAATTAAAAAGCTATTCATTTCCCTATATTTGTCTCCAGGCTGCTCAGAAAGAAATGCAAATGACTCCTATTGAGTGAGTTTTCTGCCTCAAAGAGAATGAGACTCAAACACCAAGCTCTGTGTATGTCTCAGTGTCCAATTTGCCTAGAGGGGGTGAAACACAAACCCCCAACTCAGGGCTAATTATTGGTTTCTTTAGCAAGTCATCCTAAATGGAGCACAGTCATGTTCTCTGGCCTTCCCAGTTTGGAGTAGTTGCACAAATTAGGTCCACATTTACATAAATGGACAAAACTAAGGAAAAGATGCTCATTTTCCCCCAGCACAACTCAGAAGAATGAAGAAATGACCGGCTTTAATTTTAACACAGTTTCCAGTCACTATAGGGTATGACCTGATATGGATAATAGTTGCCTGTAATCCCAAACATCTATGTTCTCAGGTTCTACAAAATCGAGATAGTCTATGCTTCTATTAATCCAAAATGAAGTATCTGGAGTAACATGGCCTCATTCAGGGTGTGTGAACAAGGACGACCAGAATGCAAAAGCCAAACATTCAGTTAACCAGCTAGGACATGCTCTGTAGCAGTAGGTGGAATCTACCTGCCTGAGACATTAAGGGTTCCTAAGCACAGACTCTTGGAAGTGGCTGATTAGTAGGCTCTGGGGAACTGACTTCTTATTTCTACTAAGAGTAGAAATGTTCTTTCAAAAATGGATTGACTGGTAGCTTATCCAAAGATAAGCTAGCTTTCAGGGGTTTTTCCTGAAAATAGGGCCTGTAGGGTATAAGGAGATTGTCCTCTACCAGTCCTTGTATGAAAATGACTTTAATAGCCCATAGTCTATAAAATAACAGCCGACAACCTGCCATTTATAGAGCATTTTGTGTACCTGGCTGGCACAAATTGAAACTTGCCCATCACCACTGGCAGATGAAATGTTCTGTTGCCTCTAATGGCAAGGCCACAGATTCTTAAGCATGGGGAAGTTGTGGCTTGTGACAGCCTCAATGGCCTTCATTATGGCTTAGGGAGACTTATGGAGCAGACTGTAATAAGCAGAACAAAATTTGAGACAACAAACAAATGTGTCCATATTTATGAAAGTCTGAAGCTATTTCCCAGAAAAGAAGCCATTTGGAGAAAATTGAAAATCACTTGACTTTATCTTCACTTTTATGAAAAATATCCCATCTGAAGCCTGTTTAACTTTTTGTAGAAATCCACATCTCTCTCTAAGTGATTGGAAGAAATGGAGAGAGAGAAAGAGAGAGAGAGAGAGAGAAAGAGAGAGAGAGAGACTTATAAAGAAAAACCCAAGTTCTAAAGAACAGTGTGAATATTTTATTAACCTGCTTTGCAAATCACAAAATATTCTCTTTATTTTTCCTCAACAGAATAAACACAAACCTTATGCCTAATCTTCTATTAGGGAAAAGCTCTGAAATAAAATTTTGGTTTTTGGCAAATGATAAAAATAGCAAGTTGGATCAAGATGAATGGGCAATTATTTCATCTCTACTATCTTCTAAAACAACATCATCAAGCCATTAAAAGAAGGAAGCATGCACCAGAAAGCATAGTCTACTCACGATACCCACAACCTGTAAACCATTTATTATAAACCAACCAAATTATCATCAGGAATAGAATAAATTACAGTGTGTTCACCTGGAGAATGGACTACTAAGCAACAAGAAAAACCCTCAACTCCAACTACATGCATCAGCATGAAATAACCTCACAGCATACTGTTTTAACAGGAGGATCCAGTCGCAACAGAGTTAGCCTTATATTTGTAGGACACTGGTGCCGGGGCCAGGGTCCTCAAAAATATCAATCTCTCAAGCTCATATATTTAAATAAGTATAGATTACTGCATTTTAAGTCCCCACAGGCATTGAGTCTATGTCTATATGGATCTTAGTATAAGCTGATAGAGAAACTGAGGCTAAAGATTCTTGGGGCAACTTTAAAGCATAACCCTTAACATTTCTTCTAATGACATTTCATCCACTGAATCAGCACATTATTGTGACTCAGAAAAAAACATTCTGCCAGAGAAACAACAATAAATCTTCACTTACTGCTCATACCCGTGGAGCCAGCTGGGCAACTGTTGGGCTTTCAGGGCTTGTTCCCTCACCTGGTGTTAGGTAAGCTTCTGGTGACACAAGTTATGTTACCTTGATAGAACTGGGACATTTTGGATATTTAGCTCCTGGTAGTCATGCCCCTGTGTAGTCCCTGCAAATCCAAAACAAGATTTTTCCTATGTTACTAATAGAATATTTCTTTTTTTAATAAATATTTTTCTTTTACTGAACATAGAATTTTTTTTACATAATGTATTCTGATCACTATTTCCCTGTCTTCTATCCCTTTCAGTTCTTCCCTACCCTCCCACCCCATCCAATCCACCACCATCCTGTCTCTCATTAGAAAATAAACTGCTTCTAAAGGATAATAATACAATATAGCATAATAAAACAAAAGCTAACCCATTGGATAGGACCAAACAAATAAACGGAAAGAAAAGAGTCCCCCCCCCCCACACACACACACACATACAAAAGGTACAAGAAACAGATATAGATACAGAGACTCACTTGTTTGCACCCTCAGGAATCCCATTAAAATCACTAAACTGGAAGCTGTAATAACACACAAAACCTTGTAGAGTAAAAAGATATATATTTCAATTTGTTGGAGACATACATGTATGTGAGTCAGTGTGTGTGTGTGTGTGTGTGTGTGTGTGTGTGTGTTTCGTTTCTTTTGATTTGCTGGTCTGGAATTATTAATTCCTTGTGTTTTCCTGGGTGTTGTTAACCTCTTTAGATCATTGTTTTCCTTCTAGCATTTTTTGAGGGATAGATTTATAGACAAATACTCCTTACATTTGGTTTTATCGTTGGATGTCTTTTTATTATGGATATTTTCTCCTGGATCAATGTTTTTCTGGATATAGTATTCTGGGTTGGCATCTGTGGTATCTTACGTTTGTGGAACATGTGTACAGGCCTTCTGGATTTAGAGTCTCCACTAAGAAGTCAGTGTTATTCTAATAAGTGCGACTTTGTATGCCACTTGTTTTTTTTCCCTTGCATCTTTTAAATTCTTCATTCATTCTACACATTTAGTATTTTGATTATTATGCCCAGCGAGGAATTTTTTTTGGTCTATTCTATTTGGTGTTCTATATGCTTCTTGTACCTTTCTAGACATCTCTTTATTTAAGTTAGGGAAATTTTCTTCTATGATTTTGTTGAAAATATTTTCAATACCTTTGATCCATGTTTCTTAATTCCTTCCCCTATTCTTATTATTCTTAGATTTGTTGTTTGCATGGAGTCCTGGATTTCCTGGATGTTTTGTACCAGATCTTTCTTTCTTTCTCTCTCTCTCTCTCTCTCTCTCTCTCTCCCTCTCTTTCTTTCTTTTTCTTCCTTTTTTAGATGTAGCATTTTCTTTGAGGTATCTATTTCTTTTGTTTTCATTGCAATATTCTTTGAGTTCATAAAATTTTCATTTTCCAGATTTCCCTCAGATTGGGTTTTCTTTTTGATTCTTTTCAGGTCTTGACTCATTTTATTCATTTCCTTCCATCCTTTGTTTGTGTTTTCATAGAGTTCTTGAAGGGACTCATTCATTTCCTCTTTAAGGACTTCTATCATATTCATAAAGGATATTTGAAGGTCTTTTTTCTTCTACTTCTGTTACATTGCAATTCTCAGGACCTATTGTGTGGTAGGGTTGCTGGGCTCTAGTGGAGACCTATTGTATTGGCAGTTACTGACTGTGTTTTTACACCTGCATCTCAGCATCTGGGTTGGGGATGGTTGTAATTCTAAGTGATGATATCTAGTCTTGTCTTTGCTGGGGATGGGGGAATGTTCCTTTGTTTCTATTGCCCTCTCTGTTTCTTAGGATAATGATAGCTGTGAGTTGACTGGTAGACAATTCTTCAAGGTTGCTGCTAGGTGTGGCCATTGGGGTTTCCAAATAAGATGTGTTTCATGTATTGGGAGCTAACACTTGGAAATGGGGAGGGGTTGGGGAGGTAATGTGACCCACCAGAAGGGGGAAAGCAGTGTGTTCCATCAGGATCTGTTTAGTCTGCTGGGATTTGGGGCACAGAGTAAGGAGAGTCCATAGCAGGTAGTCTACCACAGAGCTGGGGATAATACTTGGGCTTGAATTTGGAGGAGGAGAGAGTGAAGATCTGAAGCTTGTACACCTGCTGGGCTGTCCTACTTGCTTCTCTGGTAGGGTTTGGATAGTGGGTTTCAGGGATTGCCTGGTGTACTTTGGAGTCTGGGAAAACAGGATAAGTTGGTAGAAAGGTTGAAGAAGATAATCTGTGTGATTCACTGGAGATGGGGACGAGAAAAGGGGAACTCAAGTGGTGGCCTGCCTCAGAGTTAGGGATTACAGCTAAGGGACTAGATATGGAGGCAAGGAAAGAGGGGTGAAAATCTGTGGGTACCCTACCTGTTTCCCAGGACTGCAGCTTCTTTGGGGATTGCCTATGAGTGATGGGGGCTGGGATAATGTCAGGATAATGTCAATAAATAGTTGACCTAAGACGTACTCACAAAAGACAAAAGCTGCAGCTTCTGCCTTTTTCTCAACCATGCAGAGATGTGTATGGCAAGGAATGAATTTCAACCTCCAGGGACAATATGGCAGACAACTGAGTGAGCCAGGTAGATCCTCTAGTATCAGTCAAGCTCTGAGCTACAACTCTCAGGTAGAACCAGTCAGCTCAGCTGTTGTTAAATTCTTCAAACAAACTGTGTAAGGTAGTATCTTAGTTAAGGTTTTATTGCTGTGAAGAGGCATCATGACCAAGGCAATTCTTATAAAAGAAACCATTTAATTGGGGCTGGCTTACAGATACAGAGGTATAATCCATTATCATCATGGCAGGAAGCATGGCAGCATGTAGACAGACATGGTGCTAGTGGAGCTGAGTCTTTTCTACATCTTGGTCTGAAGACAGCCAGGAGAAGACTGTCTTTTGCAGGCAGCCAGGAGGAATGCCTGGATCATAGTGCATATATATAAGACCTCAAAACCCCACCTCCACAGTGACATATTTCCTTCATCAAGGCTACACCTTCTTCAATAAGGCCACACCTCCAAGAAGTGCTGTGTCCCATGGGCCAAGCGCATTAAAATTACCAGAAGTAATAAACATATTTTTGTTGCATTTTTTAGTTATATAGGTTTGGGGGTCTTGCTGTTGTGGTTGTTGTTCTTCTTGTTGTTTGTTTATTTGTTTGTTTGCTGCTTGCTTTTTAACTTTATATTGCTAATTTTGGGGATAATTTCACATGTTATTATAAGTAACTCATAGTCTAGACTGCATATGCTATAGCTATCACTATTCAATAGTCTACCTAGATTTATTTATAGTGTGATATCAGTGATTTAAGGGGACAAGCGGAGGCCCAAGTCACTTTTTAAATTTTCATTGCACCTTATTTTCTTTTTGACCAGAACACACTAGATACTTCAACATACATTTACGGGGTAGGGCACATTAACCAATTTACTATGGGAAGACAACTTACATGGCAAGCTTGATGGTTGTAAAATTTGCCCACAAGTCCACGCATACTGTATTATTTTAAAAGACTTTGCTCCTCTTCCATATGGGCTGAACATAGTGGCTCAGTTTCAATGATTAAAATATGATACATTTGATTTTGTGTGACTGACTACCCTTGCTTTGTCACGAAAAGGAAAGCTTCTGCCTGATTCTCTCTATTTTCTTTCTTTCTTTTTTTGCTTTTTTGAAAGACAATCACTTGTCACTAGGGTATACATAAAGAGGTCTATGTGAAGACCAAGTTGACAGCCTAGTTTGATATGGGTTCTCCAGCTCCAACGAACCCTTCAGACAAATGTTTCTTTCCCAGATATTTACCTGAACTCCTGAGCTAAAGCACTACTGAATCTTGCTCATCCATAGGAATTGCAAGAAGGAGTTATTTTATTGCTGTTGTAAGTCACTAAGTTATGGGGTAATTTCTTATGCAGCAATCTGCAGGTGCAAGGAAGGAGCTGTTTCAGTTTGCCTTGTTCTTCAGTCCACAGGCTTGAGATCCTCATTCTTATTCTAGATATTAGGACTTCTTGTAGCTACTCTAAGCAGAAAAGAAATGGAGCAGGGGCTTTTAAAACCTTTCAGTTAAGGCTACAGTATTAACTCCAAGATGTGCTAAGCCTACAGCACAGCCCAAAGCATAACTCCAAGATGTGCTAAGCCTACAGCACCGCCCAAAGCACAAGCTACCTCTGCTCCAGTCAGGGCCTCATGCCCACTACAGGTGGATCAAGATACCTCAGCATATACTAATGTAAGTTGGCAACAAGACACTAGAACTTCCAGCAGTAATATCATGGGAAGCTGGCACCTTCCCACTCCCTCCACTCAACAGTGGCTTCTGTGAAGCACCAGCTATTTCATGCTCATCTCACAAGTCTAACAGAGCTGAAATTCTGTGAAGGGATCCATCTGCAAAAGAAGTTATGGTTATGAGTTATGCTCAATTTTCCTTTTCACATAAAACCATCATTATATTAGTTCAATACAGGTGGGAATCATTTATATGTTTTTCTATTTCCCTGAACTTTAAATTGTTTTTTTGTTAAGGTTCAACTTCAGAGCCATTGCCAGCAAATTACTAATGATGGCTTAGAGTGCCAGGAAAAGACCAAGTCTGAGGTTGCACCTGATCAGTCTATGGAAATATGGAATAAAGTTAGGAAGATGTCACAGGTGCTGCATGATTGTGCCAAATGATAAAAACCTGCAAAAAAAAAAAAAAACACAAAAACAAAAATACCAACCTTGGTGTCAATGTTTTCTCCTTCCTACTCACGATCTTAGACAACCGTGTAGGTTCAAACTGTTTCTGTGGAGTGAACCCTCATTATCCACTTCACTGCAATGCCATATAAGATACCCTATACACTCTGTACTATCCTAGTCCTCTGTAGAACTTAGATACATGAAACAGCCATTCTGACAGCAAATGCCAAGCTGTCCCCACCCAAAGTTTGCTCAAAATGCAACTTTCCCTCAACAGTAACCTCAAATACACCCTAGTGCCCTCCACTTTGTGATTTCTTCTGCTGATCTACCACCAATAAGGTGACAGCATATTAATACTCCTCATTGCCAGCTCTTACTATCCACTCATTAGGAATATCAAAGATCAAACCTACCGGCCATGCTCTGGCTGCCACAGTTGACTTTTCTGGACAAGTCTGAGCAGAGAGGAGAGAAGGGCATGGGGATTATGAGGCACTGTTAGCTGTGTGAGATGACACCTTCTGTGGTACCTGTTCTAACACACCTTACCCATTGGTATTATCTCCACATTGATAATCGGATAAAACATAGCCAGACTATAAATTATATTTTTCTTGAAATTTATCAAAACATGGATTTGATTTGTCTATTTTTATTTTAAAACAACCTACAATTCCATTTTTATATTCTTCCTTTCTAATACATTGTGTCCTTAGATGCTTGTCTTTTGTTTCCTGTCTCCTTGTCACTCCACAGTCAGTTCAGATCTATATCCCTCTCCTTCTGCTCCCTCCCATCTCACTCTCCTGTGCTGGGTAAGAAAGGCAGGCTATGATTCTCTTGGTCCCATCATCTTCCCAGTGGCCTGATAACACTCCCTTTTACTTTTAGACTTAGAATTGTCCCAATGGGAAAAGAGAGAGGCCATTCCCCCATATTATCTGTGCCTGGCTGGATAATTACTGCCACTTCATAACTAGGGGAGATCCTTTTCTTCTATTTCAAGGAAATGGAGCAGGTTAGTTGTCAGCAGAATTCTAACGTTTCCTGATTAAGAAAATAGGATTTGTCTAAAGACTACATTGACATTCATTTCATCTATGTATGTATGCATATATGTATGTATGAATATATGTATGTACACATTTTGACATAGTATATGTAATATACACGCAGTGTTTGGAATGTTTTCTCCAGAGACTAATACCTCTTAACAAGAATGAGGATTGTTAAGTTGTGCTCTTCACAGCTATGAGGCTGGGTTTTATAGATAGTCATCACTTACCTATTTTATTCATTTATTTATTTTTCTAATAGGTACCACATTCTCCTTAATATTGGAAATGTTACCTTGGGGGGGGATATTTTTTCAGGAAATCAAAGCACTGGAAGCTAGGAAAGAAAACTTGTGATCATAATTTTGAGAATATTAAAGAGCTAGCATGCAATCAGATGTCTTTGACAATCCTCCTCTGACTTTACTACTCTGTAGAAAAGCTTGTAACTCCTCCTGCTGACAGTCAGCTCTGAGCCAGTCCTTGTGACTGATAATTGTATACAACATTAATGGAGAATGTGGATGGCACTGGCTTCCCAACCTCCAACTCTGCTTCATAATCCCTGCTTTACCAGCTGGGACTCTGATGGGGCGTTTTACAGCAAAGCCTTTGCTACTCTCGTGAAACATTATAATCACATAAAATGTTATGCTGTACCATTGATTGTAAGTAGTGTGGAGCCTTCCCGTGGCATCTGCGCCTTAATCACCTCTTTTCATCCCTTCACTGCCCATTGAGGAGTCCTTAGAAGGCTTTGCTCCACATGAATAGGGGTGTGGTGTTTAATCAGCCACACCTGGTTAAGACACCCTCATTTGCAATTCCAGTTCAACAACTCACCCTGCGTAGCATTGGGAAATTCTCTCCACTTCCCTCTCTTATTTATTCAACAAGAAGCTAACATTTTCTTGGTCCTGTTTCACCATTTCATCCATTTTTATATGGGGCTTGCCTGGACAACCTGCTATGGATGCTCGGACCAATTTCCTTATACCAGTGAAACTTTGAGTCAGAGGAAAATGCTTGTCAGCTTCATCTACTGAGTTCTTTCTACCAAGGAGGACCAATGTGCCAGGAAATTTGCCCCAGCTTTCATCCTTAAACAAAGATTAAGAATGTATCTGAACCAAATGTAAAATCACAGAGCTAAGTCTTGTTCCTCCCTAGTATTCTACGCTGCTCATGATTTCAGTGAACATCAGAACCTTATTATAATGCTTCAGGATCTGAAGCGGACCACTACCTGGTTCCATCCAGTTTCCTAGTGAACAGAGCACACAGCATAGAACTAGTCAACCAATCTGTGCTGCAGTGATGAACAAAGCTTGCTTTGAGTCAGCACCAACTTCTGCAGAAAATAAAACATGGACCCATTCAAAGGCAATGAGCTAATGCTGCTGAGGTCAGAGACTATCTCTACTCATCTCTGCCCTTTACCAGCAGGGCTGGCATTGTGTCCTTTGTAAGGTCCCTTACAAAGCCAACAAGATGAGAGTACATCAGACATGGGTGAGTGCTACATATATACTCTACCAATATACCACAGATAGAACTTACATCTCTGTTAGAACCAGGTACTCAAAATTCACCATAACCCATCTTGTCCTTATGTACATGCTTCTGATTAGCAAACACATAGACACAAAAGTCAACCAACTTGAGAAAGAGGGAAGGCTGTTTCCCGCTATACATTGGTGTTCCTTTAGCCCTTCAAGAGCTCCACTGCCATACGGTACCTTTATCAGCAAATATATTGTACATTCCAATAACCCATGAACTTTTAAAATACAATGCCTGATTCTACTTGATTCAGTTTAGCCATTTTTTAAAAAGGCATGATAGTAAAGGGAGATATGTGTTACAAGAAGAAGAGAACTAGAGGAAGTAGGAGGGGATAAGAGAGGGGGAACTGAGGGGGAATATGATCAAAGTACATTATATACATTATGTACATATATGTACATATATACATATGTACAAAATTGTCAAAAACAAATTCTAAAAGTTAAAAATTATAGTGCCTATCTCTGACCCCAAACCAATTATATCTCCATGGTTGGTAGCCAGAAATAAGGTTTTAGGGGTTTTTTGTTTTGTTTTGGGTTTTTTGTTTTGTTTGTAAACATTCCGGGCAACCCATAATGCAGTGTATGTTAATCACTGGCAAAATGGTTCTAAACATAGTCTTTAAGTCAGACTTGAGTTGGACTCCTGGCCCCCCTCTTGTGTTACTTTCCTTTGACAAGTCATCTGGAAACTAGAGTGTGCACAAAAGTCAATACTGTGTACCTCCCAGGACACTTTCTAGAACTTGATGAGGCATTATTTGCCAAGTGTTCACATCATTCCTTCCTCAAGGGTCTTGTCTCTTGTATGTCTGTCCTTTTAGACGTCACTGTCACTGACTGGACAATGCAAAGTCATGTACTCTACTTACATTCTACCTTAACATCCCATTTAGTTCCATATATTTAGTTATTTCTTTCAGTGGCCTTCTCCCATGGAAGTGATATCAGAATAACATCTGCCTGACTCTAGATCAGCAGCCAGAAATGGAAGAAAGTAAAGGGATGAGAATTAGGAGTAGATTTCACTCCTGGGCAACCTTCAGTGGCACACTGAGGGAGAGAGGCTCAAGTTTCTGGACAGAGAGTCGTTTATGAGCTACAGACATTCACAGTATACATTATAGTCCTGGTGTTTGTTGTGGGTGCAACATCATGGCTTGGAAGAGCATGTGTTGGCATCCACAATTAAAGCTTGAGCAATATGAACCTTGCACGTAAACAAGAGAGGGAGTGTCTCCCTAAAAAATCTCAACCTGTTGAGATTCCATACGAGATAAATGACTTATTTCAATTCCCCCATTTCAATTCAGTAAAGAGCTCACGTCTACCCTATTTAAAGTTCAATTACCTCTTAATTTCTTCAAATTGAAACCCACTTCACATCACAGTCCCAGTTTCTACTCACTGAACAGGTATGAAAGAATAATCTTTAAGAGTTTTAAGCTGGGTAAAACCTTATCAAAGGCAGGGAAGAGATTTAGACCCTATTTGGATAGCATAGTGTGAATCAGCAAGGATTCCGTATGATTCCAGACCAATGATTCCAGACGAGGCTCTATGTATCTCATTAAGGATTGAATTTTACTTTCTGCTAATCATCCTTAAACCATCAAACATATGTGCTCCAGTCCATAAAAGATAATATACCCTAACTTGGGACCCCAAGACATTATGAATGCGATTTGAATTTTACTGTCACCTTCATTTGAAAGGGTCTGCTACAGATTCTAGGAGATGGCAGCTACATTCTTCAGGATCATTGTGGGTTACAGAGAAGAAGAATATCTTATGGATTCATTCCGTGATGGCTGCATACCTAATCTATTCAAAGAAGATGCCTTGATGGCTGAGAGCTTGGAAAAGTATCACAGTGTAAATTGTCTGTCACCTGGCATCTGACTGTGGAATATTGCTTAGCAGGTGACAGCCAGGCCAGGCCATTCTTCTTCTGTTATTTTCTACTGTAGGTCTGGAGTTCTGATCCCAAAAGGCTTTGAAGAAATGTGAGTTGGTTTATAAACTGACCTGTGATGAACGAAAAGTTCTTCCTGCAGTGCATTCTGCTTTGCATGATCTTTTCTGGCATTTTCAGAATGTTTGTGCACTGCGACTAGACTGACCTATCTGGTCCTTTTCCCTTTCCTTACATGGTAGTTCCACAGCTCCAGTTCAGGCTCAGGTAGCTGATGGACTAGGGCTTCCCAAACTTTAATATATACACAGGTCACCTGGAAATGTTCTAGCATACAGATCCCGATGTGGTAGGCCAGAGAGAATCTAGGAGGTGAAATCCTGATGGACAGAGACACACCTTGAATAGCAAACCATCAACATCTAGGCATTGAAAAATGACTATCTGACTACAGTAATTCAAATGAGAGGGGAGGTGTGTTATTTTTTCTATTCTTGAGGCTATTTGCCATTTTACAAAACTAAAAATGCATTGCCAATAGAGATCTGGTGTTCTAGAATCTAGAATCCTGATGCTGGAAGCAGTTTCAATAGGGTCCAAGGATATTTTCCTTAAATGATGTGAAATCCTCACCATTGTTCATATCCTGGGGTCACACCTGCCCTAAGAACACCCAAGATGGAGCCAAGTTTACAAACATATAGCCCTGTAACTGAGGCAAAGGCAAAGGGGAGATAAACACCCAGGGAAGAACCCAAGGTCTTTTTTCTCTTTCTCCACAAAACAAAATATTTGGATATGTTCTGTTGGTTCTGTGTCAGGACAGTAGAGGAAGAAAGTATATATAATTATCCCCCTCTTGAGGCTTAGCTGACCATAACCAGTCCTCCTGTTACACCAGCTGCTGAAAAGACCTCCGTGCTAGGATAGGAGGTGGTTAAGATCAGTCCCACTCACGGTCTTATCATTCAAAGCAGCTGATGGGATGCTGCCTGTGAGGTTCCCCTCCCCTCTCTAAACTGTATTTTCTCTCTTGTTGTTCTTAAAGCTCTTTTTATTTATAGCTAGGAACAAATAATTACCTACAGCTGTGTTTCTCAATTGCAGGCACTTAAGACAGTACTTCCTCCTACCCAGTCACCAGCCCAGTTCCTCATCACAGGACTTCCTGGCATATTTCAGTTGTAAGAGGACTTAAGTTATCAGCCAATAACCATTGAGTCCTCTGCGAGTTTTCTGAAATCATCAGATTGATTTCTTTATTTAACCTCACTACCATGGAATGGTTTTAAGAGACAAAAGATTCCCCCACTGTTCCTTCTTATAGTGATGAGAGAGGCTTCAGAAAGATTAGTTTCAAGGAGTACTCAGCAGCTAGAGTGGGAAATATACTTGCCTTGGAATCCAGGTCTACAGGTTTCCTCAGCTCTCAATTTCTTTTTCTGTTCAGTGTGGATGAGAATGGTGCCAACCCCACTGGTGGAAAAATTAAATCTACAGGCAAAGAATTTACTTTCATGTTAAAGCTGAGGAGGGACTCGATGGCTGGGAGCCATTATTGGAAGAGGGTAGGAAATTGGAACTATAGAATGAAAAAGGGAGTTTCCCTGAGGGTCATCTAGACAAGGCAAAGGTTCGTTGCAAAGGTCAGAGAACATGAGACTCCGTGAAAAGACCAGAATTTTCAGCTCCACTCCAAGAAGATAGCATGAAAACAATCACCAGTACAGCCATAGATCCTCGTCTTTAAGAAGCTCCCTAGGGCCGGGCAGTGGTGGATTTCTGAGTTCGAGGCTAGCCTGGTCTACGGAGTTGAGTTCCAGGACAGCCAGGACTACACAGAGAAACCCTGTCTCGAAAAACCAAAAAAAAAAAAAAAAAAAGGCTCCCTAGGTGATATTCTTAGTACGAACCACATCACCTCCCTTCCTGATATTGCAATCAGTTTTAGCCCCTTCATTCTGTGAGATCTCTGGCAAGCACTAGTGGGCAACACCTAAGATGAGGAAGGAAGAGAACAAATCCTTGCTAGTGACCTATAGTGAGTCAAATGTGAGCTGTCAATGTGTTACTTCATCCTCACAGTAACTTGTGACGTCACTGACAATTGTTTCCAGTGTGTGTGTCTGTGGTTTGGTTGGTTTAAGATGGTGAAACTGAATCTATAGGCCACATAGATACTATCACACTGCAATGTTAAAGGGTTCAGATTTATTCCCAGGTGAGGCCCAAGATCTGAGGCCTGAGATTTTGTATCAATGATGCAAACGGGAATCCCTACTCCACTCCACTTTTCATTGTTGGTTGAATGTGAAAAGTTAAGATAGGTATTTATATTTATGCTGAGGTATAGTCTGTAACCACAAACTCACTGGCATTAGTGATGTCTTCTAAAATTTGATTAGAGTAATGATTTACTTGCTTCTAAGACTGCATAATGACTAGGCAAGTTCAAATCCAGACTGTGGGTGTAGTTGTAAAATTTTGATCAAGTTTCTGACTTACCTATGCTTCTATTTTCTTAGCCTGTAATGAGGGCTAGCATTATACCTTCATCAGAGCCTGCAAGACAGGAGAAAACGAGCTAGGGCATGTATGGAATGACACAGCAACTTCAGCTTAGGCTAGATGAGCTCTATAAAGTCCTTTGTAACCATAGATCTTAACAAGCAGACCAGACCGTACAATGATACCAGACAGCACATGCAACCATGCCTTTGTTTTCTCAGAAGTGTCTTTTCTAAAGTCTTGGCTGATGATGAGAGAGAATGGCTCAACAGATTATCAGCAGCACCTGTGTAAAATGTTAAAGCAAAATGCCTCAGAATTCATGTTTCTTTGCCAAGGTGATCGTACTTCACTTATTTTAAGATAGAACCTCAGAGTTATTCAAGGCGAGTGATCTGCCCATGCATGTTCCAGCCAATGTGCTCCTACAACTCCATAAAGAGTGAAGAGATAGGGAGATATGAAATTTTGTATCGTGAACGAGCAGGTAGCTTTTTATTCTTTGCCAAAAATAACCTTCAGGGACTGGAGAAGAGTTCAGTAGTAGAGTGCCTACATAGGAAATCATCCCCAGCACATGCTTAACCCCATCACCCCATCACTTAAAAAAAAAAAAATATCAGAATTAAAGAAAGAGCAGGACTAGGGAACACAAAATTAATTATACTTCCGCTTCAGCTACAGTGACAGAAAAAGCTGAATTTCTCCTCTGCTCCCTATATCTTTACTCTGGGCAGAGTGACATTTCTGCCCTCCCCATCAAGAATGGAGCCTGTTTCCTCAGCCTTGAATTTGAGGTTCCTTGTGTGACTTACCTTTGCCAACTGGATGCAATGGAGCTGAAACAAGGGCAGCATTAGGTGTGAGCCTGAGAGGCTTACATCCTTCTTGGAACTTCGTCACATGTCATCATGAATAAGCCCAGGTCTTGTACTGCAAGGAGAGACACACACTTTAAGGCAATCCATGGAGGCCATCGAAGGGCAGCAAGTCTTTGTGCAGTTTCCCAGATGATTATAGACTCAAGGTCTGTCTCCAAACAATGAAACCAGGTAGTTAATCTATAGACTCAAGTTAATTGTTTTCTCTCTATGAGGCTAGAGGATGCTTGTTTCACAGCAGGAACTAACTGATACGCCTACACTGTTGATAAGAAGAAAACAGCAATATCATTTTTTAAAAAGCCAGGCATGTGACACACACTTGTGATCCAATCACCAAAAAGACCATGGTAAAAGGACTGCAAATTCAAGACCAATAGCATAGCATAGATAGATAGCATAGAAAGACACTGTGTCAGAAAATTTTAAACACCAAAGGCAGTAATGTTTGTTTTTAATACTATTACTATTATTATTGTTAGTAATAATTATAAGTTGGAGTTTCATGTAGGCTAAAAATTTTATTAAGCATTTCTCAAAAATTAGGCACTATGTTTTCAAGTTTTACAGCTCTATTTTGTAATATATACTATACTATCTCTATATAATATATACTACACTATTACATATATATATTATCCCCATTATAAAAATGATCAAATATTTCATGAATAAACAGCTGTTGAAGGAATGGTAAAAGGTCAGTAGCTGATGGGAAAAGCATATAAGCTTAGATTAAATTGGCTTCTTCATACCGGTAAGGACAAGTAAGAGAGGCCATCCAATGGTAGTCATCCCCTGGCCAGTCCCTGTACTCACTGTGACATGAATATGGTAGTAATGACAATCACCAACATTAGCCAAGCACTCATTGGACATCACGCTGTTCCAGTTTAATATACCTTATCTTAGTGGATGAACTAACTCATCCAAGCCTCTGAAAAAGATCTGATTCATTCACACAAAAGCCAAAGCACTCCTCAACACAGGAAAGTAGCCAGAGTAACACAGAAAGCCAATTGCTAGGTCAGAATTTGAATCACAGTCAACTACACAAGTGTCTTAAGGAAAGGAAGAAGAAACAATAGAAACTGAAAATAGAGTTTTTCTAAGCACAACTCCAGTGATATTTTTGCACCTTTTAACATCTTTATAATTTTCAGGTGCATTTGTTCCTATTGTGTGTGTGAGCACTTCCGCTGGATATATGCAAATGTACCATGTGCATGCTTAGCACCTACAGAGCTCAGAAGAGGTTGTGGGATCCACTAGAACCGGAGTTAGGGATAGTAGTGAACCACCATGTGGCTGTTGTAATCTCAACCTGGGTCCCAGCAAAAGTATCAAATGCTCCTAACCACCGAGCTGTCTCTCCAGCCCCTCTTTTAACCACTCGATAGATTTCTCTAGGTTCTTAGACTAAAGGTTTTATATGGTCTCTTTATTCCCAAAAGGAGACCTACAGTCTTTCCGTACCTATTTTCACATTCTCGTGTTACCTTTTGAGAAGCCAAGTTAACTTCCTCATGGAGACTTGGCAGATGACCCTCTACAGAGGCTGTCACTGAGCCTTGGGCTTTCTATTGTCAGCATCACACGTCTGCATTAAGGCATAATCTTTACAAAGCTTAACATTAATTAAATTACATGAACTTAAGAGACAACAGATACCTTGAGAAAACAATGGGTGTGACTTAACAGTAAAGATGGACTGGAATAAATTAACAAGGTGAATATGTGTCCTCTTTAAATATGGGTGCTGGTGCTAAATCCTATACAACTGGTGCCATTGCTGGGACAGGTGTTTTTATTTTACAAAAGAAGACAAACACTTAGATCCTTGTGAGGAAGGAAAGCAACTGTTGGGCAGGCTAGAAATGGCTTATAGGAGGCAGGTTTGGAGTCCTGAGTCCTGTGTCATTTTCTTAGTATAGGATTACATCAAGGGAGGCTCCTGCCTTACGGACATCCTCATCACCAAGGATCTGGTTGGGTTGCAGGATCTGAGTCACTGGGAATGTGACCCAGGTATCTAGGTTATCAATCCCTTCAGGAGATTCTTACCCATACCAAGATAAGACTGAGCCAGAAGCAAAAAGGAGCAGATATACAAAGTCCAGACCATGGGGATCTGGCATGTGGCTGTGGCTAATGGACAGACAGGTCTCTAGTCCTCAGGGTCAGGAAGAGGAAAAGTACAGGTACTGACACAATACAGGAGGCCTTTGGGCATAATGCAAATAGGACTGGTCCCTGAGATGTTCTGAGGGTTCTGCTCATTACTTTTGCTCCTTTTCTAAAGCCAAACTCCCAGACTCACCAGCCAGTGGCCTCCCATCCCAGCCCTCTAGAGAATACTTTATTCCTGTATTTGCAAGTTATCGTCAGCACTAAATCTGTTCAGAAGCGTGTCTCCAAGTTGTCACCATTTATACCTAATTAGTCAAAGACATCCATCTGCCTGGAGGCTCATCACACTTTTCATATTAATTTTTATGCAAATCTAGTGATTCTGGGAAGGAATGATGTCAAGTAGGTCAGTAGCTACCTTACTCAAGTCAGCATAGGACGCATCCTTAACAGGCAACCTGTAAAATCTCCAGGGAGATCACATCGTACTAAACTCTTGGCATGTGGGCTCCCACAAATTTAAAAATAACTTCAGTCATGAGCTATATCATACATACATTGTGTGTGTGTGCAAGCACGCATGCATGCGTGCACACACATGTATATACGTGTGCATATGTATGGTCTGCTCTATGTAGTCTGAGTTGTGTAAGAAACTTCCCAGAAAGCCATTCCTTCTAAGTACAGTTCAGTTAATTTAGTCATTCTTTCTTCTGTTATTATTTCTCAAGTTTTGCTTATTTAAATCTAATTTTCTATTTTTTCTATTTTCTATTTGCTGCTTTCTTTAGAAAGAAGCTGAGTTATCGTTCAAGAGCAAATCCTATTGAAACAAGGACCTTAAGGACATAGGACAAAAAAATAAAACCTAGACATAGTTATTATATAGTATATCTTAACAATAATTTGAAAGAAGGGTCAGTTGTCTAATATTAATTCAGTATTAACTAGAGAGACATTATTCTTATTGCTTCCTTCCTGAAAGAACTATCTGGGATCTCCTGAAGATCATTGCCATGGCAAGGGAGAATACAATAAAAATCGAAGGAAGCCGTTCCTTAGCCCAGTGATAAACCAACACTACGATTCTGCCTAGAGATGACTTAAGCTAAAATTAAACCTGGGTTCATACAACCTCCTCTCTGTGTCAGCTGTGATGAGAAGGTGCTGCTATTCTGTGACTGGCTAATGTCTAACCAGTCTAGAATGACTGCTTTTTCTATAGACCAGTTACCTACCTAGACCCTAAGTTTTAGAGCTCCCTGTTAAGATGTGATAGGCATTATCATCACCCCAGACTCCTAAGTGTCTCTTCTGCTGTCCCCCAGTTTAATGAAACTTTCTGCTCTCATACCCATATGGCAAATCCTGTACCTTTCTCTCTTCAGTCTTGGGAAACAGCTGAACTCTAGCCAGGATTATGAAAACCCAAGTCCCATATTTTTTGTTTGTTTGTTTTGGTTTTGGTTTTTCGAGACAGGGTTTCTCTGTATAGCACTGGCTCTCCTGGAACTCATAAGTCCCGTATTTTGATGGAGATACATCTTGGTGGCTAATTAATGCTCCAGAGAGACATCTAAGGGTCAGGTTGAAGCTAAGGATTGTCCCAATGGCATCTTTTGTTCAACCTTAAGTCTTCAACATTCTGTCTTTTCCACTCATTCTCAAAGCATGTTTCTTATAGACCATTAACTCAGGAACCTACATCTTAGAGTCTGATTTCAGTCATTGTAAGCTAAGGAAGATAGTCTAACCCAGTTGTTTGAAGTAGCACAGATCAAGTCTGATAATCTGTAATATATATAATTATATATTATATTGCATATATAACATATACATATACACACATATAATATATATTATATATAATATAAAGTAGATATTGTTTTTATTAAATAAAATCTCATGCGAACCGGGGTAATTGAAAGGCACACCAATAATCCTAGCTCTTGGGAGGCAAGAGTTTTATGAGTTCCAGACCAGCCTGAGCTCCATAGCAAGACCCTGTGTCAAAGACAAGAAAGAAAACCAATACCAATACAAAACAACAAAATCACACAAAGAAGAAATCCCTAGGTCCAAAAGGTTTTTCTTAAGAACAAACACAAACCTCACATGATTTTGTACATGAAAAGACAAATATCTACTGATGACAAGCCACTGGTCAACAGTCACACAGCCAGGAGGATCAGAACAAATCCAGGAATTCTTCCATCTGACTTCCATTCAGCTCAATCACTAAAAGCAGCTGAGCTCCCCTAAGAATCCACCACATCTGGAAAGCTGCTGTGGAGGACAGAGCAGTACTTGGCTGTGGTACTGATTCTGACTCCTGCTGATCTTCTCCATTACCCACTCTCTCCTGTTCTCTTCTCCCCTCCTCCACCGTGTTCTTGCTCCTGTCTCTCTCCCCTCCCTCTCTCATCCACGACTCTCCTCTGTCGCCACCCTTTTCTCCTTCCCTCCCCATGCTATTTGTTTTTGCTCTCTCCTGACCTTCCACTATCTCCTGCCCTTCTCTTTCATTCCTTTCCAATCCTCCTTCCTTTTCTCATCTGTCTCATCCTTTCATGAATATCACCCACAGCCTCTTTCCCCTGAAGCTTTTCTCTCATACTCATTTCTGTTGATTTCACAAGTGAAGACTTGTGAGCCAGCAATTTGGCAAAATACGCAAGTTTGAACTGACAGTCGTGAGTTGGCTGCTCAGAGGCGTTTCCATCAGCAGCTATGCCATCCTGGAGATTCATGGCCTGTGAAACTGGGAAACAGAAACAGCGGCCCATTTCTAGCAGAGGAATTTTACTGGCAATGCTGCTCAAAGATCTGCAAGGCCTGATTTAGCGGATGGGAGATCAATGTGAAAATATTGTCAAGCTTCTGAAACTTGGAAGATATTTAGACTACTTGACTCATGGGCATCATAGTTGTATAGCTGTAAAAGGAAAAGGAAGCAGTTGGATTATAAATTAGAAAATCCTAAAAGAAAAACCCTATCTTTTCCAAATTCAATGTTTTACGACCCTTCTTCAAAAAGCTGAGCACTACTGTAAAGACTTGCCTTCATTTTTTTCCCCCTGAGTAAATTCTTCTGGTCTTTCAACAGGCCTTTCCAAAGAGGCTGCTTTCAGGTACTTGACGGGTCTCACAGAGGTCTGCTCAAACATCACTGCCCCTTTGCTGCAGTTGCCCTGCATGAGGATAGGCAAGAAGTTCACCACATAACACCAATGGGGAGCTGGTGGAAGTAGAGGGAGTTAAATCCTCTTGGTCTCTTTCTGTAGATAAGGAAAGTAAGGCCTATGAGAGCATAACTTACACAGTGAATCCAAGATAAACCAAGAGCCAGAATCTCATAATGGGGGGCAGGTTGTCCTAAAAGCTGGTTTACTTTCCTCAAGCCAACTACTTAACATTTTGTCACTCAGAATCACTAAGGGTAAAAAGTGTCCACAATTGTGTGTGCTTCCTTATATCCACCCTCTGCAATGAACTCCACTGTATGTCCCATCAAAGGGTGGTATCCACTTTCTGCTACTGTCCCCCTAGCCAGCCTTTTAACTTGCTTTGATCAACATCATGTAGCACAAGTGACATTGCCTATATCTCCAGAGCTGACCTCAACCAGAGCTGACCTTGTACAGGAAAGATACCTTTGTTGAAACCTGCTCAGTCACCTTGGGCTGGGCTAGCTTTTCAGAGGTGGCTTCCCCATGCTGGGAGGATAAACCATGTGGCTGAGGTCACTCTACCCTAACCACTCTCAATTGACCAGGATCTGCCCACAAATGCACAAATTTAGCACAGAGGAACAAAGCTGTCCTGCTATAGGCATCCTAAAGTTGTTAGCCACAGTATCACGAGCTAAGTAAATCACTGTCATTTCAAGCCAGTGTCATGGGATGGTTTGTTATGGAGCCAAGTTTAGCTAACAGACTTGGTTTCTTCATCTATCTGAAAAGGCGATGGGATATAGGTTTCTTATTTTAAGGACTTATTTGAAAGAACCACATTCACAGAAGCTTAAAATTCTTCTGAGTTTCTACTGGGTAGCCATGTGGCAAGTTACAAGGCTGTCTAAGAGGACAGTGCTAGAAACTGGAACCCACCCATTGACAGGACACACAGTTGAGTTCACTGCAGAGTGTGGACATAGGGAGCCATACACAATCGTTAACATTTTTTTTAGCCTCATGTAGCCATGTGGCTGATGGAATGTAAGCGTAACCATTAAAATGAAGTAAAGTCAGAGCTGAGTTCTTGGGACTGGGGAAATGGCTCAGTAAGTAAAGCACGTGGTGTGCAAGCGAGATATATTGAGCTTGGATCCCAACAATTATGTAAAAAGTTGGTTGCAGGGTCACATGTCCGTGATCTCTGACTGAGAAGGGAGAAATGGGCCGGAGTCACCTCCTCATGGTGTGTCCTCCTTGGAAAATTTCAAATCTATATGGAATCTTCTATTTTACGTAAAATAACTAAATCACTGGGGAATGTTTGGACTGGCTGTAAACTGGATCAGTATTGCAGGGAGAGAGGGTGAGAGTGGGGCTCTTAACGAGTTTGGAAAGTCTTCTTCATGCTGAAGGAGGTCTCCCTCCTTCGGGGGATTGCCCTACATTTTATTTTAAGCATTTTTATGTCGATAAGGTTGATAGCTAACTTTATTTGAATTCAACCCTCTAAAAGAACCAATGGAATACTTTTTTAAGTGTGCCGGCTGCTTCTTTCCAATTCTCTTTCCAATATTTTCTCCTCTCCCTCTCCGATGCGGCCTTTGACTTCAAAGAACTAGAAAAGACTCAGAGGAAAATGGGTATCTGACCTAATTAAGCACATCGATTGAAATTTTCTCTTAGCTGATGAAATATTCCCTTTTCTTCACCAGCCTCATTTGGATTTCCTGAAACAGGGGACATAGAATACTGTTCCCTTGCTGCTCCATGAAAACCTACAGTCCCTGCCAGGAGCATCAGACAAGCAGGCAGCAAACAGGGGACAACCCATGAGACAGTAGAGGGGAAATTACAGCGCTCAGGCCCCAGCCCAGCCACCTTCACCATATGGTCTAATGACTTAACTTTCATGTGGCTGTACCTTGAAATTTGGATTTTTGCATGACAGCATTCAATGATTGGCAAAGATTTACTGACAGGAAATGAGGGAAGCATCAAACACAGTGGCCTGCAAAGGGCATAACAAGCAGTCTATTGTGCAAGAGTACCAAATAGCAAGCTAATGCCTTACCTGGGTTTCCAGTGTCTGATTTCTACTTCCATACTCAGTTCCTCTGACCTGTGTGGTTAAGATGTACCTACAGCCTGCAAGCCTATCCTAAGGTCACCCATTTCCAGGTGTCCAAGCTGATATCTACGCAACCAGCTAGTGATGGTACAGAAGTCCCAAACCCCAGGGTTCGAGCCTTCAGGAAGACCAAGAACGAAGGGAATATATTCAAGTGGGCCCTGTGGGTCAGGCTCAGGCTGGGCTCTGCCACTGCTCCTTTGAGTAGTCTCTTCTCATCACGCAGTTTCCCTATCTAGTGCCTCATGCTAATTCTCTCCTGGCTTTGCCTTCCTTGGCATTGCTGGTGCATCTGGCTGCAAGTTGTTCAAAGCAAAGGCCCCAAAGCCTTCTTCTTTGCCTTCTATCCAACTCAATATAGGCACCATTCACTTGACAAAACACCCACACACTGACTGAGAAACTTATTACACCTGATCTTAGTCAATGGAATTGAGAAGTGGTACGAAGTGATTGCATGGGTCCTATGTGGTCTCCTTTTCTTGCCTGATGTTACAAGGTCTTCAGGTAGTTTGTGGTACCTACCATATGGTACAGTGACTGTAAAATACACCTTCATTCTTTCCTGCTTTGGAATATGATTTGCAGATTCTTGCACAAAGAATCTTTCACTGTTTCTTGAGTCTGCATCCAGCTTGTGACTTGTTTCTGTTAATAGAACATGGCAAAAGAAGTGTTCTAATTGTTCTCGCCATAAACAACAAAGGACAAGCATGTGCCCTTCCTTATTGTCCAGTTACCATTTGACCAACCCCAAGCTAGCTAGTTTCCTGGATGATGAGTCTCCACAGGGAACCAAATTAGCCTCCATCTGAGTTACCTCTACAGCAGGTAGCTCCTCCACAGTGTTTCAGATGACCACCAGTACTATTGGGAACCATGGCATATATGCATATGTATTGTTTTAAACAGCTATATTTTGAGGTGATTTGTTAGGCACAATGGGTAGCAGATAACCTGAGTGAAGTGAGATCTGGGCAGCAGGTGACATTATACAAAATCTTGGTTCATGGTATGTCATTAACTTTGGACCAGATAGATCAGGATGTTGTGTGTGTGTGTATGTTTGTGTGTGTGTGTGTATGTGTGTGTGTATCTTTCTGTGTGTGTGTGTCTTTCTGTGTGTGTGTGTGTGTCTTTCTCTGTGTGTGTGTGTGTATGTGTGTGTCTTTCTGTGTGTATGTGTGTATGTGTGTGTGTGTATGTGTACATGTAAATGTGTATAATTTTCACAGTAGCTCTATCTACAAAATGACAAAAGAGATAGTTTCAGGTTGGAAACGTCTCCTACATGGCTATTATAATACAGTAAAAATTAGAAAAAATAAATAAAATAAATTTGACTTTATTTTCATTATCCACATCACCCACCACATTCTAGCTTCCTTTGAAAGATCCTATAGATAGGAACAGGTCTTCTGAGAGGCTGAGGATGTTCTGATTTTCATCCTGGTGCTAGCTGATTTGAGTGTGTCTAGTGTGTTAATCTTCATCAGACTAGCCACATGAGATATCTTATATGCTCCAAAATTACTGCTGTAGTTTAACTAAAATTAATAAAATGAATGAGGAAAATGCGACCCTTGCTACATTTGGACCTATGACAAGGACAGTATTAATAAAGGGGTGTGGTAAGCCTGAGATAAAGGGAGAGTTTAACATTGGGCTGAGTCCTCACTGATCTTCGTTGACCCAAACATGACCCGCTATATTCGGTACATTTTTGCTGTAACAATTGTCTTTCTTGTCCACAGTGTGAAATAACAGGTCAACTGTCTAATGAGGAATCTTGCTTCCCAGCTTCCCTTGCTTTCAGGCATGATCATGTGATCAACTTTCTCCAGTTGAAAGTTAGTGGGATGATGGTTGGCTCCATCTTCTGGGTCTGTGGTGAAGAAGCAATTTCTACTGCTATTGATCTGCAAAGATACCAGGGTCCTAGGGATGCTGAATGGACAGAACCTGGTGTCAGAAATTGACATGCAGGGAAAACCATCTGCTCTTAGGAAGACTGGACTGTGAATCCCAGGTGGTGAATCAATAGTATCCTATTTGGGAAAGTTGCTGAAATATATTTGGCTGTACTGCTCACATTACAATGATTAATATGTTTTCATCCTATGTTATTCATGCATCCATGCATTTGATAAATATTTATGAAACTCATCTGTAAGGCACTGCGCCAGATTTCAGCCTTCAAGGATCTTACCTGCTGGCTTAAATCTGAGGACAGACAAGTAAGGCTTATCTGCCTTATCATGTGGCAGGCCATGTATAAGTTACTTCATACACAGAATAACAGTTAACTGTCGCATTAATCCTATGATATAGGTGGTAGAACCTGAACTGATGATAAATGAGAAACCTGAAGCTTATGATATCCACGAGACAGAACTTTCTACTTAAACACGGATGCCTTTTCAGCCCATTATACTGCTTCCTACAGTAGAGGTTAGATAAATATGCAAGAACTCTTAAACTAGGGAAGAATAAATGGCACAAGTGAGAAATGTTTACATGTTGACAAGATGTCTATTTTGATATCATTTTCATGCTTTACAACAGGCACTTCTCTGCATGTAATCATCTATTTCTGTCAGTGGTCTGACACGCTTCGTCCTTGTCTCCTCCATTAAACAAAACAATAATCATCCTCACTATCATCATCATCATCATCATCATCATCATCATCATCATCATCGTATATGTATAGAATATGGTGTGTATGGGTTGTGGCATTCTGTATGCCATGGCATATGTGTACAGGTGAAAGAGCCACTTTGTGGAGTCATTTTTGTCCTTCCATCAAACTTACATGGAGATTTAACTTAGGTCATTCGGCCTACCCTGTAAATGCCTTCACTCACTGAACCATCTTAGCAGTTCTGCTTTTGACTGCTTTGATGGTTATGTTTGGGAGCTCAGCAAGGTCTATAGAAATCTCCAAAGTTCATTGCTATGTAAAGCATTGTTTGTTTGTTTGTTTGTTTTTTTTAAAAAAAAAAGGCTTAGTGAATCAGGAACTTGTATATACTTGCTTCTCTATTTTTCTTGTTGAGTTTTAAAACTCATTTTTCTCACTCTACAAAGTAGCAGGGCGATCTAACCCTCTTCCAGAGAATGGGGGTAGGGAGAGACTGTGTTAAAAATGCCTAAGACTTTAAAAAGCATGCATAAATCTTTTAGCTGTTCTCATTTATTTAATAAACAATAATGTAATGTATCCTGTTTTCCTGGTTATACACATAAACTTTCTACATATCTTAATTAATTTCAGACACACTCTACATAAGAACACTCTCAGCATCCTAACTCGGCTGTAAAACCCAACGCTTTTCATTAGCCTCAGATGTAAATGCCAGGGGGAAAATCACATAGAGTTAAGAGCCCACAAAATCTTCAGATCTGACATGCTTCTCCGCTATTGGATAGGAGTCTGAGGGAAGTGGATGACCCACAGACTTCAAGGCTTCCTGTCTTAGTTAAAAGAGATACAAATTGCTTCCCCAGTGCACCTTCTCGGGGGAGCTTCTCAGGGGAGCTTCTCAGGGCATAAAGTGCTGAGATTGCATGAATCCACCTTCAAGCAGAAACCTGAGGGAGATGCATTATTTTTTCATGTCTTTTTAATGGACCTGATTTCAAAAGACAGGGATGTGTTTGTGCTGGGTTCCTGGATCCTTTATCCCGGGCTTTGTGATGGCTCTTTACGATAACACAGCAAGCAGACTGGGACCCTGAGCCTTTTAGACATTTAATAGTTGCCTCCCTTGGTGTACTTACTTACCCTTCTCTTTTCTGCTTTCTCTCCGGCTCAGAAACATGTTTGCTGGCTCACAAGTCAACAAGCATTATGAGGCACCTGATTTATTTGAGGCTTTGAGCAGAACCCTGAAAATATTCATGTTATGGAGACACTGTCACAGTCTCTGTCTTGTAAGGGTCTCACTTCTGTAGCCACACTCTACCTACAATGCCCCATACTTCACTTATCAGTACACTTCCGACAAAGGGCTCTTAGTGAGGCCTCTAGAGGCTGGCTTGTGATGTGGGACAGGTTTTCCATGCATGTGCATTGCACGAATACTGGAATGTTTGTCAGGATAGCATACACACATATTATGAAAAAGCCATCTCAATTTCATGCAAACACCCCCCCCACCCAGTGTTTTCTAGAAACTTTTACTTTAGTTCTATAAGGTAAACAACAATTTTTTTATTCATTTGGCAACTATTAATTGACAACTATGTGCTAATACTGTCTTGGTCAATATTGGGAAGTAACTATAGTAGAAGAGCTAGTCTAATTTTTAATAGGGAGAATAGGGTATGAGAAAATCCATCAACCAATAGACAATGCAATTTGACCATGCTAAGTAACAGAGAAAACAGTTAAATGATGTTTCCATAGCTACTTCATTTTAACAAGCCACCCCATAATACAAAAATATATCACCTATTGTTTATAGATGCCATAGCTGACTAATGTGAATAAGGTACACTAGGGGAAGACTGTCCCCAGAGTATTACCCAGGACTTCAGCTTTAGGCTGCTGGGTTTAATTCTGTGGGCTGGAGCTACATAAACACATCTGCTGGTAAAGTTTGCTCTTACCTGTGACATGCATTGAGTGAGGACTGGAATATCTCCCTGTGTCTTGGCCTTTCTCCCAGCATGGTGGCCTCATGCTTCCTTACCTTCACCCCCACTAACTCAGGGTCCAAAAGCAAGTGTCCAAACAGGAAATGTGAAATCTCTATTGCTCTAATACCTTAGCATTCCTAAGTAAATCTGGAGGCTGTGATGTCCAAGATAAAGTCACTGGAAAATCCAGAATACTCTTTGGAACTTGGAAAAATGTACCTGGTTACTGCAGTCTCCACATGGGAGTGATGACATGTGTTTTCATGGCAGAAGGACAGGAGGGCCAAAGGCTAAGTAACACATTTTTAATGAGGACCAAAATTCCACTAATGAGGGAGGAGCCCTCATGACCTAATAAGTTTTTAATGGTCCTCCTTTTAATACTATCACATTGGTTGTCATGTTTAAACACAAGAATTTTGAAAGGAATACATTAAAACCATAAGACACAGCCTTCGTGATGAGCAGGTCCAATAATGGCATAAACTCTGTGGGTGGCCTTTGTCAATTGGAAGGTGATATGGTGCCAGCTGCTACATCTTGTTCTCACAGAACATCTGTGCTGCCATCAGCATGCATCCAAAGGCCACTTGACAATGGATGCTCCCCTGGCTGTAGTCCAGAAACAACCCATGGTAACTGCACCAGTTATCTACTCTTATATAACAAACAGAGATGCTTCATGACATCAAAGAGCTGCTTGCTGTTTTCTATGAATCTGTAGGTTGATTGAACTGTTCTGTGATCTGGAGTCAGGCCACCTGATCCAGGCAGGACTTATTCATGCTTCCAAAGGTTAATCTGGCATCTAGAAAGACCTTAGCTGGGTGTCTTTTCTTGTCACTTTTTGTCTTTTAGATCCCTTCATCAAGGTGACCTGGACTTTCTCTTATAATAGGCATTATAGAGCAGAAGTAATAAGTTCAAGTTTCTGCTTGTGTCTTGTTAACATTGGGATTTGAAATGTCATGCATAAACTTATATTTTAAAGCATTGGGCGCCAAGTTGGCACTATTTTAAGAAATTATGGAAACCTTAGGAGGTGGGTCTAGGAGAAATCTGTCACTAGTGGTAGGTCTTTTAAGAGTATAGTCTAACCATTGTCATTTTCTCTGCTTCCTGATATTCCATAATGGGATAGACTCTGCCACAAGTTTCCCACCATGAATGTCACCATATCTTTCCCTACCTTGATGAACTAATACCTTTTAAAACTCAGAACCAGAATAAAGCTTTCAACCACTTTCCACTATTTCTATGGGTCAGGTATATTTTTTAGTGACACAAAAGTAACACACACACACACACACACACACACACACACACGTGCGCGCGCGCGTGCGCGCGCACATAATCTATATGTCAGGCTGGCTGGAAGTAATTGAATAATTGAGATAGCTATAGCCAACAAGAGACAGAGTCACTTCACCATTGAGCTCCCTCTCTACCCACTCTCTGAAACACAGCTCCAATCCCTAAGTCAGTGTGAACTCCACAGATAATATAGTAATGGAGTAAGACAGTGAGCATCTGGCCCAACACCTACAAATCTGTCTTAGTTAGGGATTCTATTACTGTGAAGAGGCACCATGACCATGACAACTCTTATAAAGAAAAACATTTGATTGGGGCTGGCTTACAGTTCAGAGGTTTAGTCCATTATCATCATGGTGGGAAGCATGGTGGCATGCAAGCAAACATGATGATGGAGAGGTAGCTGAGAGTTCTACATCTGGATCTGCAGGAAGCAGGAAGTGACTGACACACTGGGCATGGCTTGAGCATCTGAGGCCTTAAAGCCCACTCCCAGTGACCACTTCCTTCAACAAGGCCACACCTACTCCAATAAGGCCACACCTCCTAATAGTATCACTCCTTGTGAGCCTAAGGGGTCCATTTTCTTTCAAACCACCACAAAATCCTAGTCAAGACTTGGCTCTGTTGAAATCCTCTGTGATATCTCTGAGAGGTTTTTTGTTTGCTTGTTTGTTTTTGTTTTTTTGCTTGCTTGTTTGTTTGTGGAAGACACTGTGCTCTAGGTTCTAGGCCAGTTCTGATCCAAACCATTTAATATTTTCAGATTTAATGTCTTTAAAATTTGGGATCCATGAAAGTTACACTTGCCTTGAAAGAGTCAGTGCATATACTAAGGCCTTTTGCATAGTGTAGAATAGTGAGTAAATAATAAGTTAGATCATTTATCATTATATCTGAGGACAACACAGATTTTCCCTAAAGGTTGACAGTATAAGGAAGGCATAAGTGGAGACTCCATCACAGTGATGGGTGCCCACAGAGCCTCTACATAGACAGTATAAAGGTTCTTAACTGTGATGAAGAACAACTCATTTCTCAGGGAAGAGAAGAATCATGTTCTGCTGATGATAGCTCCTGAGAAACAACTGATTGGCTGATATGAGGTGAATACTACCTCTTTCCTTTCCAGTCATAGTCATTCTCCTGGGAGAGGCTTGATGAAAAGAAAGCAGGGCACTAACTGTCACTAAGTGACTCTAGGCCCATGTTTTTCTTAGTAGGAAAAGCTTTGTATTAGTTACTTTTCTGTTGCTTTGATAAATCATCATGACCAAAACCAATTATTATGAAGGAAGAGCTTATTTTCCCTTAGATTTCCAGACAGAGAATCCATATTGGTAGGGGAGGCATGGCAGCTGGCAGCTGGAACAGAAAGATGAGAGATCCCATCTCCAACCACAAACATAAAGAGGAGATAAAAAAACTGGAAGGAGAGGGAGGAAATGAACTCTCAAATCCACCCTCAATGATGTATATTCTCCAGCAAGGCCATTAAACTTCCCCAAACATAACTACTAACAGGGGACCAAGTGTTCAAATATTTGAGCATATGGGGGACATTTCTCATCCAAATCATCACAAGCTTAGAACAAAGGACTGGAGCATAAGATATACAGAGCTTATGAAATTGGACAACCTTTCTAAGCAGTTGTTTAACAAATAACACAAGGGATGTTAATACACAGCCACCACACATAGGCAGATTGTGTACTGTGCCCATACAAGTGCAGGGAGATTAATTTATTTCACAGGCTATATGACCAGTGCTTTTGATATTGTGCAGTGTATATATAACACCAATACAGGGAATGTATGTGGTTATTCTGCTTAAGCCAAACATTCTACATCATTGATTCACAGACATTCATCGTTACTCAGCCTTTATATTTGAAATATTTACAAATGTTCTCTAGACTAGACCTAATTCAAACTTGATGAAAATTTGTTTATGCTTTTTCTGACTCAATTTTTCTTCCTAATACAGAGGGCTGATCTAAAATTGTGTATGACTTCCCATGTTCTCTCATCATATTTCCATTAATGTTTGGCTTCATATCATAGTAGATTGAGAATGCTTCTCCCATCTTCAGAGCGGAACCATGTGGCATTATTGCTTCTAGTAATGTTGAATGTTGAAGCTTAATATTTACTTATTGTAAATAAGTATTAAAATAATTATTGTTAAAATTAGTAGAGTGGCTATCAGAAGCCATGAACACTTTGCAAAAATGTGTTTCATTGTTCTTGGTGAATCTACAGCATTTAAACATTGACTACCAGGCTTGGTGTAGTGGCACACACTCTTAATTTCAGCGCTCAAGAGGCAGATGCAAGCAGCTTTCACTATGTTTGAAACTTAGTCTACATAGCAAGTTCCAGGCTATCTTAAAACAAATAAAAACTTTACTGAAAACATGCTTGTATGTGTGTGAGAGAGAGTTTAATTCTTACTAAAAAGTGTTTTAGAATCTTAATGGATTATGTAAGTTCATGAAAAGTACACATAGCATATTAATAACATTTGTGGATGTAAATATATACTTAACTGAAATCCTGACTGGTGGAAATATGGCGAAAATAAACTGAGGGAACATTTCAGAAGATGTAAATTTTAAAAAGCTTGAGTAACTGTCTACTGAAACATGTAATTTCTCCCATAAGAGACAGTAAATTATATCTGAAAATTTAAGTGACCCTTTCAGCCTGTTGAATATTTTATAAATATAGGATTAGAATCACTGATACGAGCTTTTTTGGAGTAAGATCTCCTGCTATTCAGCCCTAAGAAGCTGACTTTCTCGTTAGTCACTGCCTTCTGCAATTCTGTACACTCTCTTCACTTCCACAGAAGACCCTTGGTTTTCTTTGGTGAGGAGGCACTACTTTAAAGAGAAATGATGTATTCCTTCATTGAATTATAAGACCATTTGTGTGTCTGTGTTCCAAAGATAAAATGCCAATCACACAGGCCCAGATAATGTCAGAATTTATTGCTTTTATCTGTATGATCCAAGCAGGGATAAGGGTTGTTGGCCAACACTCAGGAGTCCACAATAACATGAGAGCTGTGATACTTTCCTCTTGTGGTTCCTGCTTTATTTATCACGGTGTGATTGCTTGGTCTTTGGGCTGGCTTCCCTCATAGTAGGAATGAAGCTGCCAGCAACTCTGAGGGTTCCCATCTACTTTCTTTGAATCTAGCAGTGAGACAAAGAGAGTCAATCTTCATCTTGACATTTATCTTGACTCTGGAAGACTGCTTACAGAAATGTCTCCAATTTTCAACCCCTCTCTGAAATCATAATCTTTATAATATGAACTTATGATTTCTATCGGTATGAATTGCAGCCTCTTCCCTTACCTTTGGAAGTTTTCTGGTCTCACAGCTTATACTAGCCAACAGAGTATGGCAGAAGTGATGAAGTGCTTGTTCTGAGCTTAAGCTTCAAGAGAACTTCATAGTCACTCTCTCAAAGTGCTACCTTAAATATGAGAACAAACTGTAGCTATCCTTATAGGATGTGAGAGGTCACATGGAACAAGATAAGTCATAACAACTGGGCCCAACTCAGACCAAACTATAGATAGCCAACCCTCAAACACAAGAGAGTCCATCCTGGACTGCTGGCGACAGGTCCACAGGCAAGGTCAGCTGAGAAGAGTGACAGAACAGACGTATGGAGATCTGAATTATAACAAACTCTTAGTATTTAAAGAGGTTCTCTGGGGCTGGAGAGATGACTCAGCAGTTAAGAGCACTGACTGCTCTTCCAGAGGTCCTGAGTTCAATTCCCAGTAACCACATGGTGGCTCACAACCATCTGAAATGGGATCCGATGCCCTCTTCAGGTATGTCTAAAGACAGCAATGTACTCACATAAAATAAATAAATAAATCTTTAAAAAAAAATAAAAAATAAAATAAAACAGGGGTTATCAAACTGTAGGTTGCAACCCCTTTGGGGGTCACATATCAGATATCCTACATATCAGATATTTACATTACAGTTCACAAAAGTAGCAAAATTACAGTTGTGAAGTAGCAATGAAGTCATTTCATGTTTGGGGTCACCACAGTGTGAGAAATTGTGTTAAAGTGTCATAGCATCAGAAAATTTGAGAACTACTGATTTGAAACTTCTGAGTCCTGTGGTAATTTGTTACACCGAAACAGTTAACTGATTCATAGATTTTCTTAGACAGTCTTGACTGCATGTTAAATCTAGACTCCCCTGAAACCAATACAAGAGTGGACCTGATCCATGTGACGTCTACCTGGAGGTATAATGCCAAAGCAGAAATGAAGGCCTTAATGAACAGGAGGGAACACTCAGCAGGGCATAGGAGTAATGTGGGGAGAGGAGACTGTGCAGTCTTTGGATGCATACGATCTGTCTTCCTCCATCATGGCTTCAGCAGACTTCCCAGATGTATGAGGATGGAAGCAGATGGGTGTGTCTGAGAAGCTCCACTGGACTGAGGGTCTCTAACCCAAAACACAGCATCCCCAAAACGCCAGAGGCAATGCTTGCTTCAACAAAACTGCCAATCACTGACTCTGAAGGCTCAAGTTACTGATCATTCTTATCTACATCTCCTGGTACCATTTCTTAAAGTCCTGACAGGTTCTCACACTCCATGTGAAAACAGGCCAAATCCCATGGCCTTGGAGCTCACAAAGCCTTCCAAGAAGAAAGCAGCCATACTTCCTATGAGTATCCAACAACATACAAGGCCACTAACATCCATGGTACTTTTTTTCTGGAAGGTTCTGTAACAGATCAACCTCCTGCAATGTTGAGCAATGCAAGGAAACCTCTAGACAACTTTATTTCAAAAGACTGTCAAGTGGTGCTTCAGTCTGTTTCCTAGCATTTATGTACTATATTCTTTAAATATACTGGAAAATGATTAAAATAAGTTTAAAACAATCAAATAAAAATATCAAAAGCAGGAATACACATTATATTCATTGTATCCCGGCAGGTAGAAAGTCTTGTCTAAACACCACTCAGTACGAAATCACTACTGGAGGCTCCACTTGAGACAGACACTGACCAGGAACTGAAGGGAACAGAGTCATCTTCTACTACAGGGAAAAAGAGCCATGGGTTTCTGCTAGCAGGTGGTTTTCTTTGTTTCTTGGTGCTGCTCTTATAAGGAAGGAGGAAGGAACATGTGTGTTAGAAAAGTAGAATACAGTTCTAAGACAACGGTGTAATGGAATTTAAAAAAAATCATATTTGTAAGTAGTCAGATTTTATTAGCAGATAGCATGTTAAAACTTATGGATAGTACAGTAAGAAAACAACTCCAAATGATTTTGATATGAATACTGATTGAATGGTCTGTGAAGAACTTAACTTTAAACATTATATGTACCTTTACAGACTTGTTGATTAAAAATGAAAGGAAATTGATGATGGAGATATGGTTCAGCAGGTAAGAACACTGGCTGTTTCTCCAGAGGACACACATGATGGCTCAGAGCTATCTGCAATTCCAGTTCCAGATGGGCCTAATGTCTTCTTTCAGCCTCTGCAGGCAATGCATGCATGAAGTGCATAGACATACATAAAGACAAAGCACAAATGCACATTAATATATATTTTAAATATTACAAATAATAGAAAAAATTAACTTGAATTAAAACATCTATGGAAATCAAACAGTGTCAATAACCCTACAGTGTCTCCATTGCTTGCATCATGCCCTTGCATCTTTACCTTACTAGATGACTGTATTTAGTCTTTTATTTTGAACAATGGGACAGTAATACATTTGACAAAAGTAGAGGCTTGAAAAGTGCATATAGTTTCCTCCTTTGGTCTTAGATTGCTGTCACCATATTATGAACATTGTGTAGCATGCTCCTCCTGAAGCAGTTCTGCCTCCTGAAGCAGAACACAGTCATCTCAGCCTACTGGAATTTAAACAAATAAAAAATACAGAATTCATAGAATCTGGGAGAAAGCACATTCTGTTTGAGTTTATTTGGGGTACAAAGTCTGTATTGGTTATCCCCAACTGGTTGTCTTACTGTTGCAGGGGCTTAAAAATTACATGTTTATTACCCCCATACACTTTATATGGGTCACAAATCTGGGTCAGGCTTAGCAGCGAGGTTCTTCTTGGGCCTCACACTAAGATAATCTAGGTGTCAGCTGAAGGTCTGACTAGCGTAGAAAGAATCTGCTTCTAAGATGACTCACTCAAGAAGCAGGTAACAGCTGCTGTTAACTGACAGCAAAAAAGTCACCTTGGTCCCTTGGTGAGGTGTCTTAAGGTTATGGATACTTCCCTTAGAACACCTTTTCAGATGAAGAATCAGATAGAGAGAGACTTGAAGAAAGGTTAAGCAAGCTTTAATGGAAGGGGAGCACAGTAAGGGGGCAGAATATCATACAGAGAGCAAGGCAGGTTAGACCAGGAAAAGAAATGAAAGCTAGTTGTAACCAGTCTTCATCCCTTCATTCCCAGAATCTTTCACTGAGGTGGACATAAAGACTGCATACTGCCCTGGATTACAGAGTGGTGGGCACAAAAACTATGCTTCAGCCCTTTGACCAATCATGGAAGAAATAGTCAAATGTATTCTACTACTGTTGGGGTGAACATTTTAATCGGTTAAGAGCTTGTGACCACAAACTCAAGATGAATGTTTGCAGTATACTTACCCTTATGAATTTATCTTTCAGTCTTACTTAGCTGTGAGTTAGGATGGCACAGCTAGTTTGATTGACTTTACTTGGTTTACCCTTCAGCTTTGCGGCTAGTTTAGGGCCCCAAGCTGCTGGTATCCTTCAGTTCTAACTAAGCAGCAATATGCAACTTAAGGACTATTTGTCAAAATATTAACATTTCAAAGTTTTACACTGTGGCTGTCAGAATCTGTCTTCTCTCCCAATGCCTGAAAGCCGTGCCTGGCCAACAACCTCATGTGCTTGCTGGCTTTTGGCAGAGGTCTCAGTTCCACACTATTTGCATCTTTTCACAGGCAGGAAAATTACCTTAGTTCTTTTGTGAGGATGGCTGCTGGCTTTCCAGAAGTGTGAATGACCCCAAAATACAAATCACATGTTATGGTATCTTTTCTGACAGTTGCTAAAGTAAGGCAGCATCTTCCTATGATAGTCTCTTAATTTCACAAGGCAGAACATTCAGTGTGCAGGAAATCACATAGCAGCTTGAGTCCAATGACACAAGAAGCATCCCCTGCACACCATCTAGGGGGAGGGGCTGCTGGAATATCTTATAGATTTAGGCCTGCACATCAAACCTGGGAACTTTGTGTTTTCTTCTATATGAGTCTCCAATACTGCCTGAAAATGCCCCAGACCCTACTCCATTTTATTTGGCAGGGACTGCTACTTTGATACCTTGTTCTGGACTGTACAGATTCAGTGGCTACCACAAATAAAGACAGGATTCAGACCTTCCCGTTCTTGCATTTTCTAGCACTCGCTAGATTTGTCAGAGGCTGGTGTCTCCTGTTAAGCTCCTTGTAACTTCTCTATCAGCAACAGTTGCCTCTCATGCCTCACGGGCCCACATGGCTATTGGCCCCTCCATGGGCTCTTCTTTCTGATGATACTGCTTCATTGGTACCTGAACTTGTGCTCTGCCCAAAAGAGCCCTCAAATGACCCAAAGGGTCATTCTGTCAGTGTCCAAATCCTTCCTCAAGCTCTTATATGAACGAAAGGAGTATTTCTTCACACCTGTGCATGTGGTGTGTGTGCTGTTGTTGTTGTGTTGTTGTTGAAGTACTTTCCTAGGAAGACTCTAATAGGAAAAAAAAAGGCATCTATTCACCCTATGGATGGGAAGAACAGGAATCCTTCAATGTGTGACGTCCTGAGTGGGTATGTGACTTTAACAGGAGCTGGCCATGTCAAAACCAGCCTCCAGCCTGATCGTAAATGTTGACAGTGTGCGTTGAAAACGTCTACTGTTGTTCCCTCATGCTTTCATACTGGCACATTAATGCCTGAAATGCTGCTCCCCTAGAGCTGCTTCCTCTACAGAGACTGCTCCCCTTGAGATTATAAAAACCTTCCTCCATGATTCAGCTGTATGCCATAAACCCTGCCTCCTCCGTCAGATATTTGCAACAACCCCACCTCCCTGGTCAACTCAGCATACATAACAAACAAGCTGAGCTTCTGGGTCGCCATGGCTTCTCCATCAGAGCGCTCAGTCCACTTGATCTCAGATTTTCTGTGTTCATAGATCTGGTTTGTTTGTTTGTTTGTGTAGTTTTTAACATTTATCCTTTCTTTATTCACTTGCTACCCCTAGTCAAAGTTCCAAGACCCTTGGAGCCATGCAAGGCTGTGACATCACCTCGAACAGAGAAGGAGCCGGCAGATCAAAGAAAGGGTTCCTTCCAGTTCAGAGTGGCAAGTAAAGAAGGATCCTGGACTCTTTCCAGAAGCATGGCTGACTCCCAAGTGGCAGCACTGTGATCGGTCCCTAACTCAGTCCAATTTCACTCCCATAGACACTTCAACATTCTTAAGATTATGCTTAACTAGAAAAAAGGGAGTGGTGACTAGAATCTCAAGTGATGGGCTCAGTCTGTCTTCTCTCCATTCACGAGGAAGTGCCAAGAGTGTCATTTCCATGGTCACATACTGAGCTACCTTGTATATGTTGCTTATTTTGTCGTCATGACTGCAGACCAAGGTCTCCTATAACCTTGTTATTACATGTTATTACAGCATCTTAGCTTAAAAATGGCTTCATAAAATCAAGCCTAGGGAAAACACATACTAAAGTAAGTGTGTGTGTGTGTGTGTGTGTGTGTGTGTGTTTATGCTCATGTGTGCATACTACTCTGTTTTCTTTTCTGGACATACATATTTTACATGTGATCACAGATTTGCCATTTTAGTTTTTCTAGTTCCATTCATAACATTTGTTACTATTAAAGGACTAGAGAGATGTAGAGCAATTACATATACACCCATCCACAGAACTGCACTGTCCTGTCCTAGGGATCCTGGTGTACATTTCTTGGGTACTGAATGAAAAGCATTCTATGGATGTCAGGAGAGTTGTTTCAGCTAAGAGACAATGCCAGGAGAGCTTGCATGCGGGGAGAGGAGATGTGGAGAAATGCACAGACTGGAGATCTATTTTTATTATGGAAACAGCAGGATTTACTGATAGATTAGCGATGGGCAGTGGTGAAAAAAAGCCTGGCAACTCAATTGGGAGTCATGGCATTTACTGAGAGTCTAAATAGAAGCAGGTACATTCTGTTGGCGGTGGTGGTTTGTTTTATTGTTTGGTCCAGGAGTAGAAGTAATCAATAATTCCCCTGGAAATAGATTTAAAGATGGCCATTCAAATGGACCCTCAAATGAAGTAGCAAGAGGCATCTGAATGCACTAAATTGAATCTGAAGTGCTGAGCTTAGCATAAATGTAGGGGCTATTATTTGGCATTTCTCAAAACAGTGCAATGAATGGTGATGCCCTTGTTCTGTTCAGAATTCTGTGAATAAGTACTGGACAAAGTAAAGACATATGATAATCTCTGTTTCCTGATATCTGATAGTTCAGCTGGGGAGTAACTGGAATGGCTGGAGCAGGAGCATCTGGGCCTAGAAGATCCATTTTCAAGCTGTCCTCTCATTCATGTCTTGGTACTGCTCTAAAGGATGGATTCAGCTTATTATGTTCCCAGAATATAACATGTAACCACTCCCCACCCCCAACAAACACAACTGTCTCATCATAGTTTTCTACCCCATTATCACTAATAGTTCTGGGAGTATCTGAGGTCAATAGTGATCAAGACCTTTGATACAGCCTTCAAAGTTACGGCGCATCACCATTACTTCTGTTGGATACTATAAACCAGCAAAGTTCAAAGGAGTAAGCAATGATCCTGCTTCATACTGACAGAGCAGCAAGTAATTCAAGATCATATTTAAAACTGACACATCTCATTTATCATACTCTCACTAGAAAGTAAGTTCTGTAATAAGGGGATTTTTTTCTGTTTTGTCCACTGTTCAATCTCCATGCATAGACATCGTTCTTCAGATAAACAGGAGGGTTTAAGGTTGAAATTGAGCCATGTAATATTAGAGGTCAAAAAGTCTAAGCTGGAGGCTGAGAAAGCCATTAGTATAATTCAGTCCAGGTATTAAGTCTTAGAACACGGGGGCACTGGTATAAACACCTCATGTACACAGTATGAATGCCTGAGGACAGTGGCAGTAAGGATGGGATGGATGACCATGGATAGAGAGTGGTCAAGGGCAGAAGAATTTGGGCATCTTAACTCAAGAAGAGAGGTTTTCCCCTTCTTCTCCTCTTTATTCTGTTTAGAGCTTTCTGTATATTTACTGATCCGCATTAGTGACAGTGGCTAGAAAGAGGGTCAGGTTTTTATGGTTGCTGCTTGTTTTATCATTAGATTTATTGAGTCAGTGATAATCCCTTGCAGAAATACTGTCACAGATTATCTTGAAATAAATTTTACCAGGTATGTGGGTACCCCTTAGCCTACTCGAGTTGATACATGTAATTATCTACTATACCTTGGTACCAAGAAAGATGTGTATCTATTGAAAAGAAGACAAACGAGGGCTATAAAATTATAAATAATTATTAGGCAAAACAAAGTTTGTCGGGCTTGGGAACAAGCTCGGTGAACACTCCACCTTTAAGAGTAACAAAAGAGATAGAAACAATATTTTCCTCACAGTGCCTCTCAGCCTCATAATCAGGGAAGCATGATCACCTAGAACCCATGTGTCAAACCTCTGCATCAGGTAGTATGTGGACTAAGCTTTCTCAGTCCCAATGGCATCAAGTTCCTTTCCTCTTAAGCACAGGCCATACCTTCAGGATGTTCTTGCATAGATGGCAGAGATAGTTTTGGGGCTATAGTGGACCAATTTCAATGTATGGGTAATGGAAACCATGAATAAGTAAAAAAAAAAATCTTCTCTTAGATAAAATCAAGGGCAGAAATAAAATGGCTATGTGCTCGGCACATGTTCCAGGATCCCTTAACCATATCCTAGGTACAGAGCTCTGTGGGGCCAAGAATTTGAAACTTGAAGCTGACTTCTAGGCTGTTACAAAGAATGATCTAAATAGAGTTAGAGATCATGTCTTGCTCAGCAGTTCTATTAACTTGACTAAGACAGCCGAACATATGATAGTTTGGAAGCTTAATTTAGAACTCATAATATTTACACACAGAGTGTATAGACAGGCATTAGTAGGACTGTCCAGAGCACTGTAACTGTGAGGCAGGGCTAAACAGAGTCTGTGGTGGAAGGCACAGAGCACTGCATTCAGAAACCAGAGTATCTGAGACTCATCTCAAATGCTCATAAACCTTTGCTGCACTTGCAATTAAAATTTGCTAAAATTAGATTATGTTGCCACCAGGGGAACTGTGTGAATGCCCTAATGAAGTCATGATCTAAACTTCCAGGCTTCTCCTAAATATGATTAACAAAGATCAAGAATTTAGAATGCTTTTCTATTTAATTAGGAATTTTATGAACTGGGAACCCTCATTTAAGCAGCTGAGCATAAGTATCAATCCATACATTTAGGATATATTATTTAAACTTCAAAATTCAGGAGTATGGAAATTTAGTCCACATTATATAATGCTGTAATTGTGGGCTTTTCTACCCGTTCATAAATTCCCCAAAATAACAACTCTGAGACTTCTTATATATGAATAAATACCTAGGTCAATAGCGTTGGCTCGTTTCCACTAGCTCATAACTCAATTATCCCCTTTAAAGTAGTCTAAGATATGCCATGTGGCTGGTTACCTGGTCCTCAGTTTTACGTGACCGTCTTCCTCTGTGTCTGGGCAAATCTTCTATTGTGTGACTCAATTCCAGAATTCCTCTCTCTCCTATTACTCCTGCCTCAGCTCATTGGCCAATCAGCATTTTATTGATAGGTCAATGCTTTTCCAGTGCACAAGAGATTATCTTTACATACTGCCCCAGAAGAGCTGACCACAGGGCCCCTTTGTCCACACAAGAGTCTAAATCAAGCCAGGTTCACTCAGAAATTGTGTGTCTAGTTTATGTCTTTAGAGCACTTCCTTTTAGAATCACAAATTAAATGTACTGGATAAGTTACCTCCACCCAGGAAGTGCATCTTATTTATTAGCTCCAAGGATCAATGCCTCCCTCAGTTTTAAATAATTTTTATAGTGGAAATTTCCAAAAGTACAATGGTAGATTTTATAGTGAGGTCCATGTCCTTTTGAGGAAGTTCAGACTGTAAACCTTTGCGTCCGTTTGTTTTGTTTGGTGGTAACACATCAGACCTCAGGAGAATCTTCCTCTACTGTGGAAGCAAGTAGGTGGTGCATTTCTTAGTTTGTGTTTGTTTCTGTGTTTTTGTCTTGGTACCTGAATGAGATTCATCTTGAATGATGGAAATGTGCTCTCCTGATAGACGTCCCTAGATAATAATAATAATAAATTCCTCTCAGTTAGAGGTTTCCCAGTGCATGTTGGGTTACTCTTGTCCACTGATGGCTGCACAAATGTTTTCATTGTTAACCAGAAAGAAAAGTGCTTGGGAAAGAAAGGGGACCAGTGACATCAATTTTTAACACACTTTCAGGGTTAGCACAAAGTGACAGGTCAGCAGGGATTGGTCAAATGGCTTTCCCCGACAAAAGAATCCAAATGATTTTGAGAGCTGCTTACAATCAAGCATGATACTGACAAGAAAACTCTAATAATGACCAATGAGGGACTGGGTTACGGCTGTACACAGTGATATGTCTGTCTAACCAGGGCACTGAGACAGGAATAGAAGTCATATATGACAAAACTAGGCAACTAGCCCATTCTGTTTATTTAGGCTCTAAAAAGCTATTTGATAGAGATCTGGTGACACAGTCCCACAGCCTAATTCTTACCACTGTACCAACAGGACCACTATAGTCTTTTTGACCAATCTGGCCCTTCCTTATTCTTCTACTTCTGTGAAGTGACCATTTGATTTTGAGATATTAATGCTTTTTTTCATGAAAGAAAGTTTCCTTAATCTTAAATTTTTGTTAATGAGTGAGGTGAGGGCCAAGCCGGGCATGGCATTAGCTGGCCAAGGTCAAAATTCAGAGCTGGCTTGAGATGAAGTCATTGAGAGAAGAAGGAAAGTCAGAATAGAAGATGTGGGGACCCAAAGGACCTTTCTGGCTTCCTATGTGAGGCTGATGTCCCTCTGCCTGGGGCAGAGCAAGAACAGTAAGGAGATTTCAAGTGTCTGCTGGCCTCAGGGTATATTTGAGGCTGTCAGGAGCAAGACCTGGACCTTCCTGGTGAGCATGAAGCTCACGAAGCTCACGTATCTCTTCAGCTCCAACGTGTCTTCAGGGCAGGATTCGGTTGGAACCTGTCTGAAATGGCCTTATTCCTTGCCTCATTCCTTGGCCCTGAATGGGTCATGGGTTTGGCTTGCACTTGGGACTCCCTTGGAAGCCCAGAAGACAAAAACACCAAGCAAAGGCCTTGAAAAGGTCATCCATACAAGAGTAAGCAAAAGGCTTAGCAAACCCACAAAAAACCCTTACAGGCTTTGGGAGGCAGGGCAAGAAGACCTAATAGAACCACTTTCATTAATCTTCATAGTAGGGCTCTATGCCAGAGTCCTCCCTTCCCCCAAGGTGAGCCTTCTCTTTCATCCTTCCAAAGGCTTCTCATTTAGGAAAGTGTGAACTGCTAGTTAAACTCTCTCCCTCCTCCCCCTTTTTACTTTCCTGCCATCTCTATCCTCCCCATTGTGTTAGGATCCTGGAGACACCTCTGCTTATTTTTGGAACTTTGTTATATCAGAAGCCAATGAAATTTGCTTATATGGATGGATTTGATCATATGGATCCAGTCATTGTTTAGCTGAGAAGGTGGCCATTTCTTTGGAGCTTGGGGGTAGAGCTTAGTTTATCTGTATTGTCCTTTTGCACCATGCCTTCAAAATGAGACATTAAAGACATTAAAGAATGATGAGGAAACCTACTATAAATGCCTAATTAAAAAAACCAAACAGATAAATCACACTTAAGTAGTTTCCTTGCCCATCTAGTTAATCTGTATATAGGAATATTAGAAAAACCACTAGAGCTTAGTGTAGTGGTCCATGCCTTTAATCCCAGCCTCTGAAGGCAAAGGCAAGCCTTGTCTACACAGTGAGTTCCAGGACAGCCAGAGATACACAGTAAGACCCTGCCTTAAAACAAACAAACATTCCTATTATAATAGATGTAGCTTCCTCTGCTTGGGTAGATGGTTTTGAACCATTATCATTATGGAGAAGCATTCTCTACCTGTGTAGAGAAGAAGGTGGATAAAATGGAAATGGGAGCATTACCATTCTACAGCTAGAAAAAGGTCTGACCTGGTGTTCAGCTGTAGCCCCAGTTTCTCTGTCACCAGTGAATAACTTTCAGAAGCCACTGGCTATGTGGTTCTCATTCAGCCCAAATGCTATTGTCAACCAAACCAACACCCACAGCCCTGGGCTTCTAATAAACTGACAATGCTAATTAAATATCAACAAGCTTTAACCTCATTGTTCTATTTTGGTGTTCAACATGACCCTAAGCACCCACTCACTGAGCACTCCTTGTTGGACACTGTGAGTCAGGCAGGGAGTACTGAGGAAATCAACAAATGAGTACAAGAAGCCACAGATAAGCTATACAAGGCTTCTTGGTAAGTAGAGTCCCTAACTTCTCCCTCCACAAGCCCACGCTTTACCCAGCTCCCTCTTACAGCAACAGTTGGGTGGGCTGTTAAGGAAAGTACCACTCCTTTCCTTCTGACTCCCTTGAGTCAGAACTGAGTGTGTCCTCATTATTCTGAACCTGGATGAAACCTAGGAACATCTAAGCTCTTCAGAGAGCAATGCTGTGACTAAAGATGGGCAGAGAAACCCAACAAAACTCTTATTTGTCTTCATACCTTCTTGTTTTGACTTCTTGAATAAGACAGAACAGGGAGGTCCACAGGATTACAGTTGAAAGTCAAGTTGTGACTAGAAAAAATATCTCTGAAGTGTTCATTGACTCCAGGTGAAATAGGGATCTGAGTGTGATGGAAAACTTCACCCAGAGGGAAAGAACTGAGAAGGATCACTTAGCAGTGATCACACAGAAAGGAAAATCTGCCACACTGGTATTTGGGAACTGATGTTATGAGAGTGGTGAAGACTTTACCTTTCCCCTATCAAATCTTCACAATTAGTGATTTTAGTGAAAATAATGGCTCTGTACATAAATCTATGTGAATCTAGTTCTAGGATCAGAAAGACCATAAAATCCATTTTAAGGCCTATGTCAAAGCCAGGCAGTGGTGGTGCATGCCTTGAATCCCCAGTACTAGGGAGGCAGGGGCAGCTGAATCTGTGAGTTAAGATCAGCCTGGTCTTCAGAGGCAGTTCTAGGATAGCCAAGGCTACACAGAGAAACCCTGTCTCCAAAACCAAACCAAACCAAACAAACAAAAATCTAGGTCAAATGCTGTGTCCCAGTGACTGTAGTTATGGCCCAACCAGCTACTGTTCTGAATCCATGGCTCTGGTTTTGTATCTCTGAAGCATTCCTCAGTAAGGGGTAGGGCAGTTAACAACCCACATGTAGCTGAGTGGCCTTTGACCAACGGAATGCTGTAGAAGTAATGATTTCCAGTGTGAGCCCAAGTCTTGAGAGATGAGAAATGTTTCTTTCTGTTGTGAGTCATTTTCTTGAACCATGAGAATGATCCCCCAGGAGGATGAGAAACATAGCAGAGCTGCCTCAGCACAAGCAGCCCACTTCAGGGGCTCTTCACTTATCAGCAGCTTTGGAATTCTGACTTCTCTCAGTACCAATAAATCAGATGCCCTCCGCCCATGTCCTAAATACAAATCTCTGGGGAATGAATTCCTTTGAGGATTCTTCTAGAAAAGAGCAGAGAATCTAATCTGAAGGAACAAAAATGTGGGGAGAGGGGAGCTCATTTCCAGATGTCAGTACCCTTGGCTCCAGCTGGCTGTAGAAAAATGGAGGAACTCCCAGGCAAGGTAGACTTTATTGCGGACAACTGTGGGGCCAGGCCAGAAAAACCAGTCCTACTGGGACACCTCTGGTTACTTACATAAATGTAACTCATTTAAAATGAAATTTTAAATTTCATTTAATTCCTGCACCATTCATATCCCTTTCAGTAAAGGTCAAACCTGTTGCCAACAACAAACATTATCAATGCTAAAACTAGTTTTATTTACATAATATTTGCAGGAGTCATATCCCTAATCCGCTAAGACTGCAGTACAATAAGAGATTATTTTAACACTGAAATTAACAAAGAATTAAAATAAAAACCTTCAAAACAGACTTGTGTTGGAGAATGTCTCAAGAATCCTTTACTGCACCCTCCTCCAGCTTTTATAGTCATCTCAAGAATCCTAGCAAAGGATCTGATGTGTCAGAACTATCCACACCATAATAAATCATTTTTATATCTCATTAACATGATAAAATTAAAGTTCGTATTAGAAAGCTAATTAAAGTATGAGAATTCCCCAACAATAATAATGAGAATAATGAGAATTCAGCCCACTGTAGCTTTACAAACTAGGTGGCTATTGGGTGTAAGGATTTAAAAGAACAGCACCAAAGTTGTTTCCAACTCTCTACATTGACAACTCGCTAAAAGAATGTGTACATTGAAAGTCCATATGCACACCTGAGGAACATTCATGGTTTACTTTGTGATTTTTCTTTCTTTTTCTGCTTTTTGGTTTTTCGAGACAGGGTTTCTCTGTGTAGCCCTGATTGTCCTGGAACTCACTCTTTAGACCAGGCTGGCCTCGAACTCAGAAATCCGCCTGCCTCTGCCTCCCAAGTGCTGGGATTAAAGGCCTGCGCCACCACTCTCAGGCCTACTTTGTGACTTTTCATCTCTGCTTTTGCTGAGCACTTACAGCTGTATTTTCTGTTCAACAAGCACTGCCATAAGCACACTGGGATACTGCCATCATCTAACTCTTCTAGGAAGGTAGTATCGCCATTTTCCTGGAGAGATGGGAGGTTCAGAGGCAGAGCAACATGCCTCTGGTCACATGCAGATTTAGCCAAGATTTAAATGTGGATGGCAGTCCAGCTTCAGGCGGAGCCACTAGCTGCTATACCATCTCTACATTTTACTTCAGCTTCCTTAAAGAATGTAAGGGGAGAATCTCAAAGGGTTTCTAAAAGACAACCACTTAGTTAAGGCAAAGCTCCCAAAGAACAAAGTAAGACACGAGGTTTTGCCATCTTTATTAACTTGCTGTATAATGGTTATTTCAAAACTCAGCCATACCCTGGGGATCTTTCTATGCTTTCGGATATTCATCTTTTAACCATTTCATAGCTGCTTTAGTCTTTATTCACATTATTCTCCCAGCCCAACATTCTCCTGGTCCAGCCTGATCCAGTCTACCCTGCCCAGAGTTTGGTGCCTAAAATACAAGTTTGCCTTGTCTATATGAAATCTCTTCTGTGTCATTGCCTTATTTTGACTAAAAAACCAGCTAACTGAGCCTGACCCATAGAATGCTTGCTTCCTGTTCCTGCTAGGTCAGTGTCCTATTCTAAACCCAGCACACAGGCTGTGGCTTTATTCTTCATGGACCCTTTTCTGTTGGCACATTGGAATGTCTCAGTATTTTTGTTCTGGGATTTCTTCTGGGTTCCACACTACAACTGACTACTAGCAATCACCATTTTCTCTTCCAGGCTGAAACTGGTCCACATGCTAGTGATCTGCTAGGAATTCCAGCCTTCCTCTCAGCTCTGCTGCTTCGTACTCACGTAGCCCTTTTTGGGTCAGTGATACTTGGTGCGATCTGCAGACAGCAGCATTAGTGTTGGGAGGAAGCCTGCTGGATATAGTCACTCGGGCTCCATTTTGGACTGATATCAGAACTTCTGGGGAATGGGGCTTAGTCACTCATGATTCTTCTGTACCCAACATTAGAGCATCCTTGACTTCAACCACAAGCTCCCAAAACAATATAGCCCTGACTCCCTGTACCTGACTGCTGGTGATGAAGCAAAGAACCAATAAAAGACCAATGGCTGAATGAGCAGTGGTTTACTCCTCTGAATGGCTCATTAAACCTTCTGTGTCTTTTTGGAGCCAGAAAGACATTGATCTCCAGTCCACTACTGTCTATAAATATTCTTAGAAGTGGAATTTTTCTTTCAGATTAAAGATTGATGAAAACTTTCAATTTTGAATTAAAGGTTCATGCAGTTTCAACACTGTAATAAGAGATGCTGAAATACTTTTAACGTTTACAGTTTGGAAAGCACAAAAATAAGAATTCCATTAGATGCACAGACTGTCTCAGGCACTCTGCAGTATTATAACAGAAGGTAGTCCTCTTTGAAATATTATTCATGTATCCTTAAATAGTCATTGCCAGTCTGATAGGAAGGAAAATGCACATTGTATAGCCCTAGTAAAGACAGTCATATATCAAAATATCTCAGATTATTCTGGTTTCACACAAGAGTCTTCATGTTACAATTAACAAGGTCATTCATTTGACTTGTTTTTATTTAGCTTTTTTGTCATAAGTTCATTCTTCTAAAATAACAGATGAAATAGTTAGCATAAAAGAAAGTCTATTAAATATAAAACTTCCCTCAAAGTAATAAAAACCAAAGAATGTCCTAACAAGTAATTTTTATACCACTATGGGCTTAGTGAAGGAAGACTGCCTCCCAGAAACCTTTAACAAACCACTCTGTTCATCACTAGCAGCTTGAAGAGATGTGTAGTGAGTAGCTCTCCTACAGAGGGACCCAGATGTGGCAGAGCTGCTCAACTTACCTCGAGATTGGGGGCTTTTTAGACTTAAGAGCATAAAATAGTCTGTGAGCAAAAATGCTTTCCACTGGACATTTCAGTTAACAGGCAACTAGACAGGAATCATAGGGACAGAGCCTACATAATGTAAATCATCACTACCCCACTAGAAAGGCTCAGAATAGACAACAGAGGGGAGAGGTTGATATGAAAGAAACGTGGGCCAACGTTCCTCATATGTCACACAGCGGCAGCCAGCTATTATGCACTCAGCATTGTGGCATCCTCGGTGCTGGTCTTGATCCATTTTTACATTTTCATCTTACAAAATGCTGGCAAATTTTCAACTGGGAAACTTTCATACACCAATGTTGGTTATAGACATAAATGCATAACCTCTGTTTTGAAAGAAAATTCTCCAGAAGTGGTTTTATTGGAATATATATTCCAAAAGGTGGAGGGAAGCGTTTAAAACAAGAAAAACAATTGGTCAGTAAGTGGAAGATACTCCTGCAAAGACTATTGGAATGTAATACCTGGAAATCCAAAGGTATGCTTAGCTTCAACTGAAGCTTCTCAAAGACTCAGCAGGTATTCACAGCCCACTAGCTTTCTTTGGGCCCTACATTTTATACCATTTAGTGTACTTTCCAGTTTTCTCTCAAGTTTTGATCCACAGTCTTCCAAGGCAAACCAGTCAACCTGGAGGGTGTAATTTAAGTGACATGTTAATCTTGGGTCCAAACAATGGAGCTGGATCATTCCCAACTTTCTTGTGATAATGAAAGCTAACATGCAGATTAACTTTATGTAGGAGCAAATAAGAGATAAAAGCTGAGACTTTGGTGGATTGAAGATCTTTGCAATTCAGGTTGTGAGGACAGGGGTGGGGTGGGGGTCCAGTTCTCATACTTAGGAGTAATCCCAAAAATCTTTTGCGCAAGTAAATAGTAGACTGAACCTGGATAGGTGATTCATAATAAAGTCTAGAGAAAAGGTATTGGAAAGGTAGAAAGAAAAATATATATGTATGTATAACTATGCATATATGAGTAAGTAAGGGCTGTGTTATGTGCAACGTGTACATGACACAGGGATATACACCTGATTGTTATCCAAAAGGCCAAAGGGCAGTAACACTGGGAAGCAGAATGGGAAATGAACTGAGACTATAACAACTACACTAAAATTCTTATTTGGTAGTTTTATTTCTGGATCCAATTAAGACCTTGGCAATCAGCAATACAGGTCCCATCAGAGGCCAGATTCGGTTCAGTACAGCACTCTCTTCGTACAGTGGCGAGAACTATAGCTTGGAATGCTAGCCAACCACGAATTCCATAACAGGAATATACACGCATCCATTCACTCACTCTTATTTACTGAGCAGTCAGGCTTTGAACAATATAATTAACACATGAATTGTTCTCCTATGCTTTTGCCTCACACTTCACTTTCTTTAGGGATCAAAAGATATTGAATACTTTGTAAACAAATGTTCCTCTGAAACCATCGCTGTCAATGCGGTGGCAGCAAAAGTGACAGAATTAATGTTTTACTATTTCAAGGGCAACAAAAATGCTAAAAAGCACATCTATGAACCAGTTTTATTTTATTTGCATTTAACATGATTATACACATTCATGTGTCTAACAAGATCTGCACTGTTACATTAAAAATACAGTACAATAACATTCAACATGAGGTACTTCATATTTATATATTTTCCTTCATAAATAATGCTGTAAGCTGCTAACGTCAAGCACACTGATGCATGGTTGGCGACAGTGTCCTGAATTAGCTGAGCTTATTTAAACACCTTAAAAAAAAAAAGACAGTTCAGTGCAATACTTATGTAGAAATTAGACCATTTACTTAAATACTATCTTAAGATATGATTAAAGAATGTTGCATTAGAACTGCTAGCCTCGTTACCCTTATTCCCAGTATGAACAATGATGAAGACTGCCAGGTATGCTGGGCAAAGCATCTACAGCGTTTTCTGCTTAATGAAGTTGTGTTTATACACTAGAGCTGCCAGCCCTGTCAGAACAATGGTTTTTTTCTTACAAACTACAAAGTTGAAAATTACCAAAGAAAGCCAAAGTAAGCGCATTATCTTTCATTTTGCTAAAAATGCATGTAAGAGGACAGGTTCAGAACATAAAATTTCTTCTTTTAGGTACAGCTTTTCAATCTTAGGCCAAATCAGAAAGTGGATATATCTTTTTGGAAACATAATAATTATTAATATAAAGTTAAGTTCTTCTATCCTCAGTGAACTGCACTTGCCCAGCCACATGGAGGGCAGCTCAGTCACAGTAAGAGTGAGCCGGGGATAGATCGCCCCTTTAAGGCTATCACACCCAGCCCAACTATCTCACAGGACACAATCTATGCTAAACAAAGTTCCTTCTCCTCTGGCTTAAAAGTAAGTGCCTTCCAGTCACTTTATATGTACCATACCAATTTGTATGGTAGCTATGAGTTACTGAAATGTTTAACCATAATTGTAAAGCAAAAACCTTTGTTGAAGCAATTTTAATTGACAATGTACCTTTACCTCATTGATGCTTTGCCAAAACTACAACCTGTCATCCCCTTTATTAGGAAGCAACTGAGAGATAATTTTGAAAGTTGTCCTAGGAATATTCATCTAGTTATCAATAACAGCTTTTGGTCACCTATGTTAACAGATGTATGTAATGGCAAAATGATTAAAACATTTCTCATAATCCAGTGCTCTCCTCCACCAGGGAAGTTGGCCAAAAGCCACAAGCCCATATCTGCAGGGGAAGAAATGGCCCAGAAGCCCAGTGAGTGGAAGCAGTCACTCACTGGGCCTTGCTGGTACCAGCAGGAGGGTGGGGGTTATTTCTGACACACCCACCACTAGCCAGGCAGGGAGGAGGCAGTTCCTGAGTTGGCAAGCACACTTGCATGCACATATTGTGCAGACACACACACCCCAGGACTAGCCCCTGCTCCAGATAAGCTAACTTTGGCTTACAGAGCAGGAGAAGGAGGCGGCCAGGGACCACACTCTGGGTGGCGGGGAGCCATCTCAGGATCACACTGAGCAGAAAAGCTGCCCAGAAACACATGGATATTTCAGTTTCAAGTGACTACACTGGACACTACCAGAGCCACAGGCACTAAACCAACACGAGCCATCATGGATAAGGAGAAGTTGTCTGCGAGCTTTTCCCTCTTTGCTTATGTTATCATGGACAAATAAGAACTGCATATGATGCTGATGAGGTGAATACTCGGTATAACCCAGTGTCACTCCGAACCTTTTTTCAAAAACCCTGCAGTCATATATTGGCACTTTAAAATGGCCAGAGGCCAGGTTCTAGCAGTCCAGAAGCTTGTTCATAATCAACAAATAAGATCATCTATGGTCAAAGATCAGATAATGTTTCGATTTAAAAGAAAAAGCATAAAAAGTACTTTATCACACTGACAAGTAGTGCTACAAAACCGTTACTCCATACCTCTAAAGAACTGTTTGGTCCTCTTTTAACAGGGGTGGCAGGGAGGAGAAACGGAAGTCCTATGCAGTAAGACTTAAGAACAAACCAATAGTGCATGTGTGAGTGTTTATTTGTATGTGTGTTGGGGGTAGGGGGTCCAAAACTACCAGGCAAGAGTGGCTTTTTTGAATTATGTATGCTTCTCACTGGTAAACTGAACTACTGGTTGTATAGGCATTTTAGGCTCCCCTTTTACCCAGTATAGTGTAAATTAGCAAGTTTGGGGCTTTTTTTTCCTATCAACAGTGACATTTTCCAACTTCATCACTTCTGAAAGAAACTGTCTGCATTCTGATATCTTGTCTTCTAATCTGAAAGAATATATGTCTGCTTTGTAGTAAGTCACAGACTAAACAAACATCTAATTCTTTACACCAAGAGTGTGAACTGTTATTGGGTAACTCATATATGAACTTAAGATACAAAGAATATAAAAGCAAGGCCCAGAAGTAATAAATGTAAAAGAACAGAGTCAAACATGACTACTGGCCTACTGTTTACTTTCTAAGTTTACTTGTTTCAAAGCAAATATTCTTTCAAATCTGTACACTGAGGTTTACCTGTTTTGTTTTTGTTTTTATTTATTTCTTGAGAGAAAGGGGTTCTGTTTAAAAATAATGATACTACTTTAGGATACATATTTCCATTCATCAAAGGAAATTCAAGTTGATCCAAAATCTTCTTCAGAGGTACAGAATTAGGAGTTGGTGGGCACTTGGAAAAACACATGAGCTCCCTAGGTGTACAGACGCAACTTGAAAAACCACAAAGCCTGAGTAAGAACTTGGCTCTTCTAAGCATATAGTTAAAAGCGGAATGTCGCATTTTAGCCTGTACATAATTAAAAGGTTCAAAGACATTAGAAACTGCCTACTGCTTCATTCATTACAAATTACCTGTGCTGACCACATATCTGCAGATGAGCTAAGCGTCAGGCAAGGAGGGCCCATGTGGGCACCTCATGCTGCATAAGATCAGAAAAGTTCAGGCATAGAATATGAGTTCGGGGATCTGCCCTCCCTGTACACCAGTGCCATTGGTGCTGTCTGAGGAGCACTGGAACTGGACAGTCACCTTGCCACACTGAACTTCCGTCATGCCTTCTTGTCCAAAGTAGCTGAGTTCATTGCCATCCAGCACCACACTGGCTGTGTAGAAGGTATCTGGCTCAATCTGAACTGGATATTCAAACCACACAGGGAAGGTATTGCTGGATCCATCTGAGAAGTACTTGCTCAAGTTCTGGCCCAGGACAACGCCCTGTCGTTTGAGTTCAATCTTAGCACTGTATTCTGCAGAGCCACAGCTGGAGCCATACAGCCCAAAGCCTGCGATGAACACCCTCTTATCTACTGCAAACTGGATGCTGTCACAGCGACCCCGATAGCGCCACTGGTTGCTCCGATAGGCACATGACTGGAATCGGTGACAACGCTGGGGAACCAGGCCCTTTCGGGCTTTACTCACAAACTGCAGCTCCGGTTTTTTGGATGCAGTATACCAGAGAAAGATGTCATTGGTCTCATTGAGAGTTAATACCCCAGACTGTGCAGCACCATTTGCAAAGTCATCCAGGGCCATGGTGGGGATGCGGATCAAGTACAGGGCCTTTCCCAGGACCTTGCGTTTATTTTCAATGCTCAAGGCCAGATCTTGCCGCTGGCATTCTACTTCAGCCCAGTTCAGGGCTGCCTCAAAAACCACTATTTCTTTGGCATTCAGCGTTTCCCTGCGGAGGATACTTTCGAGTGTCTGAAAGTCGATGTCACAGAACCCCTCAGACTTGAGTGCTAACTCGGCTTGGGCATCAATCACCTCCCAACAACGCTGTGTCAGGTCTGGCTCCTCAAACAGGCAGCTCTGAGAGAGGAGGACGCAGGCGTTCTTGGCGCTTAGGCTGGTCTCCAGGAAATTCACACAGGCTCTGGCAAGGTGAGGAACTATGTACTTTTTGGCAGCATACAGTGTGGCCAGCACTGTGTCTGCAGCCAAGTCAATTTCATCACAATAGATGTATCTGAAAGAAAGTAGCCAACATGTAAGCGGATTTCCACAAAATGAGCATGTGCAGCAAGGAAGGAAACCACTGCTTTCAAGCCTGTCCAAGAATATAATTTCATGTGACAGTTACTACAAACATGTTAAAGAAGCATCTGAAATACATTCAGAAGGTATTAATATTTCAGCTCAGCAGTAAGCTTATATAATTAAAGGGATTAACTCTGTGTTACTATTCATCTTCTATCTCATAAAGACATATTCAGAACATTTTCAACAAAATAGGAAATACTGCAATTATCTAAAAGATGACTGTATATCAGAGATAAGATTATGAAAACACAGCAAAAATCTATTATACTGTATTAAATGTTAAAGCACTGACATTCCCAATTCCATAGCTTGAAAAATATATATTTATCTATGTGTGCATGTATGTATGTTGGGGCACTTGGATCCTCCTGGAGTCCAGAAGAGGGCGCTGGCTCCCTGGAACTGGAGTTATAGGCAGCTGTGAGGCATCTGAGGAGGTGCTAGGACCTGAATCCTGGTCCTCTGCAGGAGCAGCATTCCTCACCTCTGAGCCTTCTCTCTCTTCAGTCCTACCACAGTTTAAAGTAAATATAATCACTTTTATTCCAGTTCCTGTTTCAATAAAAACAAATGTCTTTTGAAACTATAAGATCAAAATTAAAAATTTTAATGATTTGGGACTTTTCTAAAACACAAACTAAAACCTGATATTAACTATTTCTGAAGTGGTTCCAAGTTTAATAAATCACCACCTACAAACTTCAATATTACCCTTTCAGTGAATTCTACAATTTTTTGAGTATTAAAGTTCTAAACTCACACTCCTCCCATTGTCAGAACTAAAGCATACGTTACTCTCGCTTGCACCTATTAAAAGACCAAACAGAGCGCTTGCGCTTGCGCGCGCGCGGATTGTGTGCTCTAGTGAGCTATACCTAGCTGAGGAGATGAAATACTTCTCGGGTGTGTGGGGGGATGATGGCAATTCCTTGAGACAGTTTGTGAAGGTGGAGGCGACCTGCTGTCTTACGCTGCAGGCTGAAAGGGTAATCAGTGAGAACTTTGCCAGTGAACAACACTGAAAAAATTTATCAAAGTTTTTAAGCTAAAGCAGTGAGTACTTTTGTCTAATTTTTATAGTTATTTTATTTCAGGTTTGTACAATATACTTAAGAAATCAAGATTAGCTTTTGGAAAAAACAAAACAAAACCATAAACACACACATATACAAGCCAAAAAGTTTCCTCAGTAACAAACACTTGTTTCCAGGAAACTCTCCGCCCTATCGGCTAAGCCGGTTATACCAGCAAGACCACTCAACAACACAGCTGCCGTACAGTTGTGCTTTGCCTAAGGCCAGGAGCAGGAGAGCATCCAGACTAGGGGCTGGATTTGTAGCCTCACCCTGGAACTCAAGGGAGCTGCCACTCCTTTTCTGAGTACAGCTACACCCCTAGGACACAGGAGGGGGAAACCTCAGTTCCTACACCAAGAAGGCAAATGGAACCTCACTCAAGGCCTGTTCTTTCCACTCCACCTAATTCCATAATTTTTAAAAACTGTACTAATATGCTCTGTAAGAGAAGATATTTGGCAAACAATGTGTGACTTGGGCAAGATGTAACTTTCTGCCATTGCTCCTGTTTCCTAGCTGTACATGTGTCTAGGATACAACACCCTACTTGACTTCGGTGAGGCCACGATGCTAACTAGGACTGCTTCCCACCACCACCAGACAGCACTGTCACACACAGAGCTGACTTCACAGGCAGTGATGAAGGGCAAGGATCCAAGCAGGTAAAGAGGTTTCTCGGTGATTGTCTCTAATGGATTCTGAAGGTTACAAAGTGATGAAGCAGTTAATGTTATGGTACTTCACATGCTCACTTGCCTTTCATCTCCCTGCTCCCCACTGCGAAAGTTCTAGTTCAATTAGTCTTCAAAACCATTACAGGACCAAGGAATTACATACTTAAAAACTCTGAAACTGACTAGAACTTATTTTTCAGTAAGCAGTAAATAATAAATAATAATTGTTTTAAAAATTGTGAGAATATTGTCAAACTTTTTGACCCACTGGGCAATTTTTCTTCAAAAACATTTTTTGAAATTTATCCCAGTGAACTGAAATCCCCAGACCAACATATAACCTTGAATAGTTAAGAAAAATCTTATAAATACATCTTATAATAACTAGGCTTAATCCCATTGTTTAGCATTAGACACTGGTAAAGACGAATCTTGGTACCAAATTAAGATGCATTAGAGTCTGCAAAGGATCTATAAGATATGAATTTTTTTATGTGATTACCTTAATCTTCTTTACACTTTTATATTACTAATTTAAGATTGCTTGCATAAATCTACAGACAACTATAAGAAACTAACTCTCCAAAAATCTCTTCATCACCATAAGCATGTCCAATTTTGTGGGTGAAATGTATGTGGACAAAGATGAGATAACACGTCCCACTTCTGGCAGCATTAGACAATTCGGAAGACATGCGTCCTCCCAGCGTTGCTAGCTAAACAAGGTACATCACTGCTATAATTGTGAAGTAAAGGTATATTTCTCTGAAGCCCTCTTAGTGTGTACTACTTTCAGGGGGAGAACATCCCTATTAAATAGTGTTCATTTCAGAAAGCTATTTTTCTTTTAAAATGTCCTCAAAAAGCAGCTCGCTACACGAGCTCTTTGCCCCTAGGCTCTAGGCTAAGAAATGGCTCTAAATGCCTGCAACATTCCATATGACTTCCACGGAAAAATGAAGAGCAGCTTTCTCTCAGACCATTTACAAGGCAAGCAGCACCCCCTCTCTTTAGAATCTTTTCCCTTACACAAACTTAGATCTGACTTAGAAGTCAGTGGAGCACAAATACAGCACAAGCAAACTCCTTCCGAACACACAAATAATGCTTACTTCAGCATGGCGAGGAAAGCAGCAGGTTCGACGTCTGGTATTCGGATTTCATCTTTGTCCTCAGCAAGTTCTCCATAAAACATTGCATGGAACACTGAGCTCCCGACAGCTAAGACGTACTGTGGAGAAAGGGAAATCTCATTTCACGCACTAAACTGAAAGCATTTTCAGCAAGTCAATCCCAAAAAACAGCTAGCAAATCAGGGCTGGGGGTATGTACTGTACATAATGAAACAGCTAGGTTACGGTGTATCCTGACAGGGAAGCATAAGATTTTCACATAAAATGAGCTCTCCATCAATATCTCAAAGCTTTGACATTAATACACACCCCCACCCCATTGTGAAATAAATAAAACCCTGGGTTATTTATCTGATTTCTATAGGAACAGTAAACAGAGGACTTTCCAAACCTGTTACAACATTTCCTACCCCTGGAGAGGGAAGAGGGCATGTTTCTGGGTGATATATACAACCATGTAGAAGGAAACAAAGACAAAATTAAGTGTGGCCAAAGGTCTGCATTCTCTGTAATTGGGCGAAACATGCAGTGCTTGCCATCGGCAAGCTGCCCACACCAAGCTCTGTGCTGACAGGGTCCCTCTATGTAAATCTCAGGACGAAACCAGTAATGCAGCTGTTGCTTACTTTGTGTCCTGGCAACCGCTGAGTCCCACCTGGTGGCCCAACCACAAAATGTACATCTGCCATCAAGTCATTATTGAACATCACCGCATTTCTACAAACAAGAGGCAATTCATTAATTCACAGCAGCCTGTATTCCTAACATCCCTTTCCCCAACACACAAAACTTACAGAAGCTTCTCAGGCTAAGTAATAACAGTTCAGTGTTCCACTTCCCAGCAAAAGAGCAAATAAAGCTCCCAACTCCAACTACACAACTGTCTGAAATCACAGCAAGCACATGGGAAGTAACTAAAGTTTTAAAAGTTATCTAAACTTTTACATGGCTTGGGACACATGAAGGGTCTCTTGACTCTGTGCTCCACAGGCACAACCCTGCCGCTTAAATGTCACAGCTTGCAAAAGTATTTTTATCTAAGAGGAAAACAGCTGGACTGTTTTGGAAAAGACACAAGGCAGCTTTCCATTACCAGGAAAGCTTCTGGGAAAGAGGAAACGGAGGTTCATGACGAATTACATTAAAGGTCATGCAAAAGCAGAGACCTCGACCCTGGCAAACTTGGAGAATAAATAAGCTGGCCGGCCAGCAAGGGTACTTACCTTTCTCGGATGGTAGGATAAAGACCCTGCCAGTTGGGAGCTGGGATGAGGTTGTTGTTACAGAGATTGTGCTGGTGCTGCTGCTGCTGGACAGTGGTGCTGCTGGAGTTGGCTGGTTTCTTACGGGGAAATATATCAGCAGCCATCTTCTTCTTCTTCTTAGTCTTCAAGGTAATTATTTCATAACAAACTGGGGGCAACTTACTGCTCCCACTGCCACCGCCGCTGCCACCGCCACTGCTGCTGCTGTTTGCTTTCTTTGAACCTTTTTTGGACCTGTTCTTTACTGTCTCTGGAAGCATCAAGAAGAAGGTGAGACATTTCATGTTCTTTTCTTTATCATCTACCATGAGTACAGGATGTCTCTCTTTAGAACTAGATATCGCAAATTTGCTCGAACATCAAGGCAAAGAGGCTAGCTGGAGCTAAGATGTTAACAGAAACTGACAAGCTGGTATTTTCCTGCTTTTTCCAGCCAGGCAAGGTGACCTTTCCACTATGTTGAAGAGAAACTGGCTTTAAGTTTTATCCAGGACCGGATCTGTTAAATACATTCCCATCATGATTCCTGTTTTTCTTATTTGCGCATAAAAACAGCCGTTTTCTGGATCACCTGAAAAGCTTATGCTGAGCAAAGGAGGCAGGCGGAGAGCTGAGGCGTTTGCTTTCTGAATTAGGTTAGAAAGATGTGGTGAGCCCAGCGAGTCAGTGCGGCTGGCCGGCGAAGTTGTGTGGTGAATGGATCGGGAGAGGAGAGTAGGTATTACAGCCCTGCAGACGGAGTCAGACAGCCAGAGCTCCGAGCCAATAGCTGAAGCCACCAATCAGGATTGGATGAAGTCAAACAGTGACACCTATTGTAGCGTGCACAGCTCTGATATTAAAGGAGCAGCAGTAACATTCTCTTTTCTACTGTATATTTAATTAAGATAAACGGCAAATGAAAGACATTTGCAAACAGGAAAGGAGGGGTTTATTTCTCTTTAGTGCAGGAGCATTTTCATTTCAACCAAAACAAGCAAAAGCCATTAACAAAGAATGAGAACACATGTGTCTAATCTCTCTTTCTGGCAAAAATCTTCCTCCCAGCAGCACTTACTTGCAAGTATTTTTGAACAGGATCTCCTAGACTGTAAAGCCAAGGAAACTAAACCAAACACAGTTAAGCACAGCTGGGGGAGGGGAGGGTCTTTTTTCAGTCTCTGGAAGTTTTGCTAAGGCCCTAACCCTGAGCTTGCTTCCAATGGTTTCTAGCTGTGTACTGATCTTGGACATGAGTCCCAGGTCACAAAACACTGTTAATTACAATGAGCTTATAACCGCAAGCTTAGCAGTACTGAAACATGAGGCAAATTCTAGATATGAAAAAGCATTCAAATGAGACAAACCTGATAATCAGTGTTTAAACCCTGCGATTCACTAACGATAAGTCAGATAGGGCACTGCTCAGGATCTCAAAATCCAACTCAACTCCTAAAGCTAAATTTAATCTTGTCATACAAATTTTAAATAGTCCATAAATTCTAACACAGCACAGCAGTAAGGCTATTTAAAATGGTCAAAGTCTCCTGGTACCTAGGCGAAGGACGAGAGGCCTCTTTGCTTTAGATGTGAGTAAGGCTTCCCCAGCAGCTGCTAGTGAAGCAGCATCCACTGGAGCTTCAGTTTGTAAAGACAGGCTAGTGACTACAGTGACTCCCAGTGTAGCTATGGATTACTCTGCTCTACTCCAAGCAGAGAGGCTATCTGTTGCCCCTGGACCCCGATCCTTCAGAGCCATAGCCCTGTGTGCTATGTAACATTCACCTGCATGGTAACTCCTCAGCAAATGAGAACATTGTTACTATAACTAATAGTAATGTATACCAGGAATCAGTCTTTAAATCCCTAGCATCTTAATCCTAAGTCATCCCCAAGGCGATCCTTTGTGCTGTCATTATTATTAAAACTCATTTGAAAGCCACTGCAAGCACAGAGTGTAAGAGAACCACAGACAAGGTTACCTATCCCCATTTTGGATGGAAGCAAGTGGCTGCTTATTTATTACAATTATTGTATTCTCAAGTGCAGCTTAGACACAACACATCGATACCCTTGCAAATCCCCTTCATTGTACTTTGAGGACAATGTTAGAGATATAATAACCTGTTGGAAGTATCTAGAAGGCCAGGGAGATGGCTTAGTGAGTAAACTACTTGCAATGCAAGAATGGAGACCTGTGTTTGGCTCCCCAGCACTGGAAGGAAAGCACGGCACGGCACGGCACGGCACGGCACGGCACAGCACAGCACAGCAGCCTGTACCTATAAGCCTAACTTTAGCAGTAGGTAAAGGGTGAGTAGGGTCTTGCTAGCCAGTTAGCCTAGCTCACTGGTGAGCTACACTTAAATGAATAGACTTTGTCTCAAAAAAATAACAGAGAGCAGTGGAAGACACTCATTGTCAACCTCTGCCTCCCACAACACACACACACACACACACACACACACGCGCGCGCGCAAACACACGCACAAGTCAATATACATTACACACATATATCACTCATCACACAAACATACACCATACAGATACAAACACTCACACCCACTGCACTCACATATCACACCACACACAAACACTCCACATATCATACACAACAGAGAGAGAGAGAGAGAGAGAGAGAGAGAGACGCTCACTCACTCACACAGACACTGAGGAAAAGGCACTAAGAAAACAAGTAGCTCTGAGTGAGCTGCCTACCAGGAATAGGTCAAAACAGAGTGTCTCTCTACTGGCTGCTACTGAAGTTCTCATTCATACCTGCCTGCAAAGTCCTTCTGATAGGAGGTATTTCTGAGCATAAATCCCAAACATATTTCTAACAAACCCCAGTATCTGGCTTCTCCAGTCAGAACTAATCGATTAAAATGGGAGAGGAAACCAGCTGCTTTGAGGCAGTCATTATTAATTGGCAACAGAAGACTAAACAGAAGAAACAAAAGAACAACATGTTAGGCTTTGAGGCCTTTACTCATCTCACATGAGGCTATGCCTAGCATAACGAAAGTCTCTGAAACTATGGCTTTTACATCACTAAGGAGAAGAGGGAAAGTGCATGTAGTAGTTTGAAATAAAATTACGTACGGTTTTAGAAAACACTCTTTTGAAATTAAAGATCCCAGGTATTTGGGAAAGCCCAGCTTTGTAGAAAAGCTTGAAAAGTGAAAAAGTAAGAGAAGGAGAGCTAAGTTCTACAGACCCCTCAGGGCACTGCTTGCTGCGGAAGGCCATTCTCTGTCAGTTGGCCAGAGGCTGGTGACGAGACTGTTAAAAGACAAACACGCAGCTGCCTTTCCTGCTCTGGTGACAAGACAGGCCACACACTGCTACTAAACCTGCAGTCCCAGGGCCAGAAGCAGCATGCCCAGGAGCCTTTAGGGAATTCGGAACCTAAGATTCTGGATCACACCTACATTTTAACAAGAACTTTCCCACAGTGTGCACGACACTGAAGTTTGAGAAAGACTTCCCCAAAGATGCAGGTTCAATGCTCGTCAACAGTACCTTCACTTCAAATAGATGAGCAAACAACTCAAGATAAATTAATCTAGTTTGAACCAAGAATTTAACCTCTCCTATCTCATTCTGAAATTCTTCTGTTCTGATTAATGGCACCATTCTAGGATCCAGATGAGTGGCCAGCTAAGTCAGAGCCTAGGGCGAATGGTTCTCTGGAAAAGAAGTTCTAGTCCAGATTCTCAGAGGTCAACCGCAGGTTTCAAAACTACCAAGCAGATGAACCAGTCAACCCTTAAATAATCAACTCCCTGATTCTGTCTCAGAAAGCTAGCTGTGCATATAGACATCCTCAGAAACCAAGAAACGGTTCCATTTTGGCTAAACCACTTAACTGCCAGAGCATGGGAGGAGCTCTGAAATCCAGCCAGTCTTTAAGGGAACAAGTTTTCTCAGAGGTTTGTTTGGAAGGACATTTCCCAACAATGCTTAATCCAGTTAGAATCATATTCTATATTCTGACTTAGAGCAGAGCATACATATCAGGAGAGTTGAAGATATAAAGTTCAAGCTGACTTTTTCTATTTTATTCTTTACATTTTGATGTTGCTCTTGATACAGTCAATCCTTCTCATGATTGGTTTGAGAAACTGGACTATTCTGTGGGGTACCTAAAGCTTAATATCCAAGGCTCCTTTACATCAAAAACTTAAGAGCAGGGACTATCGAAGGAAAAGATGGTTAGACCCCATGTACTTAACAGACTGCACGTGAAATCCACCAAACTACATGCAAAATTGCAGTGTGGGATGATGTTTCTGGAAAGACAAGAGCTTTCATCTGCCTTTCTGAGTAATACATAACCCAGGACACAGGAAAACAGAGCCAGGGCCCTTTAATACACTCCCTCATCCTGTGGTGACCCCAACCATACATGTAGTTTCATTGCTACTTCACAACTGTGATTTCACTACTGTTGTGATCTTCACGTAAAATCTGTGTTCTCCAATGGTGAGCGACCTATGAAAGGGTCGTTCAATCCCCAAAGAGGTCACAACAGGTTGAGAATAACAGCCGTAAGATGTTAGGAAGAAAACCAACAAACTAGTATGAGTCTGTGTATCTTTGTTCTCTGCTTTTGTTTCTACTTTGCCACATTAAATACATCACACCCTCTCACACAGATAAAGAAGGAAACTCATCCACTCTCTCCATTCCAGACACAGCACCAACAGTTTGGAAGACTCGCTGAAATACCTTGTCACTACTAGCATTTTCTCACTTGCTCTTAGACTTCCTCATTTATAGACCTTTTTGAGACATAGTTAATCTCCCTTAATGAGGTAACAAGGTCAAGAAGCCCTGCAATCTTTAAAGAAAGCATTTCCAAAATACACACTGCAGAGCCTGCACTGTACTAGGTGCTGGGCACACAACAGGGAGAAGCAGAAACCTGGGTCCAAAGGTTAGCTAATCACAGTGGGTTTCTATTGATTTTATAATTGCTAGAAGGTTGAATCACCATTATCTATCTTCACTGGATTCTGAATTAATGAGAAAATTATCAACAGCGCTTAGGCTCACTTAGGTCATCCTTTCTCCACAGGAGGGCTCTCAGTGGGCTTGTCTCAGTGCAACTTCCCTAGACAGTTTGGGCAAGGGACTCTTGGAAGCCCATGGAGCAGCAGTCTGATAGGCCACTTTCATTCCAGAAGTGTGAGGGATTTGTATAGCAAGGTCCACAGTAAACAGGAGGGAGACACATGGGACTGCAAGGCAGGTCTGCTTGCCATGTTCTGTCTGTCCCACTTAATCCGCTGTATCACTCACAGCAACCACGTCACACATAATCCCGTTTGTAGTTCTAACCTACTATAAAAGAAAAATACATGTGCAAAGTTCACAAAGACAAAAGCCAAGAACATACACAGTCCACATCCCTGTTGGGGCATTTCTGGAAAGAAATGGACAGGATCTAGAAAGTCCTCTAATGGGAAGGAAGAGCCATGGGGAAGTTGCAATATTCAGGAGGCTCTCTAGGTAAATCTAAGGTTAGAAAACCGGATACTCTAGGTTAACATGGGGATCTGTGTCCACAACACCACCACTGGCAACTCCTGTTTAGCTTGTTCTAACTCTGGTCTCATTGTCTGGACTTGTCCATGGTTTACTACAGGACACGTAAAAAACAAGGCAGTGTGGTAGACTAAAAGAGCGTCAACTCTCAAGCCCAGTCACAGGACAGGACAGGAGAGCAGCTCAACCTGAGGAGCTGTGCTCCAATGCTACCAGGGATTTGCTTACTTGTCCTTCCGGTTCCAAGCAAGCCTTACGCTGTGGTCTGGAAGGTTAAAGAGGTAAGTGACAAAATACTGCTGGTCCCTAAAGATGGCAGCAGCTACCGGAAAAAACGCTACATGCTTTCTAAATTTGGAGATAAATGAAGAGTCAACCAAGACAGCATGGATAGTGGAAAAGGTAAAAGTGATTTTTAACTCATTTAAATCTCAAATTATTCATTCATACATTAAGTGAGATGATCTTGAAGGGATTTCAAGGTTGGTTACTTAGTATCTGAGAGCCTCATTTTCCTCATCTGCCAAATAGAATAATTACATACAGCTCAGCCCTCTCATGTTTACTGCGAAGTCAAAACTACATGTTTGCGAAAGCAGTTTGATAAATGTTAAAATGGTCAACAGGCAAGCTCTCACTATGCGTGGCAACTGGACTCAAGCAGAAAGCACCATTTAGGATAAATCCAACCAACACATAAGGCTGTGGCTTCCCCTCCTTGCAGCATCTTCAAGGAGCAGAGCTGCTGCCATGGCATCTCTCCAGGTGTCCAAGTTACTTTACAGCTTGCTCTGACTTTCAAGTCTGGATAATCAAGCTTCTGAACTATGTGTTTAGAACAGGGCCACAGCAATGTCACATGGTTATCACCAAACGTACACCTGGAACCAACACCACAAACTACAAACAGGAGGCCAATGCTGGCTAGTGCCCTGCTGTACCCAAAGCAAAGCCAGAAACTGCAAGCAGTCATCTAGCATCTTGACTAGCAACGCTCACACTAGCCATCTCTAACTGGGCTCTCTCAATGAACCATTCTGAGCTCTAGCACCAAGGTGATGATGCTGCCTCATATAGGGCTTTGGTCAAGGCATACCTCAGTTGTCTGGAAGGGTGAGGAAGGTAGATGGTCGGTTTTACTAAGTCACTTCCTTTACTGCAAAGAACTCCAACTAACCTTGAAATCAGTTGGCAAGCATTCAAAGTCAGAACACATCAATTCTCAGTAGGCAGAAATAATCAATTCTTTAAAAACTCCTATGTAGTATTTTACACACCCAATAATTACAGCTCTGTAACATACTGCATCTCACTACACCTTGTTTAGAATACTAAACAACTCATTTAAATCTCAAATTATTCATTCATACATTAAATGAGATGATCTTGAAAGGGAGTATTTAAGATTTATCAAGTGATGTTCTATAGATAGCTATTTAAAGGAATATCATATTTATAAAAGTTAAGATACGTTGATAAAAAGTATTTTAGATATCTAAATATTTAGATAGAAAAGTTTTATGTACCCTAAATGATCTTATAGATAATTTCCTCTCTAGGTTTCTAGGATTTAAAAAAAAGAAATCTACCTCTGGGCTGGAAAAATGGCTCTGTGGCTAAGAGCACTTACTGCTCTTGAAGAGGACTGGAATTTCTTTCCCAGCACACATTTTGACTGGCTCCAAGAAATTTGATACCCTCTCTTGGCACTATGGGCATATACAAAGGCATGTATATGCACACATATAGATATCGCCGCACACGTAAGTAAAGTTGGTGTGTAACAGGAATAATTACTTACTTGCTACAGTTTCCTGTATAGTTCAGCACTATGATTATGCATAAATGTGTGTGCGATGTTTTACTAAGTTCTCCCACAAACGTACGTAGACTTTAATCTGGACTGTAATGATTCTAAGACAACATCTAATTTTTCTAACCACTAGGCCATTTTTCTTGAACTCTATAAAATAATGGTATCTTAAAGTCAGTGAAATAATTCAACTCAAATTTATAGGGCTCAACAGAAAGAAAGTAATCTTTTCTCTAGCTTGCCTAACCATTGCCTTAGACAGACAAGATGAGGACGTAGAATTCTGGCTGACCTGCAGAGAACAACTGCACTTTCACCATGCAGGTCTCTGATAAACTATATCATCACACTTCTCAATTGAGAGTGCTACTATGACAACCATTGATACAGTGGCAAATGTGGGTGGAAATCCTGAGCACTTCCGTTGCCAGCCTCAGCAAAGCATCCCACTTCCATTATTTTTCTCACTGAACAGGTAAACATGTAAGGACAAGAAATGAGTAGGCACTAGAACTCTCTGGGTAGGGTAATAGCTGCTTGAGAAATTTATCAAAGACTAACTCTAACAACGGTGTAAAATAAAACTGGGGGGTGAAACAAGTCCTTGAAAGATGCTATGTAGGAGGAATACATGGCTTAGAGGTTAAAAGCACTGTCTGCTTTGCCAGAAGTACTGAGTTCTATTCCCAGCAACCACATGGTAGCTAATAACCATCTATAATAGGCCTTCTTTGGCCTAAAGGCATACATGCAGGCAGAACACTGCACTTAATGAATCTTTAACAAACAAACAAAGATGCTATGTATGGGCTAGGGAGATGGCTCAGCCCTTAAAGGCTAGGCTCAAAACCAAAAAGATACTATGTATATTCAGACAAATAGAATAACCTACACTAACACGTTAGTTTTAAAGTGAGAAACATTATAATGACCACACACCCTCCTCCATACCACTCTTAGTGTAGACTTGAAATGAATGAGTCCAAAGAAGCTCCAGGCACTGAGATCTCTTTGGAAGATCTCTGAGGGGAAGCTGTTTTAATCCTACTGGGAATGGCCACAGTAGAACGGCTCCAAACAAGGACCGCTGTGACCTTTTCCAGACCATCTGTTTGTTTTAGATGACAGACAGGGAAAATTAATGTGCTTTGGTAAATTATAAAATGAAACAAAACAACACATAAGTGTATCACAAAGACGGTGGTTTACTTTGGTGGCCTTAACCCTTACCCATATTAGGTGGAGACTCACCAAGAGTCATCTTATTTCCTGTGGCAAATGGAGGGTCTCTGAATGTTTCTCGGTGTTGATGTCATTAAAGTTAAACAAAAATTTACAGTACACTGTACCTTCACAACATCTTTCACAACACACCTGATCAATAAAGATTTTATAAGACCTTTTCAATTTTAGTCTTTGATGTGCTTGAATAGTACCATAAGGACACTATTACTGGAACTGAACTTCTGTTCCAAATACCTTATTATCATATAGAAAGGACCAGTTAAAACTTTGTGTTTGCATTTACCACGATGCATACATCCAATATGGTGTCAGTTAACTAGTACTTAATGAGGTTTCCTAGAATAAAATATAATTTCCATTAATTGATTATGATACAAAGCTGAAGGGTTAGAGCCTCAGGAAAGTCTAGGAATACAACTAGAAAACAGCAGTTACTGAGATGACAGCGCACCTTCACAGCCTTTGCTCGCTTGCCAGCCCTTCCTTCCCCGCCCCCCCCCTTTCTTTCGTGGCCCCTTCTCTTGATTTTGTAAAATGAAGAGATGCTGAGGAATGTCTACACTTGGCTTTTTATAACAGAACAAGAAAATAAAGTTTTTGAGACAAAAGTTCAATTCCAATAATATGCTCAGCAAGTTTTATTTCTTGTGATAAGGATTCTATTTAAGTAGGTCAGTGCTTGCACTACCCACAGGTAAAAATAAAATAATCTAACTACTCTTAAAATGTGTCTCTTTTTCAAAAGTCAAGAACCTGTTATTAAATTTGGGTTTCCCCAATCTATGTCACACAACACTCAGACACAAGCATGTGCTGTGGCCCTTAGCTGTCACTGAAGTTAACATACATCTTTAGAGGGGGTAACTCTTAACTTTTCTTAATAACACATTTTGACATAGTTTACAGCTGCATGGTCTCATAGGAGATCCATGACAGTGTAGTGACAACTGGAATCAGAGCAAAGCCAACCGAGGCTCTAAAGAGAGAACATAATTTATATCTAAGTCAGCTAGTTCTCTTTACATAGGCAGCTGTGGGCATGTCATGGAACTAGTAAGGATTCACTATTTGCTTACACTAATATCCTCTATTAAAATTTAAAATAACATCAATCAGGGAGACAAAGAGAGAGAGGTGTTTATTAAATGGGTGGGCCAATCTCAGCTGTACTGAAATGCTCTTCATAAAAAAACAAAATAAAACAACAAAAAAAATCAAACTATCATAACACAATGGAAATGGACTCTGCTGCACAACAGGAGAACCCACAAACATCTACATGGGCAAAAGAAACCTATCTTGCTTTCAGAACCAGGAAAAAGCCACCCAACTCACAGTGTGCTCTGGATCTCTATGAGCCCACTATGACTCACTTACTAGAGTTCTTTTGACTTTCTTTTGACTTGTCCTCTTCTTTCTTCATAGTACAAATGCTCTGTGGCAACCTGTCATTCTCACAGCCCCCTTTCCTTAGCTGATCACAAGCATGCCCCTTTTGTCACCTTGCAGCCCAGGATTCCTTGGCATTTGGACTCTCCACATCCAACTAACTACCTTGCTTTATGTCACCGGATTAGAGTTCATTCTCTGGGGCTGCATCTCCTATCTCTATGGAGAGAGCTATCAGGCCACACCCACACACCTGGCATTCTCTGGCTACATGAGAGCAAAGTTCAAGCTCCACAAGTCCAAGTCCAGTTAGCAGTCTATATTAAATTTATGCAGTGCAACTCATCCTGAGGTAAAGTGACTGAGACTGGGGTCTAAGTGTTTCCAGCTGTCTGTGGTGCAAGCTTAATCTAGGTGCAGTGGCAAAGAACCTAGAGCTATTAAATGTATCCTGAGGCTCTCCCAAACAAGTCCAAGCACACATGCAGTTTCTAATTCTACATTTGGCTTGCAGCTAATGCAACTGAAAATAATAAAGCTTCGCCTAAAGCAAGTCCCCACACGTGCTTCAAGCAGGACTCTGCTTCCTTAGAAGTCTAACGTCTAATGCAATGCACTCATTCACAGAGAGGTGTGGGCTCACCAGGGGCAACCAGGACAAAGCTGCTTTCAACCAAACCCAATTCATGGTCGGGCATATTTACTTCTAGCACCAGTAGAGAGTTTTAGTGATTTAATGAACTGGAAAGGATGATAAATTCTGTGATCCACATGAAAGAAGCAAAGCAGTCACATGAATAACCCCAAAAAATTATAATTAAAAAGACTTTTTGTGGCTCTGAGATATGTTTCATCTGTATTTAACACTGAATGGATGAATTTCCACTACATTAGACACACCCAATCTTCAAAAGTATCAGTAAAATAGGCATGTGTGAATGGGGCAGTCCAAAGACTCATGCCTTCCCAGCAAACAACCACCTGTGCACATCTAGGTTCAGATCATTTCCTACCGGACGGAAGGGTGGGCTGCTTACATTTTGTGTCTTATTCTAAGCACTTGTGTCCATCTGTCAGCTGTGTGAAAGAGAATCAAGGCAGATACACAGTTCAGCTCTAATCTACACATTCCCTCACAATACTGGGATAAGATGAACTTTATTCTGGTGAATAAAAAAAGAAAAAGAAAATAAATTTAATGGTAAATTCTCCTGGCTATGAAAAATATATTTCTGGGAGGTGGTATAATGTAATTATATTCTGTGTGGACCTGTTTAATTAAAAGCATCATGTACCTTAAAGACTTCTGAAGTGCACTGCGGGGAAGTAGCTCAAAGAGGCACCAGTGAGAGACTCCCTGAGCAGTGTCTGAGCAGTGTTTAACAATAGTGATGCAGAATTCAGTCTCCACGGGAGAGCTCTGTGCCACAAATAGAAAGGAAGGGATTTTCTTCACAAACTCCAAGGGAAAAGATTGTTCCACGGCCTGACTATCATGCAAACCTTGTGGAAGTTCACCCCAGTGGACACTAGAATGAAGAAGGTAAGACATACTGAAGGAGGACACAGTAAATCACTTTCCCTTCTTCATTCATCCCAGCCACACCAATAATGGGGCATTTAGCCAACTGGTGAGCAGCCTGCTTGAATGACAGGATTAGCCCAACTTCCTTAGCTATCACCAAAGTGATGTAAAGTAATGTTTCACAGCATCTAAGAGAAGCGGCAGTAAAAACATCCAACTTAGTAAGTCCAATGCTTGAGTATACATCTTTTCATACCATGTTATGAAACGAAAAGCCTGCACAAGGCATTTCTGGAGAAACTGAAAGAGAATGGTTGCCTCGAGTGAAGCTTTTGTAGAATTTGTGAGTCAAACCTGCAGCTTTTGTAAGCCACTGTTACCTGAGAGAATTAACAAGATGTGCTTATCAAGACTCTAATAGACAGTTTCTCAAAAGTTAAGCCTGGCATTTCAAGAAAAACTAACAATGTTTACATCAAGGCATGATGGTGAATCTCATGCCTTACAGCAAAAATCAGAAAGTTTGGAAACCATGATAATGAAGTCAGAAAACTTCCCAGCACTTAATTAACACTGTTATGATGAAAGAGGCTATAGTATTATCTGACTTCTTATACTATATAACGAACTGTGTCAACATTGGAAAGGTTTACATAAATCAGTGAACCAGCATTTCTAATCACAATGCACAGAATCACACACTGGTTAAAAAATGAGCCAGGTATCAACAAAACCATACACTGACTAAAAAAAAAAAAAATCCATCCAAAGTACAAGAAGATCTAATAGCTTTCAGCATGACAGAGGTATAAAAAGTTAACCAACTCTGTTTTGGAAATCTACACGGCAATTAAACTCAAAAAAAAAAAAAAAACCTTCACATAGTCAGGTACATCCTGCCTCCTGCCTGATGGTAACTGAGGCCATGCCAGAGCCATTTGCTGACAGGAGCTCAGGACTGACACAAACCGTGTGGAGATGTTCCTGACACCGATGAAAGGGGAAGACATGAATGGATCCCACAGAAACACTTAGTGAATGGTAAGTAGCAAATCAACTGGAACTTCTACTCAAATAAAGGAGCTATATGCATTTACTAATTATGTGGTGATGGCTCGATGCACACCCTTCTCCTCATTGCTGGCCACGCTCAGAACAGTCCACTTTCCAAAAGATTCTCCAGCTTCAAGCACTCAAGAGTCTTATGGCCCTAAGCTACCAGGGAGTGAGAGTGGAAGAGGCTACACTCATCCCAGTCTACACAGCAGGACAGGAAGCAGGGGAAAGAGCACTCGATGAGATCTGAGATCGGCCAGCTGTCAGCGGTGCCTAGAAGCCCGAACCCTCCTCCTTAAAAGGTGCTTCTGGGAACCTTCTCAGCATTTGTAATGTTGATAGTAAGATTAAGAACTTAATGGATTTCCAGGCTATTTAGGCATGCAGATCAGCCTAAATCACATTAAAAGCATTTTGACCTTAAACTACTTACATTTGCCTTTAACAAACATTAAAAAAGTGGGTGGTGGTTTTTATTAGAAGCCCTTCTCTATGCAGAGACTTAAAATATAACAGAAGCCAAGGGTCAAAGTTAGTCTCTCAGTAATGAACTGGAATATGACATTAAAAATAAATAAATAAATAAAACAGAACAAAACCAGCAGATACATAGAGGTGAGGTAGCAATTCAAAACAGACAAAACAAAATAAATGAATGAGTACATTAAAAAATAATAAAACCAAAAATTTTCATAGGGCTTAGGAAAAAGCAAACTGCCTTCAGGAGACCCTCGGCAAGGTAGAGACCTATTAACAGGTGTATTTTCCAAGAAATACCCATTAATGGCTGAACCTACAGGAAACATGATTCACCATCTAAGAGGTCAAGCCTTTCTTTCCTTTCAGTTTTGGACAAGGTACTGACTATTAAGAATTCAAAATAAAATGAGTTGTAACTGTGCTATCAAGTTTTCCTAATAACACAATGTAGATCTAATCAGTTCCAAAGACAAGGCAAATTCATCAGAACAATGCTTCTCTAGCATGCGGTTTCTGCGTGCAGATCACAGCTAAAATGTTTACACTATCTATCTGAATACCCATAAAATCCATACACATAAGGAACTAAATATATCTTGAGAGAAAAACAAAAGAATAAAAAAAAATCCTTAAATTTGGATTTAGACAACAGAGCTGTTTTCATGTATTTCTAGAAAGAGCACCACCATGATTTAAAATCAGTCTCTCTCTCTTTCTCTCTCTCTCTCTCTCTCTCTCTCTCTCTCTCTCTCTCTGTGTGTGTGTGTGTGTGTGTGTGTGTTTCACAGTTCACAGTATGAATCTGAAGGTCAGAGGACACTGTCTTGCCACAGAAAAAGGAAAGAGGGTGAGTTTTTATTACATTAGAGTTGAAGGACCCAAATGGAGGCTACAAACTAAGCAAACTAAAATGACAACTAGTGACTAAAGCAGGGAGCACAGCAATGCCCCTTCTCTGGAAAACTCAAGGTAAAGAACCTAGATCCTTTGTTTTTGTGGATTTACTATTACATCTAATAATGTACCTCTGAACGGCTCTGCAGGGTCAAAATTATGTCACTGAATAGATTTCAGGAAGAGCACCAGAAGAAAATAGACTTAAGGGGCACATAAAAGATGCCCTGATACCAAAATCTCTGAGAGTGAGAGGAGGGGGACACAAAGGGACCTATCTTAACTTTAGAGGCAGACACACACGGATAAAGAACCAAGCAGAGAGACAGACGCTCACTGAAAGCTACCAAGGCACTCAAGGATGTTTTAAAGACATCCTAGGCAGTGCTGCTGCCTACTCTACAAGACTGACACCCAAAGATTCTAGAATTTACATAATTTAGATAGGACTAAGGAAGCTGCCCTGGCCTCCCACGTCTGTATAATTTAGTACCTCACAGGTACTAGGGGCATTTAATCCTCAGGGGCACTCTGCAGTATGCTCACCAAAAGCTACATGTTCTTGATTTTCATCCTTGCTCGTCGATGATCAATCAGTGTTAGGCCCACAGAGCCAAAGGGCTATGAATATACTATGTTCCTAGAAATGCACTGGAGGAAAAGGGAGTGAGAAGACTATACTCACCCACAAAAGTATGACTGTACATCCTCTATATAGTAGACATTTGGGACCGTCAACAAACATCAATTTCATGCCCTCCTCAATCCTAAGAGTATAACGGGGGGGGGGGGGGGGGAAGCAATTTCCAAAGCCAAAATGCTATCTTATATGTTATATCTTATAAACTCTAAGTTATATGTTATAGCTTAGAAGGTAAGTTATGATATAGAAAAAGAAAAGGTATGCACTGCAAGGACCTCTTACCGTTACGTGTGGGTTAGCACTCGCTAAGAAAGGTAGAAGGGTGCTGAGACTTGAAGGAGGTGAGGAGCTCATGGAGGGATCTGCCTGACAGGAGTGTGCAATATTACAGGCAGAGAGAAAGTCCAGCACATAGACTTAACATGGGAATGGGCCTCCTGTGTTCAAGGGTTAGCAGAGAAGGATGAACAGCTGGAGTGGAGAGTGAGAAAGGAGAAATAGGAGGCAAGGTCAGAGTTAGTGGGACAGGACTGTGTAAGTGACTTGAATCATAAGGAACTGGCCTGTGTGACACAGAGGGCTCTGGAGAGTTTTAAACCTACACTGATTTAAAATTTGAAGAGACCATTTTGGTGTGGAGGACTTGGATCAGTGGTAGAGAGTTTTCTTTCTGCACGAGCCAAGCCCTGGGCACAACTAGAAAAAGTAGAAGAGGTGAGAGCAGAGACAAAACAGGAGTGAAGAAAGACACCATTCTGGTAGTTATGTCGATAGGGACAAGTTAAGGAAAGGAGTCTAGTTTTCCCCTGGAAGGCCACTGCAATAGCACCAGCAGGAATTGAGAGGCAAGAGACGAAGATGCTAATAGGAGAGGTAAGGAAAGGGGCTACTTTCTGGTTTTGGTTGAAGGCCCAGTTCCCAACAACCCCAGATGTAGGTCTAGGAGAGAAAAGTCAAAGCAACATCAATGGTTTTAGAATGAATAGCTCTAGAAAGGAAGTGGGCTGCTGACAGACCAGGTTTACAGAGAAAGATCATTAAATGCTGGGCTTGTTAAGACTGTCTTATTTAAGGCAACTTAGTGGGGGGAAAAAAGCATTTGGAGCTGCCTGAGCAGGTAATAACATACATTTGGAAACTGCATGGTGATGCACTGTACTATATTAAAATACTATGAGCATTGAATTCTGGCTGATAGGAAGCAAGCCTTGGTCTATTTCAAAGTAGCGGGTTGGTAAAAAAGAGAAAATGAGCATACATTAAGACAATCTGAATTAAAAAACCCAAAAGCCCAATGGTATAGGAGGAAGATGTGGAGTAACTACACGAATCAACTACAAAAGTGACTCAAGAAGAGATGGCCAATTATTTCCAAAGCTGTCAACAAATGAGGTGAGAATTTAGTAACCAGGAATATTTTCTTCCAAATAACCCACAATAAGTGACTTGTATCTCACATCAAAGAAAACATGGTGGTGATTGAATATGTTACATTTCAGTCTTCTGGTGAATTTAACTTTCTAAAGAATTATGCAGAAATGTAATTGATCCAAACTGATAATTGAGACTCAAATCAGTTAGATACTTTAAGAAATACCAGTGATAAGTGACAGATGCCAATGGCAATTTGCTAACATTCAAATACCATTCTTTCAAATATTAAAAAGTCTTAAATGTAAATGAAATAGAAGGATAAATTCCCTTGTCCTGACATGAAGTCAAGTCTAACCAAAAGTCAAACTGTTCTCCTCCTTTGCCAAAATAAAATACAGGTTCATCATACAGTACCAAGTACAGATCATGTCCCAGGAGCATTTTATAAGACTACAAAATGCTAGTGCAACTTGAAATAAGGTGAAATTCGAAAATGTAATTATTACAAAACAGCAAATACAAGTGTCATTATCTGCACCCAAGAGAATAAGATGCAATGGTTTTAGAGTAACAGGCAACCATAAAATAAATACACAAAACCACCATCCCTCATACTGGCAAACCAGTTTATAAACAAAATACAAAAGGAACAAAAAGAAGAGCCCCAGCAGAAAAAATACAGGGCCTTGCTGAAGAAAGTGAATTCTGCTGAGCCAGATGGGAGGTCTGAAGAGCTACCTTTCCTGTCTCCCAAAAGGAACACTGACCACTCTACCAGAGTGTGATGCTTGCCAAATGCAGCAGTGATTTCTAGTTCTCAAGATTCATCTTCCGTCTTTAAACAACACTGGATTTACGATCCAATCATGTCCTTTCCATATACACTATACACTAAAGTAACAACAGAGAGATCTTGGTCCAACGCATAGATGCCCTCTCCACCTTACCTTCTCATTGTGAGACACTGACAGTTCCAAAACCCAAGACTAAAAGACTTGTTCTTCAATAAGTAAATTAAACATGTTTACGAAACCACGCACGGAGGATTCTGAGAGCCAGCCAAATTCCTCCATAAATTCTAGACCCTCCTTCAGTGGAGGACATTGAAAGACTATTTTGGCAGGTCCAAGTAGAAAACATGGCAAGTAGAGCCTGGGAAATACGCAGCAGCCTAAACTGATTGCTGTCAGGTCTCAAAGAAGCCTGCAGGAAGTCTCACTCAGTACCTGGGCAGTTCCCAGCTCTTCTCACTCTGTCCTCTATCCTAAACCTCCGCTCCTATACAACCACAGTCATTTCGGCCACATGGTTTCTTGGCTCCTCTCTTGGCTCCCACATGCTCTTCTGGTTCTCTCTTCTCTTCCTCCCCCTTCCTCCCACCCACTCTCTTCTATCGTGGGCCAGTTCAGTCTGCTGGCCCAGTTCAGTGTGGACCCTTCCAGAAGCTTCTTGGCTCTGTTCTCCCTCACACCTACAATAAAACCTTCCCCTTAACCACACCTGGGAGGAGTCACATCCTTATTTTCATTCAGTTACCACTTGGGAGACAGACTGACAGACTGGGACAGACGGCCACTGATACTACAAGTCTGGGAGACCTTTGCAACCCCACGGATTAACTTATATCTAGCATCTTTATCTGAAAGGGCAGGTAAATGAAATGATTTCTTCAATCACATGACCTGATCGACGAGATTTCTATGTGTTCTAAATTTAAGGCTTTGGCATAAAGATGTGGGTTGGTGTGCTGATGGAAAAAGGGGCTAACAGAATCAAGTCTCCAAAGTTTTTGCTTAGTTCACATTACCCCGGGACTTATCAAACATGACTGCTTATCAGGAAAAATCATAAAGGACAAAAGAAACAACTGGACTTAAAAACATGGAAGTATAAAACTGTGATAATAATGGGCAGTGCATTATAATACAAAAATCGGTTAAATATTATTTTAAAGAAATGGATGCATTTTGTTGTCTGGAAAATACCATAACAAAAATCACCATCGAGTAATTAAGTGACTCTTCTGGGAGGTGCCCACATTAATACCTCCAAATAAGCCTTTCTTCTTGAGTACCTCTCCTTCTCTTAAACCCTGTTCTTAAAATTTATATGTAGTTTTCAATAAATCTCAACTCCAAAAGACCCAAAGCCAAAACAAGAAATGATAATTAAAAATTATTTTTATATCATATATTTAACTCACTTTAAAAAAACAAAACAAAACAAAACACCATTTAAAAGCAAAGTAGGACTGGTACTAGCATAGACAACTCCCAACAGCAATAAATCACCAACTTCAATAGATACAAAGTATATTAAAACTAAATCAATCTTCACAGAAAACCAGGATGGAGTAAACACTCGAGTGCTGGAACACCTGACCACAGTGTGGGTAAGGAAGAGACAGGTCATTGCAAAAGCAAGTTAACAAGCCTCAGGAACCATAAAGAAGTTCATCTGGTTCTTGGGCTGTAAATCTTACCCAACAAATCATAAGTGCTAAGACTTTCACACAGGGTACTGACCTAAGCTGGGCCTATTTCCTAGACTGCACTGAGCCCACATGCTCTGCCACCATGCTGGTCTCCTTGTTGGCTCATTCCATTTCCCCAAAGATCTACACTACAGTTATCCTTACCCCAAGAATAGACATTTAAACAGTAAATAATTGAGGCCACCCAGCAAGGAGCCAAACTAGGCTTTGCAACAGTATATTCTGGGTGGTGAAAATAGAAACAGCATTTAAAAACAAAACAAAAAACCCTCTAAATAAATAAAACTAAATCAAATGGACCTATCTATCTTAAAAACATTTATTCATATGACTTAAAGGCAGAGGAGACATGTGTGATATAATGCTAAATAAAATGTTCTATTTAAAAGTACATAAAACCAGGTATGATGGGACATGCCTATAATCTCAGTACTCAGGAAACTGAGGCAGGAGGATGGTTGGAATACATAATGAGTTCCAGGCAAGTCTGGGCTATATAATGAGACTGTTTTCAATAAGCAAACAGAAACTTTAAAAAGCCAACTTGGTGTCTGACCTTTTATAGGAAAACACAAAAAGCCAAATGGAAGGGAGAAGCAGTTAACAGATGGTGACAGCCAGGGGATGTGACTATGATTTTAATGTCCTTACTATCTGTTGCAGTAAGCCCCCAAAGTCTCAAATAAAGGCAAATGCTATTTGCTTTAAAAACCCTGGGAACAGCAGAAATTCTCAGCTATAGCTGCAACGAATTTTTCAAAACGACCTATCAATGACAGCACATTAATACCCGTCCTCAAGGATCTTTTACTGTACTAGACTGGGGTTGGGAGTTTTTTTTAAAATATGTGGTGGGAAAAGATGTAATTGGGTTAAAAAAAATAAATCTTATTTCAGCACCATGAGGTTGCCAGGTCCAGACTACAGAGTCCCAGCAACATGTCCTTCCCACAGTGCAATGGGGAGTAATAACCTTGCAGGCTTCAGTTGATAGCAAGTTAACAGAAACTGTATTAGCACACAAAAACAAGAGAAGAGGCCCAATACATGCTCAAAATCACTGCAGCCCTAAGGATACACAACACTCATTGCTTATGTCTATCCTGCTTTATTGGGGTTTTGTTTCTTTGTTTTGGGTTTTTTGGTTTTTTTGGGGGGGGGGGTTTATTTAACCTTTGAATGTGTGCTGCTAGAAGGAAGGAGTTCCATCCCTCTCTCCCTTTGTCACTTTTAAAGTATTATATTACACAAGTGGTTTTGAGTTTTGTAAATAGTCTTGGAAAACACCTTCTAGGAATAAAACAACGTGAAAACGCTGACAGTGGCATTTTCCCTCACAAATTGTTACAGTCATTTTCCTTTTCTTTCCGTTTCCTTTTTTGCTTTCCTGGCTGTAGGATATTCCATGTTTATCAATTGCTAAAACATAACTTTTTTTAGTGCTTTAAAAAACATTGTTCACACTTCACAGGTTTGTGTGAGTATAAGAAAAAGTATTAGGAACATGGAACTTTGCTAAACAAATCAAGTGTGGACAGATGAGTGTCTCAGGAAGGGGTGAGGACTACTCAGCGCTGAGTAGCTTTCCATGGAAATCTCTAATTATCTTAGAGACAAAACCTGGAATTGGACAACCTCATCTTTACCTGCAAAGAGGCCTAAGAACTCCTAAGAGTGAATGAAGAGAGTCCAGCTTAGAACCCTACCGCAGCAGGTCCCGCCCACTTCCCCTGGAGGACCCGTTGCTATGGAAACCCACAGTAACCCTTTAGATTCAAGAAGCCTAGGAAGGGATATTCTCCCAGAGACTGAGGTACCTTAGATATGAGGCCCTGTTAGAGGGTTGGGAGGGAAGGTTAAAATGATATAGATAGCCTCATGGCTGTAACAAGGAGCCAAGGGGGAGGCGAGGGAGGACGGTAGTTCCAACAGGAATTCAAAACGCCAAGAGCCTTACAGTTTAGCTCAACTTTTACTGTTAGGAAGTTTTCTCCCTCCTCTGCGGGGAAACAAACCACTTTTGCGCATATAGAGACGTTTTTCCCCCTTTCCAGTGGGAAACAAAACCGCTGTTCTGTGTTCCGGACAAGGAGGAGTGAGCTGGAGTTGTCATCCCAGCTATTATAAACCGAATGCCACTACTTCGTAATAAGTCCATACCTTAAGTCCTGACTTTTTCTTACCGACCAGTGTCTCTGAACTTAGAATTACATGCAGATCTTTTTTTTACAAATAAACGCTTTGGGTTTGAATTAGTCAGTGGGAGCACGTGAGATTTAAAACTCCCCTGCGAATCTCCCGCACAGACAAGTTTGGGAACTATCCTAGGGTAGGCAGGATTTACAGAGGTGGCGGGAGTATTTCAAAAAGAAAAAGCCCACTTATCTCCACCGGCCTTCTTTAAAAAATAAATAAATAAACAAATAGAATGAGCTAGCCTTCTGCACGCGCACACGGGACAATAGGTTCCTTGACACAGAGACTATGCAGCACGCCCTAACAATACTTTCTTTGAGATAAAGGCAGTAAGAGTCTTTCCTTCCCGAGGCAGCAACAACCAAGAACAACCAAGCCACCAAACTTCAACCTCTAGGAAAGAGAGAACGGGCCCTGCAAGGCACTGGGAACTTGGAGGATGCACTTCTGCAGCAACAGGATCCCGCCAAGGGCGCACCTGCAGGGATCCGGGCGAAAAGGCAGGGCGTGGGTTCTCAGAATCCCCAGCCCCCGACCCCGTCGGCCACGCCCCAATAAGTTTCTTGGGAGAAGTTTGCTCGGGCCCCTAGGTGCTCTCGGTGCACTCAGGACCGACTCCGCCCTGCACGGTGCAGGTGGCCGCCACCCCGTCCCGGACCTCCGCCCCCACCGAGGTGGTTTGGCCCACGTCGTCCGCCCGGTCGCGGCCAGGCTCGCTTCGTCCAGTGGGGTCCCGTCGGCCGCCCTGCTCCGCGCCCTCGGCCCAGCACCCCGCACGAAACCCCGGTATCTCGTCGCCCCCCACCCTCCCCCCCGCTCCCCTCTCCTGCCGCTGCCCGAGCCCCCTCGTTCGGCCACTCCCGCCTCCGAGCGCGCGCCCCCACCAGGGCCCATGCCGCGCACGCGCGCATCCGCCCGCCACTCGCCCGCACTCACCGTCAGCGTTCTGCGTGGCCACGGACGCTACCGCCGCTCGCAGCTTCGACCAGGTGCCCGCTCCGCAGGCCCGGCCCGGGAACTCAGGGATCCAGAGCCCGGCGGGCAAGGCGGGCACCCGCACGCAGGGCACGCTCCCCGGGACCGTGAACGCACGCCCGAGCGCCAGGAGGGGCCGGGAGGCGCTCCCGAAGGCTGCCCTGGATACGGGGCATGCGCAGAGCCCTCCCCTTCCCGGGCCCAGAGAGTAGTGGGCGGGGACTCTGGAAGACTGGCTGGGAAGATCGGAGAGGAGCTCTAGGGCTAGAGTCTCAATGGAGACTTCAGTGTCCTTGTCCCACAAACTGCCACTTCCTCCTCTACTTCACTCATTACATTAGATATGAAATACTTATGGAGCATCTATTTTGCAGACTCCAGAGCAGTCTTCCGGAATAGTAGACATATTGCCTTTGATTTTGGTACTCCCTTTAGGCAGATGAGTGTATAAACCAGAGATCACTGAGCATTTGAAAGAGCAAACATTAACTATGCTCTTCAATGGTAGAAGAAAGGAGAATGGCGGGGGTGGGTGGTGGGTGGGAGGGGGATCTTAGTTGAGAGATGGAAAACCGGACAGAGCTGAAGTGAAAAGACAAACTCACCTATTGGGGAAGATAAACACAAGGGCAAATTTTCTGAAGGAATCTATGAGCTTGTATACACCCAGAGGCAAGAATACCCTGTCTGGATGCTGCTTGGAGGGTTAAAGTGGCAGCTGGAAATGTAATTGAAACGCCTCTGGAAATAATCTGTAATGCTTAGTCTGAAAGTCCAATAGTGAATAAATGGGAATTGCTTAAAATGGGAGACAGAGGAATCCTGTGTTGGCCTTTTGAAGTACAATGTCTGAAATGCGTAGCCATATCCTGTGTAAGAAGTAGTGGAATCCTAAGTTCAAGAATATTAAGACAGAGCTTGGGGTGGACCAACTCTTGTGAATTACTGGTCAGCAAGGTCCCTGGGGCCCATAAAGCAATACAGACTAGTGTTACTGTTGCTTGCTGAAGAAATCCACTTGCTTTGGTTGCAAAACATAAAGAAACCAAGCTGTACTGTACCAGAAGGTACTGTACAGACTGCTAAGGGAGCACTGTCATGAACAGTCTTACTTAGTTGTGGATCCTGCATGCTACATTACTAACTGCCCAGGCAAGATGAATTCACTGGTGCAGTAATGGCAAATCTGTTAGGAGGATAACCAACCCCTTTTGATCTTTTTTTTTGTTTTTGTTTTTGTTTTTGTTTTTGTTTTTTAATCTGGGGCTTGCTTCCCAGGAAGAAATCTTTATCTGCTATTATAGACTTGGTCAAAAAACTGTCGCTAAAAGATCATGGACCCTAGTGGAAAAACTACTGTTGCCATTTTGCTAACTGGATATGTGTCATATCTGTCAAGTTCATTTCTGAATATTTTCATGTCCATAGCTTGATGCTATTATCAGCTTTGGTCAAAAAGGCTTGTTTGGTTCAGTAGGCAGCAGTTACTGCAGAGACTCATAACTGTTCGAAGTACTGAGAATAACTGTTGAAAGCCAAACTCTAAATGGAACATCTATACCATTGCCCCAAAGGGCTCAGGGATCATTGTAGAGTAAATCCAGAAAGAATATGAGAGAGGAAGAAGGAGTAACTTATTATAGAATGTGGCATGGTCTTACATCCTTGAGTTGTTAGTTACTATGGTTATCAGCACAAGGCCTGCTCAAGGTTATAGGCATCAACATTCTGTCAAGGAGCAGGAAATAGCTCAGGAGGCCTTACCCCTTCCTGAAGTTAGGAATTCAATTCTGGTGGCTAAGAGATGGAGAGAACTTTCCTTCAGTGTTATAGTCATTGGTACAAGGCTGTTCCAGAAAATAACCCCTTACCCATGCTCCTGTGAACATATCTAACTAAACTTCAGGGATCATAAGAAAAAAAGAGAAGAAAAGAAAAAGGCATACATGAAAGAAAAGACAAAAACGAAGTGTGTGTCAATAGGAGCAGTTAGCCAAGAAAGGATTTTGGTTGCTAAATATGATTAAAATCCATTATGTATGTATACAAAATGCCATGCGCATTAGTATGTATAATTAATATAGGATAAAAAAATAATGAGAAAGAATATAAAGAACAGATGGAAAAGTTCCGGAGATTATAAAATACAGACTGTCTTCTAGCTTTGCTTAATTTTCCTTTGAAGTAGAGACATGCTTCTCATGGCAGGTACCTTCCATATGGCATTGGACCATCATCTTTGGTAAGGGTTTGTCAGTGGAAAAAATGACACCCATAAAATACAGACATAGGTGCTAAATACTTATTTCGTTGTGAATTTGGCCATATGAGAAAGTCTTTTTGTTTATTTGAAAAACATCAATATGAACAATTATGTATATAAGAAGGACAGTCGGGCTTTCCAAATCAAAACCCCTTAGAAAGCACATGATACAATAAACAGCTTGTCAGTGCCCCAGTCACTTAACAGCTCTGAGACCTATCATGCCTGCCTGTGATGTAGGATCATAATAGTTATCTGGACAGTACTTAGTCTTACAGTGGACTTTCTTGGCATAAGTTCTAGATTGTAGTTCTTATTCTAGATGGTTCAGGTAGGATATGTTTGAGATGTTATTAACACATCTGTAGCTCAGAGAAAAGCACTTTACTATGCACTGTTGAGAGTCTCATCCAATCAACTGAAACCTCAATACAAAATCTGACTTTCCATAATCAAATAGAATTTTACCAGCAGTCACCCTTAGGCAGCTCTTCCCAGGGTCTCAAGAACTTCTAGGCTGGCACTCCCTCCCTCCCAACCTCCCTCCCTCTGTCCTTCCCTTCCTCCCTCCCTCCTCCCTCCCTCCCTCCCTCCTCCCTCCGTCCCTCCTCCCTCCCTCCCTCTCCTCTCTTGTCTCTGTTTCTGTGCATCACTATCTCTCTGTCTTTCTCTCCTCTTGTTCTATATAATACTTGAATATACGTGTGTCCATATGTGTGTTTTATTAGCATACACACATATAAGCTTCGTATCTAACATAGACAAATACATGTAAATTAAAATAAAATGGAAGATTTGAAGTTGAATCATTCATAGAAAAGTTCCACATCCCCAAATCAAAATGAAACAGATCTCTTTACAGGTAAAATCAGATCTTTTGACAAATGAGGATAGGAATGATGACCACATCTTCATAAACTAGCAAACTAACAAATCTGCGCTACATCTTTATAATGAAAATAACCTTGAAGCACACAAATCTCTATTTGTTTCTTGATCTTTCTTTCCTCAATCTCTTCTCCCTGTAAAACTTGCCCTCCCTGTTTAACTCACAGGAACAACTTTCTCTTTCATAGACTGGATGCTGCTTGGTTCATGAACCACTACCAAAAGCCAATGGAACCACTTTAAGTTTTGTGCTTTGACTTATATAAGTAGTGTGTGTGTGTGTGTGTGTGTGTGTGTGTGTGTGTGTGTGTGGTGTGTGTGTAGTGTTATTCCTATTGGTTCTGTTTCTTGGGACAACTCTGGCTAATACAACTTACAACTTTCTCAAGAATATTATGTAAATTAATTTTAATTAAAACCCAAACATTATTATCTTTAACTTGCTATCTCATGAAAAAATCAAATTCAGGTATGTAAAAGTCCAATACATAGTAGAAGATGATTAAATGACAAATGCTATCACCCGTTAATGAATATCAAACATAAATAAAAGTGGGAGGGGTGGGGTTTTTGCACCTTGAAAATACTTTTCTCAGTTCACTGGATAATAAATACTTAAAAACCAGATTTATGAGGTAAAAGAAAAAGATTGAGATCCATAGCTCCAACACAGGAAAGATAACACATGAATATATTTTGGTTGTTTACAAATAAAGTTCCTAGGCTGGGCAGTGGTGGTGCACGCCTTTAATCCCAGCACTCGGGAGGCAGAGGCAGGCAGATTTCTGAGTTCGAGGCCAGCCTGGTCTACAGAGTGAGTTCCAGGACAGCCAGGGCTACAGAAAAACCCTGTCTCGAAAAACCAAAAAAAAAAAAAAAACCAAGTAAAGTTCCTAAATTGATACTGATAAGAAATAGATGCAAGGTATTTGATAAAACACAAGACTTACAAAGACAGCCATAGAAGACCACATCAGCACAGTTTATTCTAATTTCTGTTCTGGTTCTGTTCTTTTTGTTTTCTGCCAGGATGGGAAAAACCCAGGAGCTTACTTCTGACAAAATTCCCAACTTCCCAGAGTAGCTGCATGCTGTAGCAGTCAATCTATATCAGCAGTTTTATTGATTTCTTTCTGGCGAGTCCAATAGCTGAGGGAGCATGCAAAAATGATTAAAATATTCCATTTAGTCTACAAATACCACAATTTGTTATTCTAGGCAATGCCTCTATCTTGAGGGAATTTATTAAATAGTCCAAGAAAAAGAATCCTGACTATAATTTAGAAGAATGTGACAGGTACCTTAAGAGGAAATGAATGATTTGGCCAATTATACTTCATCAGATAGTTAATGCCAGGGGCTCTCTTTTCTCATGCTGGCCTCACCATGGTTCCTAACTTTCATTTTGGTTTGGTAAAAGCCAATGAGGTATGACAGAATATTTTAAATAGGTTTCATTTGAGGCTGATAGGTCTTAGATAACTTAATACTCTCATTTCACTGATTCTCAGCTTCTCAGATGACAGGACACTGGAAGGTGGGATAAGTCAGAAGTACAGCTTATTTAGGTCTAAAACTCCTTCTTTCTTTTATCTTTTCTTGCGGCCCTGATTATTTTATTTAAAGGAGAATTTAAGTGCAAAGAATAAAATAATAATTCTCCTGACGTAATGGAAATTTGTAACACAAGTACAGGAAAAACAGCCATAACAAAAGGTTTGCTTCGGGCAGGTAGTGGGACAATGGGTTGGTAGCTATTACAAGGTGGAGCATGATGACTGTTTTCATACTTCTGTGACCAGCCACATTATAAGTTAGCATTCTTTTCCTTTTTGGCAAAGCAGAGAATATTGCATTATAAAGTACTTTAACACCAGAACACACAAAAAACAAATGATCAGGGGAAAAATGTTTAAATCATCAGGATATGTTCTTAGGAGAATTTGTGAATACCTTCTTTTTGTGAGCACGTCACTGCAGTTGGAAATAAATTAACCTGGACAATCTATCCTAGAAATGGAAGAGTTTTAATAAAATTTATGGGACTGGTCTCAAACCGTAAATGAAAATTATCATTTGACAAATGGTAACGGTGATCATAGAAGTTGCAATATATATCGTGAGCCAGATTGTTCAAAGACTTTTAAACCTTGGAATGATGTCTTTCAAAGTTACATACTGTGCTACCTCCTAATTCCTTAAAATTAATACAATTATCCTGCCTTGAGTCACATGCAGCCCTCTCCCATGGTCTTTCTTTATACTAATTCTATTCAAAACACCTTATCCAGGTCCATATTACAGTAGAATGCTGTCTCTTTACTTAGCAGGCAATGTCACTCTAGAGGCTTCTTAATGTGAGAGTATTTGATATTTAAATGATAAAACCTAACAGGTCAGCAAACATGGCAGTAATAATTAATTTCAAATTCTACTTTCCTCTTCTTTTTTTTTTTTTTAAGAGTTTATCTTATAGACAAATGTTGAAGCAGTATGTAACATGGTGACAACCTGGTTTGGTGATACATGCCTATAATCCCACCACTTGGGAGGCTGAGGAAAGGAGATCCAGAGTTAAAGTCAAGCCTTGACTACATTTCAAGACCCTAATCTCAAAAAACAAGACCCCAAATCTCCCAAAGCAAAACAGACAAACAAAAAACCCCAAAGCAATAAGATAACTTTGACATATCTTAATTATTCCTGTATCTCCAATCCCATGTCAACTTTGTATGGTAGTCTGAATGAAAATAGCCCCCTTAGATTCTTAGTGAGTGACATTATTGGAAATGTGGCCTCATTGGAGGAAATGTGTCATCAAGGGTGGGCTTTGAACTTTCAAAAGCTCAAGCTAGGCCCAGTGTCACTTTGTCTTCTTGCTGCCTGCTGATTCAGATGTCGAACTCTCAGCCCCATCTCCAGTCCCGTGTCTGTCTGTGCGTTGTCATGCATTCCTCCATGGCAACAATGGACTAATTCTCTGGCTGTAAGTCACTCCCAGTGTTTTCCTATATAGGAGTTACCATGGTGTCTCTTCACAGTAATAGAAACCCAAACTTAGACACTTTGTGTCAGTGTTGTGTTTTAAATATTAAATTTAATGCAATCATGAAAACTAAATTCTTATAAACTACTTTATGTGAGCAATAATAAAAGATAAAAGCTATACATTGAGCTATAGTCCCCTATTAATCTCTAAGGGAAATTTACACTACTTTCTTGACTGTGAGCATACACTTTATTAAGCCAGTTTCTCTAAGATCACATAAACATTAGGAGTATCCATGTCACATTTCATTGGGGGGAGGGACAGTATATGCCAGAGCTACTTACTACAAAGAAATTTCTGTTGGAACCCTTTAAAAATGAATAAGGACAAGCACTTTTTAGGGCAGGACCTCACTTTCTGTGCATACTGGCCTAGAATTTTTATATAGTCCAAGATAGCTTGGAGCTAGCTGCCTACCTGACTTAACCTCCCAAGTACTGGGATCACAGGTGTGTAGCACCAGAGTAGGCCAACACAGATAAATTAATGTTGATACTGTTTGCAATTTACTATACCAAACATACATTTTCAACATGTAATGGATAAAATAATACATTTTAAAACCCACTTTTACTTCTTTTCATGCTGTGTCTTTGAAATTGTGTATGTTCTTTTCCTTAAAAGCTCAGCTCAACTCAAAATAGTCATATCTCAAGTGCTTACTAGTTACCTGTGACTATCATATTATACAACATGGATCTAAGACTAAGTCCTTTGTATCCAGTCCTAGGAGTATGTTGCCATCAGCTGAGAAATTTGAAAATTTTTCTATGTCTGTGTCATAATCCCACAATTGTGGATATTTGGTCTGGATATCACCTGGACACTTAGGTTTTTATAAACTCTTTGAGTAATTCTAATATATATCTATATATCTGTATATCTATATCTATATATATCATTTGCTACAGATCTCATTTATATGCATTTTTAATCATCCTCAAGTTCTTGGTATGAAATGTATAGCAATTGTTTAGGTATATGTATTCACTTGCATCAGCTTATAAAATTATGCTGAAATATACTAACAATTCAGTATACTTAATATCCCTTTTAAATGAGTATCACTATATCTCTTAAGATTACTTGCTAATAGATGTCTGATGCTTTGGTTAAGATGGTCAGGTTCATTTGCAACATAGTCCATTCCATATTGAAATTTAATTTTATACTTGTTATAAAACTGTGCTACTTCTGTAGAAGATTTGGCTAGAATAAAATTCTCTTTCTCTACCCTCTTAGTGTCCTTGTTTGGAACAATTGAATTAAAGTCATATTTTAAAATGAATGGGTAAATATAATTTATCTATATGCATGTAGCAACACATGCAAAACAATGACTAAATATCTAAAGATGGGTGTTATAAGTGACACTTTATGAGAGGGTGGGAAGAAAAATGATTTTCAAGTGTAACCAGGAAATACCATAGTTTCTTCTTAATACTATTTTAATGAGTTTATTTAATTGTTGAAACAGGATCCTGCTGTTTTCCAGGCTATATCTGAACTCCCAGGTTCAAGTGAGGCTCCTGCCTCAGCTTCTCAAATAGCTGGGATAGCAGGTTTGTGCCACTGAGCCTGGCCAATAAAAGATATAGATTCGGGATACTGTTTTGTCTAGAAAGGTTAAAGGGGTCTTTCCCATACTTTCAAGATGGTAAAACTCTTCTGTTTTAAATCAACCATCGTCAATCTAACAGGCAAGTTGAGACATACCAAGCTACCAAGTCCAAGAACAAAGACATGCCAGAATGTAGAATGCCATCAGAGAAAATAATAATTCTCATTGTCTAGAATAAGTATTTCCAAAGTGGCTCCAATGACTTTTGGGTTTTATAAATTGAGAGAGAGAGAGAGAGAGAGAGAGAGAGAGAGAGAGAGAGAGAAGAAGAAGAAGAAGAAGAAGAAGAAGAAGAAGAAGAAGAAGAAGAAGAAGAAGAAGAAGAAGAAGAAGAAGAAGAAGAAGAAGAAGAAGAAGAAAGAGGAGGAGGAGGGGGAAGAGGAGGAGGAGGAGGAATATTAGAGCTAAACCATTTTGTGCAGTGAGTAGTACTGGTCAGCACGACAACATGAACAGCAAGAACAGCACAGGACATCCTTGGTCACTTAGGCTACACATTCCAGGTTAGAAATGTAACAAACAGGAAAAGACTTTTGCATGGAAGTTCATTATCCTCACGGCGTCACTGAGTTCACAGAGGCATGCTTGGTTGGGTCAGGATGACCTGAATGACCATGGCCCCATGTTTCACATGTATCCCACATTTATTCTAAGGCTAAAGAATGCATGACCTCACTGCTGTACCATTTGAAATCTTTTCTCAGCTTTTACTAACTTCCTACTCTATTGGTCTGATGGGTGAATCTGCTCTTAGGAAGGCTGCCAGTAAATTCTCCTGGACTTTTTCCAACAACTCCTTTTGGATGGTGGGTTGCTGGAGGCCAGAGATTCTAGCACAGCCTTAAAGAAGACCACTCAGTTCTGCTGCTGGTGCTCTCTCTTAAAACCCAGCCACAGAACCATGAGCAAATCTAGGCTGTGGTGCTGTCGATAAACGACAAACTGGGAGTAAGCATATTTTTAAGAATCTGCATCAAGCTACTCCTGTGTAAGTGGCCAAAGCCATTTCTGTGAGTGAGACCAGCATCAGGTGAGAGGCTCTGCTAGGGTATCGACTTAGGCATCAGTGCATCCAGGCTACAAGCAGAGTGTATATGAACATTGCATATGTAATGATTCCTGTCATGTTTTACTGTGTTCTTTTCCAGTGCTCTCGCTCTGCCCTGTTACCTTAATTATTGCAATGTCAATTACTTAAAATTAGATGTTTCCTTCAAATGTTATTTGTATCTCCTTTTAAAAGGATTTTTCTTCGTACTTCAGTTATTTTTACACTTTTAAAAATCTTTTAAAATGACTATGTGGAAAAATAATAAAAATGATTGTAATCTTTGATCAGAAAACCATAAAAATATGAAATAGAACAAAAAGGCTTCATAAATTTTCTTAAGTTTCAAAAAAGCCTGTAAATGCTGTTTGTTTTGTCAAAAGTCTGAATTGGATTTCAAAAAAGTAAATATGCTCATTTGCATATGCTAACGACAACACACTCTTTCTGGCTGCTTACTGATCATTTGAACCTTTGTTTTTCTCTGTACTCCTTTGCAATTGATAGATTGGATGGATCCCTTATGTAAAACCTTTCTTGCTTGTGTTTTGAGGCAAATATACACAGATCCAGGCATTCCAGTTAAAGGCATTGTATTTTACCAGTTGGCAACAGGATTTGGTTTTAGACTGAAGGCAAATGTGTTTTCTTCTATAGGAATACTCATTTGGTGCCTGTCCAGTTTCAATCTGAATCCTTCAGATTCAGAGGAATATATATATAAAGAATATATATATTCCTCTTTAATGCCTTTAAGCAGGTATTGTAAATAACCTTATACAAGTAAATTGCACTCCATGCAGCTCTGAATTACCATGCAACATTTTAAATAATAAAAAATAGATGACAACAGCAACGACAACAGCCACAAAACACCACCTGGATATGCTGTGTGGTTTGTCGTTTGAAAAGCTTTAGCACTCTGTGCCTGCTCATGATGAAGGAAAGACTCAATATTCTTCCGTATAGCTGGAGAAGGTGTTTTTCCCCACCAGATAAGAACTTGAACTAGTCTCCCTGTGGTTCCAGTTCCTCCCAGGTTAGCTTCCTAGGATCCAACATGACAGCAAAACAAGTACATACCTCCAGACTTCCTTGCTTTGCTTTTCTTTAGAAACAAACACAATTCACAAATAGAATTCAAATGAAAGTGGTTTGCTTGGCAGTGGTCCATGGGAAAGCTGGTGGTAAGGGAGGGAAGTGAAACAATCAGGGAGAAGCAGCCAAGTAAGGCTGCAGGCAGCTGGAGCTGCAGTGTGCTGGGGACTCTATGAGCTGGCATAAGGTATACACAAGCACGCGCGTGCACACACACACACACACACACACACACACACACACACAATGAAGGGCCAGAAATTCAAAAATCATTATTCAATATCTCCTGCTGATCAATTCACAAGAGAAGGAGAACCATTAGCCAGCAGGTGTCATCCATCAATGATTTGGGGGATGTTCTCAGAGAAACTAACTTTCTAGTGCTTTCCTTTATCAGTTTCCATTCATGAGCCGAAAAAAGGTTTGGGGCCAGAAAGAAAGGAAATGAGATTCAGTAGCTCATCACTGAAGTCTAGTGATCTTGCACGTGTATTAACAGAATGGAACCAGGATGTCCTGAACATGGAGACACAGCAACATTACACAGTCCCGTCCCAAGCATATCTGAACATGATATTCCTTCCCCTGAAGGCTTATCATTTTTCCCATCTTTACTATTGCTGCCTTCTCCATTTCTCTCAAAATTCAAAATCCTTTCTCACAGCCATGTGCTAGTGATGCACACAGAGGATAGATTCTTGCCTACATGTCAGCAAGCCCAAATCACCAGGTGGTAGCTGCATACTCTGTGAAGATAACTTTGCACCCGAGCTTTTTCTGAAAAGTCTAAGAAGATTTTTTATGATGGCACAGATGTCTTGGAGGATTCTGGAAGGCAAAATTGCAAGCAGCTCTCCAATCATCTACCTCAGAAGGAAAATTTACACCTTTTGACTTTCTTCCTTCTTCCAAGTTGATATTTGGCTCTGGCCAAAGGCAACTGAGTTTTGATTGTCACAGGTTACAGGCTAGAACCTTTAAAACTGGGATCCAAAGAAAACCTTTTGTTCTAGGAAGTTGATTGTCGTAGGTGTCTATTACAAGGGTTCAGAGCTGACCAATACACAGCTAATCATCTTATAGTTCACTGGATATTGTTCTTCATTCCTCAAAGAACTGTACATCCTCAACGTTCTATGGAGCCCCTATAGAAGAACTGAGACACAGAGGAACCATGTAAATGGGAGAGGAGGCTGCTCCAGGCTATGCATCCCAATTTTCTTTGCTAACCTGAGCTTTCAATATTTAATCTAACAAGCCAAGTTCCCATTGGTTTTTAAAGGTGATTCTAAGAATGTCAGCAGGCACAAGGAAGCTCGTTAGGAATTTTGAAACTTTACTGGATTGACTAAGGGAGTAGCAACCTGACCTTTTCAAATGTTTCCAGATGCTGAGCACTAGATTGAAATGCTAAATCGAAAGAACTGACTATTAGTGATTAGCAGCGCTATAGCAAAAGGACCAGTTTTCATTTGATGTAGTGAGTCATGTGGGATGGAAAGACTCTGACACTCAGTGATTAATTTCTAAAAATGTGGTTGAACGAATCAAATTATGTATCATTTGATGCGATTACATGTGCGTCCCTGCACTGTATGCAGACCTTTCGCTTGGCAAGCATTGCCAGCCTGTGAAATTAACTGTGCCATTCACAAGCTATCATGCAATTTTCTGTTTCCAGAAACAAAGGCAACAATCTGGGTGCATGAAAGATCGTTATATAATTGACAAACCTGCTTTTATAAAACTTGATCTAAAACACTTAAATGGCTATCATTTGCAAAGGGAGCTACTCATTAACAGTGCAAAATCATTAAAAAATTAGAATGAAAACTACACTTATTTGTGTCCCCTAGGATACTTCCAAGTCTACCTTTTTATAGTTTGCAAGGTTTCACTAAGGCCAATTACCTTACCTGGTTTCTTTAACTCATTCATATAAGAAGACAGAAAAGTACCCATGTCCCTATTTTTAAATACAACGAAAGGATAATTTTCTAATAACAATAATTTTTTTACTTCAGCAACTGGAAGATAGCTGGATTTCTGTCAAATCACAGTAGGTTGATTTGTAGTTTTATTTCAATTCTTAAAATACTTATTGGAGAGTGAAGGGTGTACACAAATCACAAGTGTAAAACTCAGTGACTCTTCACAACCTAAAGATACCCATGAAGCTACTGATCATATCAACAAATGGAGTAAGGCCATTTTCGCTCAAGCCCTGATCCCACTGCCTGTTTCCACCAGACAACTAATCCTCTCCTGGCTCACTCTGAATTCATTTGACCTGAATTTGAATTGGATATAGAGGAAGTCTCATGGGATGCACTCCTTTTGACCCTCTTGATTGTGAATGTAATTGTACATTTTAGATTATCAATGCATACTATATCACATGTTATATTTAAAAACAATCATCAATTTGATTATTGACAGAAACAGCTTATTTCCAAGGTTTTTTTTCTATTACAAATATTGATGCTGTGAACCTTCCTCTACACTGTGAATGTAAGGACATTTCTGTTGAATTTATATCTACGAGTACTAATGAGAGATATGCTCTCCTTTAGTTGACGATCTCCAGTAGTGGTTGTGTGGACTTACAGTCCTATAGTATTGTCAGAGAGTTATTATTCTTTATTCTTGCCCATTCTTGGTATTATGTCATTCCATCATGACCATTATGTGTCGTATGACATATCATCAGTAATATTTTGTTCCAATTTTAGCAATTGGAAGCTAAATCTCTTGGCGTCGTTAACCTGTAAGTTAAACAGTGATTCAGAAAAATAAATACTAAATAAAGTTTTCTGTTCATAGCACTCACCTATATAAGTGTAGTGACTTAAGTCTGTCTTATTTAAGCCATCTGTTTATTTCAGAGTATCCATGGAACCACAGAAACCTGAAAATCATCTCTGTTTACTTCAGTAGAGTTTGGTGCCCGTGAGGCAGAAGAGCATGTGGTTATATTAGAATCATAAGTATGAAGTCCACTGAGTTAATATTATGTTCACACCAAAAGAGATCTTGAGCAGTACACCAAAGCCCTGATAAAGTACAAGACCACTAAAGAGCATAGCATAGATTGAGCCTGACATAACTACAGCCATTTTGAATCATCACTACCAGTGATTGCTCCTGAGTAACCCTAGGCAGTTTTTCCTACAGAGTTTGCCAGCAGACTGTAAGTAAACAAAGCAATTAGAGAGGTGTGTGAAGCTTTCTGACCTTACCTAGGTGCTAGGAATGTGCTTGACCCTGGCAGCAGCTTGAGATAAGTCAGGTTTTTCTAGAGAGGATGTTATAATTTTTGTCCTGTCTGCTTTATAGGTCTCTATCATTCTGACCCACCTAATCTTGACATCACCAAGGACTGTACTTTATCTGTAGGACCCCATCAATTTGCATTCCATGGAACCCTGTATCTTTTTTTCAATTCCTTTCTTCAGCCTCATGGCACCAAGGAGATCATTCTCCTAACCTGAGACCAGCTTGCTCCAGGAAAAAACATTGTATTCTTATATCATGAGAGCCATATTCATGTTGTTATGATTTTTCTTTGTTATTTAAGCTATAAAATATTATGACTTCCTCTACTCCTGTTCTTACACCCTGATTCTGTTGGCCAAACTATACCCAGTTCTGTATTTTAGTTCATGCTTCTTGCCTTGTGACCTCTTTTTGAGGTGGCTAATCATTTTTAATTGCTTTTGACTTCTCTGCCCAGCTTTTTATCTCCTGCCATTTCTGACCCAGGAACTTTGCCTAACCTCCCTTTAGAAGTTGCTTTCAACTATACATAATGAACATTATGGACATTTCTGCACTGTCAAGTAACAGTTATTTCAGATGCTCAATCTCCAGAAAACGAATAAAAGAGCAATTTCAATATGTTCAACTTTTGATGCTTAGTATATGTGCTTAATGCATAACACACCTCTTCATTGTAGTCAATGTCTGCAGAAAATAATTCAACAAGAAGACTTTGTTCTTTATCTTCTTTACATTTATCTTTTATTTTGTACACTGGTAGATTATTGAAATAACACTTTATAAACCATAGTCTCCACAGATAGTGGCTTAAGACAACAAACATATAGTTACCTCATGAGTCTGAGGATTGGCAATTTAGTCAGTCCTAAACTGAGCAAGCTTTTCAGCCTTGGTTGGATGGTTGGACTTTACTACATGTTTGCTTCCTAGCTGCCTACAAAGCCTTGGTTGGGATGACAGAGGTTACTGGTATCTGTTCTAGGTGTTTCTTTCTCCTGCTTCTGGGATAGCATTCTAGCCTAGACAGGTTCTGTCCATGGCAGTGATGAAGACAGGAGGGCAAGTGTGAGCAAGTCCTGTTGTATGAAGGGTTTTCCTGCCTCTGAATGTCTGTACCTCTCACATCCCATTAACCAAGACAAGTCATGTGGCTGGTGTGACAGTCAGACTGGGAGGTGCAGCAAAGCGCATGGCTAGAGGCATGGAACAGGCAAGGGTGAGGAGCAGGGTGTTTTTGTGCTCTATCATGGCAGGTCATCTCAGGCAAGTTACTTAGTCTTCCTAAACCTCAGTTCTATTGTCAGTAATTAAGGCATGATTATAACCTAGGAGACTCTCCCAAATTTTTATAATGATTTAAAATGTGATATGTGTATTATATAATAGGTGCTTCAAAGTGGTTAAGTTATAAATGTGTGAGGTGACATTGTTATTGTTATTATTATGTTTACATCATTGACTTTAAGCAGAATGCTGAGATGAGTGAGCTTGGCTTTCAGTGCCTCTGGCCTCACAGTTGGCTTGAAGTCTTACTAGGCTTCCCGTTCTACTAGCTCATTATAGTAGTCCACCCATATTTAGAGAATGTAGTCAGTGAATGAGGGAATGAACTAATTTCTCAAGGACATGAGTATTTGATTCTTGTCTTATCTTGCATTCAACCAAAATGAACTGATGACTTACCTGTGCAAAGCTTCCTCCATCTGTTACAATCAAGTTTCAGAAATGTAAAGAGAAACAGATACAGTGACAGAGAAATACCATTCCAGAGAAATTCACAGTTTCGAGGTAAAGAAATACCAGAGAAAATGCTGTTTCAACTTCAGAGCCAACATACATTGGCAGTTGAAGTGGGGTGATAAACTAAGACTTTGTGGGAGGCTTTAGAGGAAACACTTTGAAGCTAGGAGATAAGTAGGAGTCGCTTAGACATTCTGGCATTTGTGAGAGGGACATTCCAGAAAGAGGCGGGTGATTATGTAAAGAAACTGAGAACTGTCATATTCAGTCATTGCTTATTCATGCTGAAACATATAATAGAATCATAAGTGTGAGAGGCAATGAACTTAGGGAGGTGTGAAGGTGAATGCCAAACTTTGAGGGAGGGGAATGCTCAGGCTTGAGTATTAGAAAGACCAGAGTGGGGAGAACAGATGGACATTGGAAAGAGTCAGTGGTAGACAAGAGTTTCAAATTGTAAAAGTTTAAGGAAGAGTTGCTGTGTCCTTTATCCTGAGCTACATCAGGAGAGCGAAGGAAGAAAGGATGAATATGATAGATGCTCACTGATGTTCTCAAGACTTTGTGATTAATTATGGATGAAAGAGGTCTGCCCATTAATCATAAGAACATAAACAGGAGATCCAATTCATCACTATACAAGTCAATCAACAGATGATTATTCACCGAGAGGGTACTTGGGCAGACCAATGCAAGATGATGAAGACACAGTGCTCTGCCAAATAGTAAGCAAGTAGCTGAAGTAAGCCACCAAATTAGAATAAAAGCCTCTATCAAGAAATATACAATGCAGTTTGAGATAATTGAAAAGAAGTAACAAGTTGATTAATAAACTTTCTTGGCATGAAGCTGAGATATATTATTCTAAGCCTACATTGTTCCTGTCTCTATTAATTGTCATAACATAATTCTTTTTCCTTAAGAGGAGGAAGGCCTCATGCCATTCATTCTGGTTTGCTAATACTTTGTAACTCACAAATCTGAGTTCTGGGCTGGAGAGATGGATAAGTGGTTAAGAGCTGCTCTTCCAGAAGTTCTGAGTTCAATTCCCAGCAACCACATGGTAGCTCACAACCATCTGTAATAGGATCTGATCCCCTCTTCTGGTGTGACTGAAGACAGCTACAGAGTACTCATATACATAAAATAAATTAATAACTTTTAAAAAAGAAATTAGATTTCTTTTAGAATTTTCTTACAAAATGCCTGGGCTAGCATCAAACAAATATCAGTCTTTACTCAATGATGGTTGTCTCCCTGGCCTAGTTTGGTTTATCTTGTTGTAAGAAAACATGAAACAAAGAAAACTTACAGAAGAGAGTTTATTTCTTCTTACACTTCTAGGTAACTGTCCATCACTTAAAGAAATCAGAGTGGGAAGTAAAGGCAGGAATTAAAACCTTGAGCCTGTGGAGGATTTCTACTTACATACTTGCTCCCAGGCTCTTGTTCAACTGACTTTCTTATGCCTCCCAGGAAAACCTGCCCCAGGATGGCACCACCACCATGGGCTTGGTCTTCATCCATCCAAAATCAATAAAAAAAAAATGCCACACAGGTATGCCTATAGGCTAATTTGATGATGGCATTTATTCCTTTGAGGTTTCCTCCTTTCACATGACTCCAGTTTGTGTTCATCTGACAAAAACTAATCAACACACACCCAAATGACTCCTCTGTCAAGGTTGCTATATACCTTGTCTCTCTAAGGAAGTATGAGATAAGAATTCAGATACTCATCCTTAGTTTTGTACAGGATCATTCCCCAGAAAGGTGGCAAGGATAACGGGTAGGGAAGACCTTCTTCATAGTTTTACCACTATTTGTGCAGAAGTAAGTGTTTGTTTTACTTTTTCTAGCAACTTACGTTGGCTACTACAGAAGTAGACCCTATACTGAGTAACTGTGTATAAGTGATAAAGAGGGAGTATTATTTTGGAGATAGCAAAGCAAGTAGAGAAGAAAAAAATATGCTTTTAGTTACAGTTCTTATCGCTGAAACAAAATAACCAACAGAAGCAACTTATGGAAAGAAGAATTTGTGTTGGCTTAAGATTTTAGAAATTTCTCTTTTATCGTAATGTAGAAGGTATAAATGTTTATTTCATAGTGGCTCTGCTTGCATTAGTAAGGTTCATGAAGCTCACATGTGAAACCAGGAAATACCTTCAAAGGCTTCCAGAGACCTGCTATTGCCAGCCAATCCCTACATCATATGGGCTCTGCATCTTTCTAAATAGCACAATAAACTGAAAATAGAGTAGTCTATATGTATGCATGTGGGATGGGGTCAGGGTGGTGGTAAACTCAAAATTTAAGAGCACAAAGTGTAGCCAGACATGACTTAATTGTTTTCAATATAAAAATGTTTTCAAATTCTAAACGTAATTATTTTACTTACATTATTCCAAATCCTCTTCAAATCCACCCATGTCTCTTCTCCACTCCCTCTCAGATTCATGACTGCTTCTGTAATTATTATTGTTATATATTGGGGTGGAGCATTGTGAAATTTCCCATATCAAGGTTGGAATGCTGACAGGTGTGGTGATTGTTGGGTCTTGTTTACGCCACCATATTGTTAAGATCACATGTATGCAACTTCCCTGACACACATAGAAGACAGACACTATGTACAAACAGGCAGCTACAGTCTCTGGCTTTTACAATCTTTCTGCCACTCTTCTCCACAATGTTCCCTGAGCCATACACATACAGGCTGCGTTGTAGATGTACCCATTAGGTTGGAGACCCAATAGTTGCCTATTCTCTGCATGTTAACCAACTGTGAATAGTGATAATTGCTGCACTGATAGAGGAAGAGTTCCAGCTTTGATAGTGGAAATTTCACAATGCTCTTCCCCTATATATAACAATAATAATTATAGAAGAGGTCATGAACTTGAGAGGGATTGGGAAAGAGTCATGGAAGTAGATGGGAAAGGGTTTGAAATATATAATGTATTAAATATAAATGTATTGTAAATATAGTACTTATGTTTGGAATTCTAAAGCATTTTTAAATTTAAAATTTATAATAGTCTCTATATGCTGCAAGATGAATCTTTGTTTGGTGAGGGATTAGAGATACACTCATCTGTAAGTGTAAAAATAATTATTTAGAATCTAGTTATGGAAAATATTGCTTCAGGAACAAGGAGTACTAGGTTCTCCTCTAGGGTCTTTGACCTCTGTTGCTATGGGGAGTTGGCTGGATTTACAGTGCCAGGTATTGATTCCTTCCTACTGAATGGAACTTAAGTTCAATTAGACAACGTTTTATTTCCCCAGATATAAAGTGCCACTGTTGCACCGCTGGGGAATATCTTGCCAAGCAGATCACTCCTGTGATTTGTAGGCTTTAAAGCTATATCTGATGATTGATAGCTTTTCTTCTTTGGAAATATTAGCCAGATCATTTGTCCACATGACCTCTGATCCTGTTTCTTATAGGGATCTAATCTTATGTGAAAACTCATGAATGACGTATTCACTGTCGGATTTCTATTGGAGTTTAATCTTCTCCACTCACTCCATTGTCACCTTTAAAACTCTGATGATAGAATTCTAGGGCTTCTGGTCTACACCTTCAAAGTCTTCTGAATTACTAACCCCAAAATTAACCCAAACTAACCCAAAGGCTTCATACAAATGCTGGAAAACTTAATCACAGCAATGACCCTACTCTTTCTACCTATTTGCTATATCAGTTAGTTTTCTTGCTGCTATGCCGAAATACCTGCCTGAGCAATGCCTTTATTTTAGCTCCTGGTTCAGATATTTTAATCCATAATAGTGAAGAAAGCATGACAACTTGGCTGACAGTGGTTCTGTCCATGGGAATCTGTGGAGATGGGTTCTTGATCAAGACCAGGAAGCAGAGAAAGCAGTTTAAAACGAGTCGCTAGTTTAACCCTCAAAAGTCCATCTCAAGTGACATATTTCTACTTGTGGTAATTGCTACTAGTAGTGTTTGTACAACAAAGTTTATGATTTTAAATTCTTGGAGTGTGTGTGCATATATGTCTCTCTCTCTCTCTCTCTCTCTCTCTCTCTCTCTCTTTCTCTCTCTGTGTGTGTAGATACAGGAATGAACTGATGCTGTCTTTGTTTCATTGGGGAAGAGAAGAAGAGCATAAAGAACAAAAAGAATGGGAGAAAGGCAAGGAAGAAACTGAACATACAGGGAAACTAAAGGGTGAGAAAAGACCCTGGGAAATTGGCATGGCTCCAGCATCGACCTGCATGCTTGGGAATCGCAGTGTTCCCTCTTAGCAGGATTAAGTTGAATAGTTGGAGGACAACAGTTCGCCCAACACTATGATGTGTAAATATAAATAACACAACCATATTTTAATTAGTGTGGGTTGAATCCAGGACCTTGTACATGCTAGGATAGTGTCTTTATCACGAAACTTCATATACAACCTGGCTCTGTGTGCTTGTACCCTGCTTTTATTTCCTTTCTTTAGAGATTACATAGATTTTTTTTTTTTAGTAGAAGGGACTAAAGTGTACAAGTTTATTCACTTTTGTCCACTTATTTAAAGCATACATTTTAAGATTGTAATTGGAGAGAAGTCAATTCTGAGGCAGAGAGTTTAGAATTGGAATTGAAATGCAGACTCTTCCCAGGAGAAGTTGATATTTATCTACAAATATTGAGAGTGGCCCTTAGACAGAGTGCGAACTTTCTTATCGAAATGCAAACTGATACTTGCGTGGTTGACAAATGGACTGTTTTTTTCACTACAAAAAAGCTCCTGCCAACCATATCTGTTGAAGTGTTTCTTTTTGGAGTATGGAAAAGTCTGTAGAAATGTACACCACCTCGAAATCATGATTTTACTCAGAATGGCTCAGCATTGCATCATATTTCGGGCAGGTGGTTGGAAAGAAAGGGGTAGAACAGCGTTAAAGGGAAAAAAATCATTTCCTGAAATAGAATGTCTGAATATCAGAATAAACTTACTTGCTGTCCCTTTGAAGTATAACTTATGTACTAATCAGGTTTATAACGTATTCTCAGTTTTTTCACCTTGTAATATAAAATTTAAGGGAATTCAAGATTGATTTATTTTCTTAAGCACAGGGCAGGCAGGCAATAATGAATGAAGGAGATGAAGCACCTGTGATGTCTGCCTTTTTAAAGGAAACAATTACTGCTCTTTACCTTTCTGTAGCTACTTTGTAGGAATGGAAGATTTAAGCTTATCAGACCCTTGAAGACCTGGAAAAATTGAAAGTATGACACTCTCTCAGTATTAAAATTTTATCAAATTAAAAAATTAAAAATTGTGCCACCCAAATTTCATGAGCAGCAAAATGCCATTTCAAAAAAAACAAAAAAAAAAAAAAAAACAAAAAAAAACCCCCAAAAACTACAAAGTTCTTACTAAACTTTGAAGTTATTATTGAGTAAAAGCAATGTTTTTTAACCATGACTTTGGAATAAAGTTGATTTGTTGTCATTTTAACTTATGTTAAGTTGGCTTATATATTTCCCCCTATGTCCATTCTCAGTAATGATATGTGGATGTACTATAAATCTCACCCATTAATCAATATTTCATAGTCTCTACTTTGTCTTCTGGGTTATCGAAGTTGAAGGCACATTTAGCACAGAGCTTATTGTGAACAACTGAACATCTATCGCAAAACAGAAACAGACTCCAAAACCTTTGCCCTATTTCTGCTATTCCAGTAACCTTAATTTCCATAAAAACAATATCTCTAAGCTACATAACCTTAACTTTGCTATGGTCTCTTACTGCACCAGTCCAAATTCAATTCAGTTCAATAATTCACTTAAAAATGTAAAAGTCTACTTATTAGATTAGCAAAAAGTAAATGTATTAAAAATGCTCAAATCTAATGTAAATTCTGAGCACTGGGATCTCTATCCACAGGAAAAAGAGTAAATCAGTAGAACGTGTGGAAGCCAAGCTCTGTATTATGTTTGTTCATATGTACCAAGTTTAACAGTTATATGTACGTAGCCTGTGATTCTACAATCGGTTTCCAGGAAACTCACTGCAGCAAAAACATCTGAAATATTGATGGGGGGAGGGGTTATGGTTTGAATAACTGTCAGCATAGCCATAAAAAATAGTTTCCACTCACTAAATCAAGATACAATTCTGTTTGACAGCAATGCATTAAATAAGCATTAGAAGGAAAGATTCAAAGCATTTTTTATTCTGGTTATATATTTGTTTAAGTCTGTTTAAACTGATATGAAAGTGATAAGAAATAGAAGAAAGGGATAAAGAAGAGCAAAAGATGGGAGGAAGAGCGAAGAACACCACATGATGGTGGTCGTCCTTCTGTTATGTTTGAAATAGGACTGAAGATGACCTTGCAGGCTGTTGCTTACTATTTCAGTGAATACATGAATGAGAAATTGTAAAGCTAATGTCTTTAAATATCCTCTAATATAAAATCACTTGAAGTACCGGGAACCACGTGGTTTTACTTTTGAATAAAAATATCTGAGAGAGCACTTTGGTGTGCGCCAGTCTTCTCATCGTTGTGTCTTGTTGCAAACGTCTTTTCCATTGGTAAATTGTCATACTTCTTTCAAACTTTTGATTAGCTTTTGACACAATTCCCTTTGTATTCTCTACACTGGAAAATACCTCTTAGAGTTTCCATATGAGCATGATTTTTATTGGCACCCCTTCCTGTGGGACATTTCCATGCTCTCATCCCAGCATGCCATGCCCCATTTATGTTAAAGATAGCTATCCACACACTCTCTTCAAAAGGCAGCCACTCCAGCATTCCTGCAGTGGCTGGGCTCTGTCTTCCAAGACTCCATTTACATTCTCTTTGAATCTCACTTTCAATCTGATCACAGCATCTTCATCTTTACTTAGAAATATCACTTGGGGAAGGGGCTAATTTATTCCTTCCCTATCTGATTTTTGTGAACTGCAGTAGGGATTTATCCATAGGAGGTAATGTAGTAACCCAGTCATAAGGTTTGCTGTCTATGTGTGAGCTGAGTAACAAATACACAGTGATCCACTGCTCCTGAATATTAGGAAAGTAATTGGTGGCCAGTGGAGTCAGAGGAAAGTTGTTTTTGTTGTTGTTGTTGATTTAGTTTATATTGTTACCGTTAGGACCACTTGGTAAATAAAAATTGAACCATTTTGTTGGGGGAATAAAGGCTAAGTTCTGTAACTATGTCACAGACATTAAACCAAAGAATCTAAGTGTAAAACTGATGGAAGAGTATTGCTAGCATCTACAGTGAGTGCCTATCATTGGACAATTGCAGTTATTAAATTTCCTTATGAATGTTTTAATCTTTCCTACAATTAATGCTTATTGTAAGAAATAGGTAATATTGAAAAAATAGCACTTTCTATCTTTCTTTGTAATTTATTTTTATTTATTCCATTTTATTTTGTTGCAGTGCTGGGGACCTAACCCAGGACTTATCACACACTAAGCAAGCATTTTATTTGCATTTTTTTCACTACTGCAAAATCTAATTACATTTTGGTGTAAATCAATAAATTTAATTTGATTCGGGTAACGTGGGGGTTCTTTAGCTAATAAAAGTGTTTTCTTTTAGTTATTCTTTTAAATTCTCTCAAAAATCAGTGTTTATTTGAACAAGTAACCTTGATTAAATTACTTTCAGGAAAAATACTCTATTATAATATTTGTCTTTATCCCAAGAACATTAGCTTTTTTTTTTTTCTCTTTCACATGTCTATTCTATCCTGGTCAGTAATATTTTATGGTAGTTTCAAATACAGTCTCTCATATTTCATATTAACACTTGGATTTTGTTACATGAATACTATGATTGTGGAGTCTCTGAAATAGGAAAGCTATTGATTTTTCTACATTTAATAATATCAGCTCTAATCATAGAACTCTTGTTAGTAGAACATACTCACTTTCAGATGTTTGTTCCTGCTCTGCATTGAGTTCCACCCTTCTCTTCCTCCCAGTTTGCCACTGTCTTACATGACTATATTTTTCTCTCCTCGCTGTGCTATTCCTATAAGCATTCACACACCCTGTAATCTCACTTCTACTCAAAATAACACACCATGTTTCCTCCGCCTGTCATTGGATTTCTCTTATCCCCTTTACAGCTAACTTAGTGAAGGACACGATCTTTGCTCACTAACCTCCAATGATTGTGCAGCCCAGAGGTGGCATAGCAGGTCTGCCTTGAAGGCCTTCTCACAAGGGAGGGAAACTTCAGCATCATCACAAGTGGGACTGTTCACATTTATGATTTTTGTTTCTTCTGTTCTCACCTTTGGAAGCCAGAACTTTGCTGCTCATCAGTCAGATGCTGCCTACATGGTTAGACCCCAGGAAAAAAAATTCTGGGTTCTAAGGCTCTGTGAGCTTGGCTACTTGGCAGGATTTCTCATAGTCTCTTGTGGCAGATTGAACATGTATTGTGTGAATCCAATGGGAAAAGCTTGGAAGCATTCAGCTAGTTTACCGTAAAGCTTTCCCGTTGCATCCTATCACATGGCTAATCAGTTTTGTATCTTTCTAGTATAGTCAGTCACAGTTGTGAGTTTAATTAAAAAAAACTTTCTTAAAGTCTCAGATAAGAACTGAACATGAAGTGGTCACAGGTACCATGCTACAATCTTCACTTCCAATTCTCTTTTAGACAGCCTCTATTAAGGTTTTTACTCTACTGTTCCCACAAAATCCATTCTTGCCAAGGTACCCAGTGAGCCCTTTTGACACTCAGTCCCATGGTCATTTTCCAGTCCTCATTGTATTCTCCCTTTCGTGGTTTCTGAGTCAGATTATCATTATTTTTTTTTAAATTACTTCCTTCCTTGGTCTCTAGAACAATACACTATTTTGGTTTTTGACCTTCTTTGACGAATTTTTCCGTCTTTTTACTGGATGTTGTCTCATTCCTGAACTCTATAGTAGAACCAACATAGGAAGTAACCATTTCCAAGCATTATGTGTGTGTGGCAGGGAAGATAAATATCTAAACCTGATGGCTGAAAAGAAAGAGGAGAAGAGAAATTGAAGGTAGTAGAAGAGACAGGAGGAAATACTCTTTCTTTCACATAGCTTTACTATCAAGGGGAACACAACTAAGATGCTTTCTAAAGGGGAAAATAGAGTGTAGAAAAGATGTTCAAGAAAGAGAAATGACTTTGAATAACTCGAATGCTGAAGAGAATGACCTAGTAGTGGGAGGCGGAAGAGAGGGAATTCAGAGGCAGTGTAATGGTTCTAGGCACTGAGTGAGCAAGTAGAGGGCTTACTTTAGCTGGAAATAGGAGAAACATCATCCTTAACCAAAAGAAAGGAAACCAGTAAGCGTGGGGGCTTTTGTTTAGAGACATCTTGGTGTTGTAGACTTGAGAAGAATGCTTCAGGGTGCTTTGATTTTCAGATTGAAAAATGTCATCTTTGAACTGGAGTGTGCTGAAAGGCATTTGGAAATCTGAAGAACAGAATGCTGATGGGAGTGAAGAAAGCAGTGGGGTATGATGGTGGATGAAACCCGCGGAGTAAAGACTGCAGAGATTTCCACTGACATTGCACATGGTTCCCATGACACTCCTCATTCTCTTGATAAAGTTCCTTTCCAGACTGGATGTTAGAGGGACCTGCTTTGTGGTGGAGACATCAGTGATATAATTCATAAACACCACTAGGATGATTTTTGGTTTTGTTGTTTGTTTGATTGATTTTGTTTTCTTGAGACAAGGTTTCTTTATATAGTCTTGGCTATCTAGGAACTCATTATATAGACCAGGCTGGTCTCAACTATTGACCTGGAACTGAGAGCAGCAAATCTGCATATGTATTCTGGGTAACACTTGCAGACCAAGCTTGAGAAAGTTTCTAGGCTGTCTGCTCATTTTCTTTTTCTCTCCAAAGACTAGTTCTGACTGTTTAGTTTTAGTTTTTCTGAATTATACTTGTTTGGGGCTGTGCCGTGGACTGTCCATTTATGGGGGTATTTAAGACATCTCAGTGTTTTAATTATAATAAATTAAGCCCTTTACAAGAACTCACATACAAATGTTTACACTAACAGGGTATCCATTTCTCAAGTAAATTGGGGTTGATAGGGTCTATAATAAATGTTTTATTAATTTTACCACAAATTTTAAGACTGTTTTCCAATATGACCTTACGATTTTGCATGCTCAGTAGACATGCAAGGACTCCAGCTGTTCTGTTTTCTTTGCGAGTTGGCATTATCACTCTTTCTTTCTTTCTTTCTTTCTTTCTTTCTTTCTTTCCTCCTTCCTTCCTTTCTCCCTCCCCTCCCTTTCTTCCTTTCTCTCTTTCTCTTCTTTTTATAAAAATCTTTTCATTATTATTTTATTTTCTGTTTATGAGTTCTGTTTGCATATTTGTTTATGTACCACATGTATTCCTGGCGCTTTAGAACGCATGGAATGAATTCTAGATGGTTGTAAGCCTCCATGTAGTGATGGGAATTGAGCATAGGACCTTTGGAAGAGCAGGCATGCTTTTTAACCACAGAGCTATCTCTCTAGCCCCATTGTCATCTTAAAAAAAAAACAAAAACTAAAACAAAAACAAAACAAAAACTGTCTATTGATTCGTTTTGAATTTCAAATCATCCACTCCAAACTTGGTCATCTCCCTGTCCCTTCATATCCATTCTCTGCCCTTGCAACCTTTTCACCCCAAAGAAAACAAAAATAAAAACAAACAAACAAGCGAACCAAACCCATAGAAGCTCAGTGCATAACCGTGTGTCACACAGAGTACCCTGTTGTCCAAATATCTTTACTTGCAAAAGTTCATTACAATCAGCCATTGGTCTGCTTCAGGGCCTCTGGCTCCTGCTACACTATAAATGCTTGATCCTCACCAGGATTCTTCTCAGATATCCTTTTGTTGCTGTGTGTCATGGAGATCCTACAGTTTTGCATCTGCAGGACCAGGCCCTTCAAAGACTTCAGCAGTTCATAGATGGGGTAGATGTTGTAATGGGCCAAATCAAAGCCCTGGATCTGGGGCTGGGTGTTAGCTGGGTTGGCCAACCGTCTATCTCTCTCACACTTCTACCATCATGGCCAGCTCTCCAGCACTGCCCCTGCTAGCACACCCAAGTACCCAGCTAGTAAGGGGTGGGTCCAGCCCTTCTGATATCATGTCCTTTGGGTGGGTTCACCTGTGTCCATGCCACCAGCGCCATCTCTAGTGTGCTGCCCAGGACCCTACTCTCCCATGTGCTGCAGCCAGTGAGGGGTGGGGCCAGCTCTGATCAGCTCGAATACATCAACTGGTTTCAGGTGGCAGCCCAGACCAGGGATGTCCACATGGCCTTTGGTGGTAACATGGGCCACAGACATTGACATAGACTACTGCTACTGCATAGCCACAGCCACAGACATGGCCCTCAGGGACAGCGCTGCTGGTACCTCACCATGGCCGCAGGCAACAGGGCAGGCTACTCAGATCAGGCTGTTTCTCACTATCCTTTAATCTCCAGCATCAGCTCTTCATAGTGCTCAAACTACTTAGCTTCTCTTCCTCTCCCGTCTTTCCATCACATACTTGCACATCCATGCCATGTGCCAGCAGGCAAGCCTCTCTAATATAATTTTAATGATCTCTAAGATTTCTGGCTCACTACCTACCTAAAGGCATTTGTTATGTTGAGTAGTTAGCCTTTAACACCTCTTCTTCTTTACTCTTTGTCATTGATATAGAGCTGAGTTGGTATGGTATACACAAAAAACTCTTGGTTTTTGCTTGATACCTGACAACATATTTCTAAAATATCTTTGATTTTCAGAGTGATGGAGTGATAGAAACATCTTTGCCACATCTCTGCTTCCTAACAGAAGACCCTTGGAATTGTTGGGATGTTTAGAGTATCTTCTATATTTTGATGAAATAATTGGTGGCTGGAGTCTCTAGGTAGCTTCTGGGTGAGGGTTTCTCATCAGAAAGACCAAGGCATAGTTAAAACCATCCTAAACTCTGGGAAGGGAAAATGAATTACATTAGCTAAATCATCAAAGGTCAATGACCGAATTCATCATGTCTATGTAACTAAACCTCCAGAAAGTCTCTAACAGATGGAGTTCAGGCAACATCCATGTAGGTACAAAATATCCGTGTCAGGAGTGGCACATGCGGCTGCACAGGGACAAGAGCTTCTACTCTCAGGACTATTCCAGACATCACATCGTACACCTCTTCTGCTTGCCCATCTGCATCCTTAGAACATCTTTTACACTGAACTGGCAAATATACACAAATATTTCTTTGAGGTTTGTCAGATATTATAGCAAATTATCAAACCTGAGGAGGAATTTCTAGGCTCCAAATTTGCAAGTTCATCAGAATTACAAGTGACGTGTACTCAGTGTCTGACAAAAGTAATCTTATAGCATTGAACTCATAAACTATGGAGTCTCTGGGCTAACTCCAGGTAAGTAGAACTAAAATTGAAAGCCAGTCTTTACCAAAATAATCAGATCACTGGTTAGTATCTTGGTCTGTTTATGCTGGTATAACAAAACACCACAGATGAAATGATTTAAAAATGACAGAAATTCATTTCTTTAGTTCTGAAGTCATGGAAGTCCATGATCAACATACTGTTTGATCTGGTTATGATAGGGGGTCCAGATTCATCTTCTAAGATGGCTGCAGCCTCAAAGGGGACAAACATGGTGCTATTCTATGACAGAAGTATAAGAGATCACTGCCTTCAACCTTAACTGTCATGTAAAGATACTAATTTATGATAGTGCAACCCTCAGAATTTAATCACCTTTCAAAGGTCTCACTTCTCAGCACTGTTTCACTGGAGGCCAGGGTTGAGCATCATTCTGTCCACAGAAGGAATCTCATGAGGCACATCATCTTAAACAATGAGAGGATACAACCTGCTAGGGTATCAGTTCTATGCAGGTATATGCATAGATAGAAAACAAGGTGTACATTGCAGCTAGCTGTTCTTTTACAGAAGCTCATAATCCAATATCAAATTTTATTTTATGTGATTTAAAAGTGATTGTGGAGTTTATCCACTGTTGATATTTTATGGGAACATAATTGAATTTTTTATATTTATTTTGTTTCAGAATTATTTGCTAACCTCTGTTATCTGATCTTGCAATGTGTCTATAGGTTTTGGTAGTTTTTTCTAAGAACAATTGTATCTTCTCTGAGGTATAGCAGCTCTTCACCACTTCTCCAAATCCTAATGCCTTAATGTGCTCTTTCTTATTTTACTTCCTTAGATAATAATGGAGAAAAAGTGATAACAGAATTTATCTATTCCTTAAAAGCTTTAAAATCCATACATGAAGCTAAATGCATGCCATAATCATTTCTTTGTTTTTGAAGAATATTAGCGAATTAAGTTGATGCATACTTGTATATTATTGCCATAGGTTAGGGCAAAGTGAGAGAACAGGGAGCTCACAGACCATTGATGGGAGCAGAAGGTCTAATCATCATGGAAAGCCATATGATCATTCCTTAATAAACCAGCGTTAGATCTACCTTTCTCCGTTACCACCTTCTCTATTTCACTTTCTTTTTCTGTTACTTTTTTATTTTTGTTTGATTTCTCTTTATTATCTAGAAAATGAATACATTTCTTTTTCTTAATTTGGCCATGCTTTTAAAATAGTATGACAATAGTATACCAAACTTGAGAAGCCATGTTCTTTATGTGAGGTAGTTTAAATATTTTCTCTATTTCTACCTGTGGTTGTCCCTGTTCTCATGCTCTTCCTTGATTTATTTTTGTGTGTACACATGTGGCATATGTGTGCATATATATGCCATGTGTATACATGCACGTCTGTACCCCCACCTCCTATCTTGTCACTTCAGGACTGGGATTATATTTTGCTATCAATTTTTGCTTTATGTGGATTCTGGGAATTCAAACTAGGGCCACATGCTTGTGCAACAGTCCCGTAACTCTTTGTGCCATTTCCAGCATAAATCTAAATGTTGGACAGGTTTTCCATCTCAGACGAACTTCTTCTTTTTCATTAATATATGTATTTGTATGTGATGAGTGTGTGAGTATGTGAGTGTGTGAGTATGTGTGTGTGTGTGTATGCATGTCGGTGCGTGTACACAGTTTTCAGAAGTTGATACTTCCTTTCTCCATCAAGTTCCAGAGGATCAACTTCAGGTCTTCAGGCTCAGTGGTGACCACCTTTACCTGGTGAGCCATCTGGCCAGCCCTGAAGAACTACTTTCAACAAGTTGAAATAAGCAAGTTGAGTTTACCTTCAATGAACATCTGGGCACTCTATAGAGGGCTCTAAAGACTGACCAATGCAATGCTCCCTCTCAAGTCCAGCTTAATGAATGAGTGAATGAATTCATCAGCATGGCTTATATAAATATGGATGACTCCTGGTAGTTATATATACTGAAAAGCCCAGCATGTGTGATGACCTCTCCAAAGCTGAGCAGATGGAATTCTGCCTTCAGCTATCCTCCTGCTTCCGGTGAACTCTGCTATCTCTCATGACTAGTTCCAGAGCATGGAGGGCAGACAGAGGGTGGTAATGGCTGAACTGTCAGGTGAGGATTCTGAGACCTTCTGCCTTTCACATTCTCCTAGGTGGTTTCAAGAGCCCCACTGGCAGTGCCTTACACTGGAGCTCTTTGCTTATTTCATTGCAGAGATTACAGGGACAAGGGCTTCTCTCTGCTCAGTGATGTTGATGGGACTATCTGCTATGTAGAGAACAGTAACTTTTACTAGGAACAAACTTCCTCGATATTATTTGCTAGTGAAAGTCTTTATTTCTTCTTAGTTTTGAGAAAGAATCCGATGTTGTGGGCTTTCCCTAACTCTTTAATATTCTAACTAACTCACATAGTGATATGGTTTCTGAAAAGCCAAATGTAAATTTCATCTCTCTTGCTTTGTAGAAAAGGAACCTCTGCCCTCTTTTGACTTCTTAATTTTTTTCTTTATTTTGATTTTCTGCAGTTTCATTATGATGTGTGCAAGGTAGCTGAGTTTGTTTGTTGGTTTGTGATGTATCATGCTTGGTGCTCCCTCCACCTCTGGTGCCAGTGGTTTCCCACCTCACAGCAATTCAGCAGTTCTTCAGCAATTATTGCTCCAAACATTTCCTTCCTTCCCCCCCCCCCCCCCCCCGACCCCTACCTCTATCCCTTCCAGCACACACCACTGATACCTTCTGAGGCTAGAATGGTTCTGTGATATTCTATTGTCATATTTTGTCAGTTTTCTTAGTTTTTCAGTTTCAGAACTTTGTGCTGACATTTTCTTTCCATAGCAAAATCTTCTCTGTTAATAAAGGCCTTCTTCATTTTATCTATTAGCTTCAATCCCAACCACTTCTTTTTTAATTCTTTCTGGGATTCTGTTTGCCTGCTTCCAGAATTCATCTTATATATGGGGATCTACATTCGAGTGCCCAATGTTTTGATCATACTTGTTTAATATCTCTGACCTGATGATTTCAACTTTTCTGGTGGCAGCTGAACAATTCTGGTGCCTTCTCTTATGCTTGAGATTTTCACTTGGTAGCATGGGTGGTGATTTCTGTTGAAACCAGGCATGCTGCACTGGGTGAATCAAATGTAGTAAGAGGAGGATAGTGTGCAGGAAGGAAAAGGAGTCTCTGACTTAGCTTGAGTTCTTGGTGAAACGGAACCTTGCCCTCAGGACTTCCTAGCGTTTACAGAAACAGGAAGGCCAGAGGAGGCTGATTTGGGGGGTTTTCCTTCCTCAGGAAAGTGAGCTCTGTTAAACACTCAGTAAATTAGGAGCCAGTTAAAAAACTTTTTGAGAGAAAATTGACACAGGCACTTGAAGATTTTTTTTTTTAAGGCATTGACTTCATACTAGCAGTCAATGTAATGCAAAGTAACTAAAAGCAGGGTGCAAACCTAACATCTCTGCCTCCCTGTTGTGCTTGTCTCCTTTGTCATGTTAATCACTTGGAGTAACTTACTTATCTGTCTTCAGAGCTACAAGTACTTGGACAAGTTTTTCCTAAATTTGTAGTCACTTTAGATCCCAGGAAGAACAAAGTCTTGGACCTACCTCCATCTCACCCAGAAAGGGGCAATTATCTACAAAGTTAAATCTGTGTCTTGGGATCCAGACTGATCCACCCACATGATGACAGTTATAAACTTGAAAAACCAAGATAGAGACCAGGATTAACCAGATCATACCTTGACCAAGACAGCTTCTGCATATATCTTGCCTCTTCCCTCAGCCCTTCCTCTATTCAGCCATAAAGATCCTGCCAGGACAATGAAGACTGACTTTTAGTGACTGGATCCCTTTATTTATTTCTCTTCCCATCATGGCCATATTTGAATAATTCTCCTGCTCTACATTTCACCATATCGTGTGAACTGACTTATGGGGACATATGACCAAGAAGATTGTTTACTGAACTACCAAGGCAAGGCTTTTGCTTTCTGGTTACATGACCTTTGAAGACCAGAGACCACCAATGCTTTCAAGATGGCTGCTCTCTCTACTGGTATTAGTGTAGATTGCCTTTTCTCCAGTCTTTAATGACAAAACCTGGTGACATTCTAGACATAAGCTGGTAAGATCAAGACAAAAACCTCTCTAGAGCTTTTTAGTTCTAAGATATATTCAAACCAACTCTCCAACAATGTTATTGTTTCCTGTTCTAATTTGGATACCTTTTTCTTTTCCTTGGCATATAGTCCTTGTTCACAGTAGTAAGTTTCATTGAAGCAATTTCTTTTAAATATATTATGTGTTTAGACCAGATTCATATCCATGTTCTCCTATCTATTCCTCTCTAGTCTCTTCCTTCCTTTACCTTCTGCTTTCATGTCGTAGTTACAATGGTTTCAAGTGTCTCTAAATGTCCATCCTCTGTGAGTTTGGTTTGTTTCATGCCACACAATAATTTCCTTGCAGAGGTTTTGTCCTATTTGTGTCCACTCCAGTCACTTCATGGTTCTCTGTGTCTCTCCAGTTTCAGGGGTGGCAGTTTTCCCTGCATCTTCTGTTCTCTGACAGATCTCAGAATAGTTTTTAATTTGCTTAGCTTTTCTTCTTAGGACAGATGGATAGCTTTCAAGCATTTTAGAAATCAAAGTAGAAGCTGGAGTCTTTTTTTTTTTTTTTTAAACTCTGATAAGACAGTGAATTTCATTACAGCTGTGTATGCATGTACTTACAACGTCACATTAACCGGAACAACTGTAAGTTGATACTAATGTATTTTTTTCATGATCTGTTCAATTTACTTGACTCAATTTTTTCTTGGCAGTTTGTGCATATGTTTATTAGTGAATTTTTCCTTTGAATTTTCAGTATCCTGTCTTCTTGCTTGATTTATGTGCCATGATTACAGAGGTCACACATTACTAGAACATTTTTTTCCTTACTATTTTCTGGAACACAGTGACTAATACTCAAATGATTCCTTCCCTTGAATGTTTGTCAGAGCTTGCTTGCAAATCTTTTCATGATCTGAGATTTCTCTGGCAGAGAAACTTAAAAGTATGGATTATTATTTCCTATTATATTTGAGTCATCATTCATACATCAGATCTAGGGGATTCTGTTCATTTTCAACTGATATCAAAATGTTGTTTGATAATGGCTAAAATAGTTACATTAGAATCATTCCTTATTTGTGTTTCTTCAGATGTTCATACTTATTCTTTAAAGTTAAAATCTGAGGTTTTATCTGTCTCTGCCTATTCTAAAGGCTTGGATCTAAGTAGAAGCTAACTAGCTGGCTGTTAATACATTTACTTCTTTACTCTGGACAGCTATGGAGGTTGCACTCTCTAGCTTCTCTTGGAGTTGACTGGGAACTTGTGGCTGAATGCTTTTAATGTAAAGTTGAGTCATGCACTTGCTTCCAAACCTGCCCTGTAAAAACCTTACCGCTGACCTTCAGTCACAGAGGTGCAAACAGTCTTTAAGATCTAGTGACTTCAAAGAACAACTATTTAATTTACTTCAACAGTATGCACAATTTCATGCTTTCTAGTCTTTTGTGTCACATGACTGCATTAACATGTGAGCAGTCTTGGTCCAGGAGAGTCCTAGATATTCTTTTTACTACATACAGTAGTCTTTGGCGCTCACTGTTCTGAAGCTCTGTCTCCTGTAATCATTCCCCCATTTGACATCTATCCTTTATGGCCTCTTGGTAACCACAATCAGGGAGAATTATCTGAATAACATTACAACATTCTACTCAAGTGCCAACAGGGAAAGTGTAGATGCCAATGGCTCTCTTCAGGCTCAGAAGTCCCATAACGCTGATTTCAGCACATTATATTGAGCAACATGAGTCAGACATTTAACCCAGATTCAAGGTGAGAAGCAGACCGCCTCTCCAAAGTGACATTGTAAAAGAATAAAACCATAGAGGAATTGGATTACATGTGTGTGTGTGTGTGTGTGTGTGTGTGTGTGTTTATGTGTGGTGTGTATTTCTTTTTGTAATGAGGGGGACAGAACTCGGGACTTGTGCATGCTGAGTGCTGTATTACTGATCCATGCCCACAGTCCCACAGGACCATCTTCAATACTTGAATACATCACACCTATTCCTGTATGAGTCCTTTCTCTTTTTTTCCTGATGACAGGTGAGTCATGCTTCAAGAGGCTTTATAAGACTCTAACGAAGTCAGAGAGGCCATAGTGAGAGAATTTGTTCTCTATAGTTACTGTGCCATGGGATTAAGTGTGTTGGAAAGGAATAAATATGGTTTGGATTAAGCCACTGATATTTCAGAGTTGTTTATGAAAGCTAATCTTACCCTAAAAATGGAAATTGAAGCTAAATCTCAGCTTGAACTGTCTCAAAGTACATAGGTAATATGAATTGATTGCAAACTTATGAAAGGATCATTCTGTAAACATAATCCCTCAGGGGAAAATACTTTCTTTTCCACCTAATGTCAAGGTCAGAAACAGTGAACTTTCCTTTTTAGCCTAGGCTGTGCGAATCATGGAAAGGTTTACAGACGGTAGGCAGTGACTATTCTTTTTTTTTAATTCCCAGCTTTATTCAGTGTTGCTCCAGTGTACCCTGATGTGAAGTTCATTTTACCTGGGGGAGGATTCATTTTGTCTCCTGATATAGTCTACCTTGTCTGTGAAAGCTAAATTGCAGTATCACTTGGACTTGGCAAACACCCTCAGCCGCAAGTTGGCCTTGACTTTTTGCTCTACTGTCTGGACTCTCTGTCTCCTATGAGAAGCTTATACTTTGCCCACACATGCTTGCTTTTAAAAAATACATTATTTATATTTTGGCTATCATTTTGTTTTCAACATGGGGGTCAATCTGACTCTGTGGTTTCTGATACTTCCAGAAAAAGAACTAGATATTTATTCTGAAAAATATTTAATATTTCTCACAACATTCTACAGATTTACACACTTCATTCTATCTTGTGAATTTTCTATAGATAGTCCATGGTGTTTTCTTTCCTTCCAGCTACCTAAACAAAGCATTAAGATCAAATGCAATCCAAGGAAAGTCCCCATGACATTCCCACTCACTTTGATTTTTGCAGGTGGGCAACCTCACAGAATCAGTAGTGAGGTGAAGATTGACACCTTTCCTTGTGTGCATAGACCTTCTGAACAAGCCCATTCCTGCTCTGAGGCCCTGTGTCTCAGAGTTCAGTAAAGTCTTCCAGTCTATTGGATTCCCTTCTATTTCCTGGGGAATTTGCAGTGCATTTTAGGTTTAGCCTTCCTTTTAACATTCTCAGCATTAAATGTATATGTATCTTAGTTTGGAATCTCGCAGGACTTGTCACAAACGTGATTCCAATGTGTTGGGCCAGCATCATAATAGTCTGCAGTTACACTCTGCAAAGAATGTCAGTGTGAATCTGCAAGACATGGAGTACAGACCTAGGAAGAATTGTGTTCTGTATTACAATAAAACTAATGCTTTATCCACTAAGGTTACTTTAACAAAATACCACCCTCTGGGTGGCTTACCACTAACTGAAACTTTTACTTTAGGTCTCTGGAGGCTAAGAAGTTCTAACAATATCTTGTTCTTGCAAGGGCTGTTATCCAGGTTGCAAGCCACCAGATCCTTGTTGTGTCATCAGATAGTAGAAAAAAGCAAATGAACTCCTTTGAACCTATTTTATAAGAGTTCAAGTCTATCATGAGTGGTGCAACTTCACAGTCTTACTTCCCCTAAGCCCCCACCTCTTAACATCATTATATCAGTGCTTCAGGATTTCAATATATGAATCCCAAGTAACACAAACATTTAGAATATACCAGACTTAAAGGACAAAATTAAATGAACGGCGCCTTATATCATCATCATTGAAGTGATCACAACGATGCGGATGCACTGCTTTTCATTTTTCATTAAATGTAATTCATTTGATCCTTGAAGAATTAAATGAGGTGGAACACTTTTTAAATACCCATCTGTACATGAGAAATTAATATGTGGGAAGATTGCTCAGGTGCCTAAGGTCACACAAGTCATACGGAGAATAAGATGGAATCCCAGGTCCTATAAAGACCATGTTCCTGAGTCAGTACTCAAGAACGTATTACCTCTCTATTTTATTCTATAAATGTAGATAATTGTACAAAAATTATTAAATATACACAAGTAGAAAAGAAAAATAACACCATAGGCAATTACTTCAATTGTACCATGGCCTGTGTTTTCTATGAGATAAGGGTTTTCAGTTTCTTGTGTTATAGGTCACTCTAATAAACTGGAAAAAGACACTAAGTAAATTATAACCAAAGAAAGGAAGGGGAGGAAGAAAGAATGGAGGAGATAGGGATAGAGGGGAAAGGAAGGACAGAAAAAATGAAGGAGGCTATAAATACATTTTTCTCCATGCAAAGCATATTTTCCTTAATTCTAATACTCTAGCTGGCATAGGGTATTTATTTTAGGAACACATGATGAGATGTAAAATCAATTCTGTGAGAACATGTGGGTGTGTGTTTAGTTGTAATGGCTCATACAGTTTTTTTCCTTCTTTCATCTACACATGGAGTGTGTGGGCTTTGTTCCAGGTCCCCTCTGAGATTCCACCCTCTAGAAGCCAGCGATTACTTTAACTTTGCATTTCAGGACCAGTCACCACTGTGACTATAAACTCTCTCATGGCCTTTTAAAAGTCTCTTGCTTGCTGAGGCTTATTCCTTATTTAAAACAGGCTCAAAATAATATCCAGGTCATTTTTTTTCTGCTAATAAAAGGAATATGAACTAAGTCATCAAGATAAAGTGAAGGCATGTTATGCAATGTTAAAAGGAAGCGATTTGCTCTTTTCACTTTAAGCACTGAGCTAGAAAGAAGGGTGGAATACAAAAAATCATTGAAGGAAATTAAATTAGGGATCAAGGAAGGGCAAGCACATAACAAGCAGCTTAATCACAATAATTTATAAAAGCTCATTATGGGATGATTTTCAAATATCACAAATTGGATCACAACAGATCTGACCTGATATCCTAAGTAGGCAGCTTTGTTACCCATCAGTCTGAAATCTTGAGGGCTGCCAGGAGAGCATTTGCAATATGTTATTAACAGGGGAAAATAGAAATTATTTTGAGCCTTGGAGTATGTGGCTGTCACTGAGTATTCTGTGATTAGATATTTTAGAAAGAATTGGACAAATGGTGCAATTAGGAGGAGCCAAACCTTCTAATTTAAGAAAACCTTAAGATAGATTTTTCATTTTGTACATAGACTAATAATTAAAGCCTAATATATATTCTTAATTTTGTTTTTGTGCTTTGGTTTCTGACTTTTTGCTGCTGGTAATTGTCCTTGGCCTAGATTAACTTTTTTCTCCTGTGAATAAACATGAATTATCTACAAGGAACACTCTGCTTAAAACAGCTTATGGCTGTTAGTCACTCACACAGCATCTTTCTGAAGCTTTTATAGAATGGTTCAGTTCATTTTTAATTGACGGATATCTGTTTATTAGTTCATTTTATGCTGCTATCATAGAATACTCAATGCTAGGTATTCTACAAAGACAATAAATTTTCTTAGCACTGAGTTTGAAGGGTTAATCAGAGACTTGGCAAGAAGGCTATTTGACTGGGTCGAAGGATATGGACCAATGGAAAGGGAGGTGACGTGTGCAGAACAAACCAAGCACATGGAGTGGCTGTGCTAACAACCTGCTTTCATGGTAACCAGCATATTCCTCAAGATCAGTAATACTCCTTTCTGAGTCTGAAGCATCCACTCTTCAAAAGTCTGCTTCCTAGTACCATGACACCAGGGCCCCAGCTTCTCTAACAATCAAGCCATATACAAATCATAGCATATGCTATTTTATTTTATGTTATTTCTTTATTGAAATAACATTTCTATCTATACCTCAGAATGACCTCAAGTCTGCTATAACCTTCCATCTCTGCTTTGCAAGTGCTATAAAAGCTGTGAACCTCCAGGACCCATAACATTACAATTTTAAAAATAAAGATTTATATAGTCATATTACTTTAGATAATTAGAGTATAGTTTTATGTGGTCTCACCATTAATATTCTTATGGAAAATGCAGGTTCTCAGGTCTTACCCACATACACTGGCTCAGACTAATGGCAGCTGAAGCCTGAGAGCATGAGTCTTCAGTAAGCTTGCAAATACAATGTAAGTTTAAGGTTTAGAAAATTCAAGGCCAGGCAGCAAACTTTTGTATAAATTCCTAAGCCCTGTATAATTTAGTCACTATAGACAGCAGTAGGCCCTTATTGTGTTACCAGAGGAGCAGAGTGACCAGCAACAGGTGTGTGCCTGTATTTTAGTAAAACTGCATTTACAAAACCAGACTCTATGTCACACTGGGCCCATGACACACCGTATACTCATCTCTGGGCTAGAGCATGGAGTGCCTATTAGAAGTATGGAAATGGAAGAAAAGTTAATGCTTATTAAGTTATTACTGCATACAAAGCATTTTATATTTATCCCAACGACTAGGTTGTTTTACCCACCTGTGCAGATTACACCATAGATCAACTCTTGGTGACATTTGAATGATACTGTGTGCAACCCAGACAGCATATATAGGACATAGTTTGCACCATTACTTTCATTTTAAAGAGTAAAAAACATCTTCAACAGGGTGAAAGAATTTGCCTCTTGTGCATCACATTAAATCTGGCTTGTTTAACAACCATAAAGACAGTGATTGGTCCATCCACTCTGCTGAAGAGAGGTAATACCACTGTTCCTGGCTACAAGTTCTAGTCCATTTTCAAAAGAGAAAAAGAGAAAAACTTGCTTCTGGGTATTGGAATGCAGAGAAAGAGAGAGAAAGATAATGTATATTAATAACTCAAGGAAATGCTGTTGAACTCTGAGAATTTGAAAGGTTCTTCTGGATCAACATATAGATTTGTATTATGGCCGATTTATCATAAGCTGCCTACCATTTCCTAATGTATGTATTACAAACCACTCTGAATTCAGTGGCTTAAAATAAGCATTTGTTGCCACTCTTCTGTTCTTGCCTTGGAGCATTTGTGGCATTAGCTGAGGGTGGTTAACAGATCTGCAGGTCTTTGCTACACTTGCATTCATATTTAGAGCTACAGTCTACATAGAATAATAGGATGTTTTTACCTAGGGAAACTGACTTCCTTTGGGTTGGTCGGGCTGAGCTAGCTTCCTTCTTTCTTTCTTTCTTTCTTTCTTTCTTTCTTTCTTTCCTTCCTTCCTTCCTTCCTTCCTTCCTTTTCTGGTAGTGGTAAGGTTTAAAGGAGAGATCAACAAGGATCATGTGAGTCTTTTTGATATGCTCAATTATCAAAAATTAATCTCATCCCACCAGGTTGTGATGTCTGCTTTCCCATCTTTGAAGCTTTGTGTGGTCTTGGGATTTTCATTGATGAGTAAGTAATAGCAGGAGTGAAGAACTGTTGCTGGTCTTTGCTATGTTGCAGGAGTGAAGAACTGTTGCTGGTCTTTGCTATGTTGCAGGAGTGAAGAACTGTTGCTGGTCTTTGCTATGTTGTAGGTTCTTTTTTGTTGTCTAGCCTTGTCTCCCCGGTTTCACCCCATCACTAGGTAGGAGAGAAGGAAGGATAGAGAGGATCCTTCCTCAACCACAACCTTGTCTAGTCACCAAATCTAGGAATTTTTTTTTTTTGGAAGTCAGGAACCACACAGAAGAGAGATGAGTTAACATAGATCAGTATTTCTGAACTTAGTTAGCCACCATCTAGATAAGTCCAACTCAAACTATAAAACATAGTGCTAGGCAAACTGCCTAACCTGATGGATTATTTCTGCTGCACCAGGCTAGCCAATAAAGATAACAGACATATGATGGCTACCATTTGCTCTGTACCCCCATCATATGCATAAACAACATTTAATCTTGAACTCTAATTTGAACCTCAAAAGGTTCTTGCGGTGTGTGTCCTTTATCTTGTCTTGGACTACTATTGTTTCGAAGAACATCTCCAAAAAAGGGTGAGAAGATGTCAAGATATAATTCTTATCTGCAAGAAATTCATCATCCTGTGGATGAGACAGCTCTGTAAATAGATAGCTGGCAATCCAATATGATATGTGTTGACATAGATTTATGGAAGCACAAAGCTGTCAAAAAGAAGAGGATTTGATTTACCCTGCTTGGAGAAATCGAGGGTGACTTTCCTTGCTGATTTCTGGTGACCTGGGGAGGGGGGATGAAATTTCAAATAGAGTAAATTATATAGACAAAAAGATCTAGGTTTCTAAGCTCCTGGATCTAGGGAATGATAAAGCTGGAATAACGGAGAGTCAGAAGCCTCTTTAAACTCCTGAGTTCTGGGGTTCCCACTCTCTTCTTAGTTTCACCTCCAGTGGCAGCTGCAGCTCTCAGTTATTCATTCTCTACATTAACTCCAGTGCAGACAGTGGCATACATACTTGAACATTTGATGAAAACTATCTCTTCCTTTGGATTCTTCCTCCTTTGTACCCAGAGTGACAAGCATGAATTCCTTTCTTCTAATCGAATCTTGAAAATCCAATTTTCAGCCCTTACAGTTATAGGCTAATCTAGAAAATAATTTTTGCAGAAGGATTAAATAGGAGAAATGGAAGAATGATAAAACAAGGACACTACAGTAGTTTTGCCTAGCTCAAAGTCACGGGAAGCCTTGACTAAAACAGTTATAAAGAGAAAACATTGGCTCAGACCCAAAATGAAGGCAACGTCTTTCATTCTCGTCAATACTTCTCCACACTCTGTATGCGCTACCTCCCACAAAACAATTCTATTAACAAGAACCCTCCATTCTCTGTGCAAGAATGTCTTGGATCTGACAGGTTTCACCACATCTGTTGGAGTAATTCTGTCTTAAGCCCATGCCATTGTTAGCCTTGATGATGAGAACAACTTCCCAGTCTTATTTCCCATATAAGGCCATTATGAAAACAGCGGTCAGAGCCAATTTTGTAAACAAATTTTAAAAAAGTAGTCCAGAGCTTCAGAGTTCCTCATTTAAAACTATTACATTTCCTGGTAACTGGTAAGGCTGAGTACTCTCTCTGGGCGGATTCAATCCACTTCTCTGGTGTCTTCCTTTGCCTGTCTCCCTCAGCCATTGTTCTATGTCCATACTGGTTTTCCTGTTCTCTGAACTCTGCCAGGCTTGTCTTCCTTTGAGCTTTGTACTGGCTGCTCCCCCTGCCTGCAACTCTCTTTGCTGAATACCCCAGGGCTGGCTCTTGTCCATCTGGTCCTAGTCCAGATGTTTTCTGCTCATAACAACATTTTTTTCCTTTCCTTCCTTGTTCTACATTTCATCATGTTCCATCACATCGTGAGTGCATTTCCATCAAGACAAATATCTAAATAGATCTCATTTACTGTCCTACCTTTCCCTCCCTGCCTTCATTTATCTCTCACTAAGGTTCACTCTCCCCTGTCCTTGCCCATTATGATAGTGGCTTCTCTCCCCGTCATATAATCTGAACAAAAAACACTAGTAGGGCAGGGCCCAGTGGACACAGTAGTTTTAGAAAGGAGACATTTCTGACCCTGTGGCATCTATTTGAGTGTCCAAAATGGGGGAAAGAAGAACAGAGGTCAATTTCTAATGTTCTTAAAGACTTACTTATGTTTATTTGTAGTGTATGAATGTTTTGCCTTTATGTGTATCTGTGCACTCCTAGGCCTGGTGTCCATGAGGACAAGAAGTGGACACCAGAACTGTAGCTGGCATGCACAGTTATAATGAATCTGAATAAAACCTGAATCCAGGTCCACTGCAAGAACAGAAAGAGTTCTGGACAACAAAAGCTCTTAATCACTGAGTCCTCTTTACAGTCCCTTCCTAATGTTCTTACAAAGACAAGGCAACACAACACAGATGCTCAATGGATGACAGTTTTGTCAGCCACAGCAGAAGTAACATCAAAGGAAGCATATTTTGGATAGAAAATGATGACATTGATTTTGCTTAGAATTCAGGAAAGAAGGGGGGACTGGAGACAATGTTTATTATCATTATTATAGATAATCCAATACTGCAGAAATGTTTGTAATCTGGAAATCTATATAGCATATGAATTAATAACTATAAATGAGAAAGATATAAAGACATTTATATGAAATATTATATTCCACACTTGTAATTTTAAAGAGTCTTATATTTGAGGACAATATTAAGTGTACATACAAGATAGCAAAAGAAAAAAAAAAGACAGGGTTTTTAAATTTTAGAAGTGTTTAAAACCACTCTGAATTATTTTAGAATCATGATACTTTGAAGGCTAGTTGCAGAATATATTTATGACAGATTCTGACATTTGGCATTATAATTCATTTATAGTTTGTTCCTTTGGTTTTCTGTCCATTCACTGGTTCTTCTGATACCCTGTAGTTGTGAGGAGAATTAGAATGAGAATGTTTCATTAGTCCATTCTCCTGTGCACTTTCCTACCAGGTAAATCTCACTACTTCTTTGTAAGTTGATAGAAAGTCCAAGTGAAACCTCCCCCTCCCCCCATTTATTTGAATGTTTTCATGGTATTAAAAAAAAAAAGGTCACTCTTTGTGTTCAACCTTGAGTATGGGGGAAAGAAAGCTATATAAGGTCAATGCTAGCAAAGAACACTGCATTTGTAAAGTAATCATGTTGTCACACTAATTTCGGTTATCATCTTGATATACTTCCCAAGAAGGAAGAAAGAACCTCATCTAAGGAACTTCTGTATCATATTGGCCTGTGGACATGTACTGTGGATTTTTCTTGACTATTCATTTATATAGGTGTGTCCAGGACCACCTCTGGTCAGTTGGGCATGACTATTGAGCAGACCTGGGGAAACATCACAGTGAGTAGCATTCCTTTTCCATGGTTTCTTTCTTGAGTTCCTGCTCTTGTTTTCCTAGATGATGGATTGTAAAGTGTAAGAGACTTGATATTCTTGGGAAGCATTCTCTCAAAGAAGTCTGAGAGATTGTATTATTATTCAGAAAAACAAGAAGGAAGCACAGAAGAGAAGGAATAATATTCTAGCTAAAGAAACAGTCTAAGCTTGGTATTCAGTATATTGATCTGAAGCCATAGGAATTCAACAAAATGTAACATAACCTATATATGATGGTCTTGGGTGAGTGACAAGGGTCTTTTGTCTCCCTCTTTCAAGATGTGTCCTAAAGGTTTAAGCTCCTTTCTTGGAGTGACTACACAACCAAAGGCATGTGTTTCTAACTAAAGGAAAGTATAGAAAAACATTCTACCTATTGAGATGGGTGGTCAGAATCAGAAAGTTATTGTCATCACTTTTGAGTACATTCTATTGTCCAGAGTCAGTCACATTGTTCTATCAAAGTATAAGGCTCCCAGAAAAGAGGCCGTGTTGTGGCACTGGATTGGCAAGAAAATTAAGCATTTGAGCAAACACATGGAATTGTCTTAACTATACTTAATACTCTACATATTAGTTTGGAGGTGATAAGCCTTTTACATTTCAGTTTTCACATGTAAAATGGTTCATAATCATTATGAACGCACATGCTGTTACAAAGAAAAATGGATCAATATAGATAAGATACCTAGAAAAGTTTCCAGTTACACACAATGGAAGTAAGGCATTTGGACTTTATGTGTGAGGAAATTTACCAAATTACCAAATGATCTGATAGTCTACAGAGTTTCAGAGTAGAAAGAGACCACTGTAGTCATCAGCAGGATTTCTCAAAGATGTCCATATACTAATCCATGTTACTCAACTCATGAATATTTTATATTACATGACAAAAATGAGTGGGTATGATTAACTAAGGTTATGGTACTCGAAATGGGGAGATTGGCCTGGATTCTTTGCCTGTACTCAACCTAAGTACACATATTTTCAAATCAGAACATTCCCAGCAGAAAGCTGAGGAGATGAAGTAGATGGAGAAGACAAGAGAACTGAGGCTTGAGATTCAGTCCTGGTATCAGAGGCAAAGACCTCAGGACTGTAAGAACCACATTCTGAAAGTATTCATAGACGATTCAGTTTTTGAACCAAATCCTGTAGACAATAGCCCAGTTATGTGGACCCTTGTCCTAGCCCAAGATGATGCAGGCAAACCTACACAACTGTTTGCTGCAGGAGCAATAGGAAACTAAGAACACAAAGGTTTAACCAAGTACTCAGAAAATTCCTTGAGATAGACTTGATTGACATACGTAGAATGGGAGGACATTTAATATGGATGATAGAGGAGCTTGAAAACGTGGAGGGAAGGGAAAGTGAGATGAATCCGTTTATGGATAACATATATACTTTACCTGCATTGACTAAGGACTGTTAGGTTAAAGTCAGTGCAGGAGACTTAAAACACATAGCCAAGAAGTTGTCTTTAAGTAATCAGCAAATGTAGAACTGTTGTTGAATTTTGAATGGAGAAAATTATGTGGCTAATGATTTTATCAAATAGTTGTCTACTTTAAATGTATCATTGGGGGAATTCATCATGGTGGCTTCAGGAATTACTTCTGTACTAGGGAGTAGCAGGTAGTAATTTAGGGAATGGATGACTGGGCAGTCAGGACAGAGTCTCTTAGACTGGCTTCTTTAGAATTTAGCTTTCTGGCAAGAGTACCTGGGTTTGGGAGTTTATCAAGGTAAGGGAGTTTCCTGGAGGAAACAGGAAGTGGGGAAAGCAGAGAAGATGAGACCAAGCATTCAAGATTCATTTGATTCTGCAGGGGATTAAGGGCATGAGTGATGCTTCATTTAACTGTAGAAAAGCAGGATTTTCATGCTGCTATTCAGGTTGGTCAGGTTAGTGATTGACTGTGAACCACCCCAGTGTGCTACAACAGGGAAACACTGAGAGGATACTAATGACCTCAGACAGATCGGTGAGTAAGAGCTGAGGCAGAAACCATCGGAAACCAAGCAAGCAGAATCAGGAAGATGGGCACAGAGAACTAAACTGACTTTGAAGCCTGGCACCACCAACATCATGAGCTATAAAGATGTTGTAGGTGAAGTGCAAGGCAGTGGACAGGTAGAGGAGTAGACAGAAAGTAAAGGCTTGTATCGGGTCCCAAGAACTTCGTTTTGGGAGAATGGTATCACCATGAAATAGAAATTACTTTAGGAATCAAATTAGGTTGAGCAAATAAGAAAGGGGAGATGATTGGGCCCATTTTGGATACATACATACATAGGATTTTTTTATAACTCACTATTTAAAATGCCAGATTCCAGCTGAGTTTCCAAGTGATTCAAAACCCCAAGAATGAGCTAGTCACATGAACATGAGATTCTTGCATTAGTGAGTCTCCATTCTCCATCTCAGTGCTTTGGATTTTTTTTTTTTTCAAAAATTCTCTAATTTCCACATAAGCATGGTCGAAATGAAGCATTCTTAAATGGTTTCACTGATTCAGATGCAACATAATTGAATTACAATGTTTTATTGCTACTAACAATGAGAATTGAAGTAGATATTGATCACATTAGTATATTGCTCATGTTAAACAAGAAAAAGCAAACATTTTCCTCTGGCCTCCAGGGATAATCTAAATGAAAAAATATATGCTGTCTATTAAAATATACACAGAAGAAATTTGCAGCAATAAGCTAGATTGTGATGAAAAAGGGAAACAACAGTCTTGACGAAAACAACAAATATTTCCTAATCTAACACAGTTACTTGGATCTTGACTCACAAGTTATGTTCTAACTCCAATTCAATTTCTCATACTTCCTGTGTGTTAGTTATATTTAGAATTGATTCAAAATCCTCTAGGAGATGAAGAGAATTAATTGACTTGGTTCCCTGAGCTGTCATCAAAAGCTTATTCTCTGGGAAAATGTGGTGCTTATTTCAATATTCCAGAAATAGTTGGGACATTTGATCTTAGACAAGTCATTGCTGTTGCTTTATTAAAAATGTATTGATCAATAATTCACCATATACCAAATTTTGTTTAGATGATGCAATCTTTGTACTCCAAATTTAAAACATGTAGGTGCTAAAATCTCCTTTGTGGGGCTGTACTATTCCTAAGTGAGGTCCTTGGAATTTAAATACCATCAGAACTGGGATTCTGGCTTAAAAGTGAAGATCTCTAGCTTCACCCCAAAGCTGATAAACAAAAGTGAGGATTCAGGGTTTTTCTGATTCTGATGCAAGCTCTGGTTTGAAAAGTATGAAGTAAAATGAAACAGCATCTATGGCACTGCACACTGAAGAAATTAGAGGCCACAGGTGTTGGAACTAGGCTGCTTGCTTCCTTCATGTGCAAGGTATCCAATTTAGCTACACAGTTGAGACCTCTGTGTCTGTTTCCTCATCTGCACAAGAGCCAGTAGTAATGTAGAATTCAAATGATCATGGAGCAATATTTGGTATTTTGTAGATTTTCAAAGAGGACCTGCTACCATTCTTTGATACATAATGACAATTTTTCTGATGGGAAGAGATACTGCATACAAGGTAGTAAGGTCTTAAAGTTTGAATATCAGTCCATTTTGGCTTTAAAGTTCCAGGCAAAAATAGCTAATAAAAAAGATATGCAGCATATACATCTCTGAAGTAGAAAAGGACTGACAGTCATCTCCTGGAGCCATTGTGGAAACAGAGCTTAAAATGTACACAGGACATGGCACCTACCCAATCAAACCTGTATGTTTGTAGTACAAGATACTTATTTTCTTAGATTTTTATGAATTCTTAGGTGAGGATCATTGTAGAAAAAGGTAGATTAACAACAAGAAAAGCCTAGCTCTTTAATATACATATTTCATGTGTTTTCATAGTTGGTGGAAATTACCCAGAGAATGAGTAACTCTAGTTGGTGTAGCAACGAAGGATAATAGATCTTCGGAAAGGTGTTCAGGACTAGGACAACTTTTGTATTACCGAGGTTGGCAAATTGTGGGATGACAAATGTGTAGTCCATAAAGTTTTGTAGGTTGCTGTAATACATTTCTGGGCTATCGAGGGACTAAGTTTACTTAGGTGATAGAACTATGTTAATCATTCCTAGGACAAAGGGAAAAAGGAACACTTTTGTAATTTATGTCTTGCTTTTAGGAAAATGGGGATGGGGGATGGGAGTTTGTGTGTGTTTCTTTTCCATTGCCATCTATTGTAACTTTCTGAAAAAGTGTACTTTGGGATGGGGGGGGGTCTGCTTTCCATCTGCAGTGGCTAGTTTTCATTGTCATCTTGAGATAACCTAGAGTCAAATGAGAAGTGGGCCTCAGTGAGGGATTATCTAGAACAGGTTAGTCTGTGGCCTTATATGTGCCTCAAGTTGTTGAAGTGGAAAGAACCAAGACACTTTAGAGCAATACTGTTTCCTAGGTCTAGAATTATATGAGTGGATTTAAAAATAAACCCAAACATAAGCTAGCAAGCACACATTTATTTCTCTATGCTTGTGTCTGTTTATATGATGGAACTAGGTCTTTGATGTCCCTGCAGCTTTTAATTACCTTTGGTGATAGACCTTCTATGATGTAACCTCTACTGTTAGGTGAAATCAAACTCTTTTCCACTAAGATGCTTTTAGTCAAGATATTTTATCTCAGCAACAGAAATCAAACTAGAACAACCCTGCATTCATACTAAGATATATTGTTGCTAAACAGAATCTGTGTGGCAAAGTTGTAGCTAGGCCCAATGGTGTGGGACAAGTGATCAATACATTTGATTTGAGCATCACTGCCCAGAATCTTCAAATTACCTAGTCAGCCCATTGTTTCTCACCTGCGATCTCAGTGTCTATAAAACATCAAGAAAGCACACAACATATTATGTATGGTTCTCTAGAGGAGCACAATCAAATAGACCTGTGTATTTGTAAATAATAGAAAGTGACTTATTAAACTGGCTTACGGGATTGGGGCGAGATAAGCCAACAATGACAGTCTGCATGTTGTAGGTTCTGAAAACCATGTAGGTATGTAACCTAGTAAAGCTACTATTCTCAACCTCTGTGGCTGTCTTCACACTCCCTCTAAGTCATTACCCACCCAAAATAATGGACAACTCACTTCTAACACTGTTTATTTATTTCAGTTAGTGAAACAGTAAAAATGGACTCAGGTAGCACAAATCCTTCTCAAATGAGATTGGCTAGTGATATTTTTCATATTGTGGGGTTAATCACTCTCATTGCTTGAGAGTATTATGTGCTGTCAACATATAATTTAAGGCTTCTATTTTATTCCCTTGGGAATCTGGGTAGTTTTCAAATTGTAGACATCTTCCTGCTACATATATTTGCTCACATATCTTTTGATATAGGAACATACATATTTTAGTTGAGTAGACACACTTGGGAAATAGATGACAGTTGCAGTGAGTACAAATGCTGAACATCTGTAGATAGCACTGTTATCTGAAGTACTTATATCATTTTCCATACTCATTGATAGTGCATGGGAGTTCTAGTCATGGGAGTATAGTGATTTTTAACCAAAGTCATTTTTGTATTTGTCCCTGGCATTCTCCTTGTTACTAGAGAATAGTAGGTAACTTATATACCATCCCCTCTTGAGCATGGGATATTGTGAAAGGAGAACTCAGGAGAACAATTCCTGTTCTCCAGAAAGACAATTGAGCCACAGTGAGGAAAGTTAAAGGAGACTTCCCCAAATCTCCTGTTTCTTGACATTTCACAAGAAGATATATGGAAGGGTAGAATTTTTTTTCAACATGTTATTTCTCCATCATTGCTTCCATTATTTTATTTTACTTTAAGAAGGGATTTTGCTCTATTTCCCAAGCTGTCCTCAAATTTGTGGCAGTAGTCCTACCTCACCTATCACGTTCTGGGATTGATTATAGGTGTATGTCTCTACATTTGCTTCTTATCTTTTATTATTTTTTAAATTTAGGTTTTGGAAATTTCATATATGAGTACTTATTTACATCATTTTCTTCTCTTTCTCACTCCTGTTCTTTCCATCCCCTCCCTACTCCTCTGGTTCATGGCTTCTTTTTCTTTAATTATTATTGCTACATGTGTATGTATAAGTTTATAAACACAATTGCCGAGTCTATCTAGAGTTGCTCATATGTGTTTAGGGTTGAGCACTTGGAATTGGCTAATCTGCCAGTAGGCTTGTTGCTGGAGGAGACTGATCTTTTACCTTCCAGTGGCTATTAATCACCTCTATTTCTTCTTTTAGGTTGAAGTCCTCATAGAATTCTCCCATTGATCTTGACATGAAGTTAGTAGAATGATGGGATCAAGATAAGAAAAAGAATAAAAAAAAAATCACAGGAACAAGGAGGTATAATAAAATAACTTAATTCAATGCAATTCATGTCTTGATGTTTTTAAATTCTTTGCTTGAGGTAACAAACAATTCAAGATCCAAGACTAGAGATGTGAGTGGGTATAGTGAATGTTCAGTGTTCTCAAGACTGAGGTTTGATCATCCCTAGTACTACCAAGAGGATGGGGAAGACAGAAAAATGTGTATACTGGCTCAGGCCTGTAATCCTAGTACTTGGGAGGGTAAGGCAGGATGGTTGCCATGAGTTCCAAGTGAGCTTGGTAACAGTAAGTTTTTGGACAGTCTATGCTATATAGTCTCTGTCTCAAAATAAAAAAAGAAATGCAGCAAATTTGACTACAATATTTTTGTCTCAGAAGAAGGAAGAAGACAGAGACTATATAGGAGTGTGCCACTTGCTATATAGAGTTCTACTCTAAGAACTCAAAAAACTTTATGTTGTGCAAAAGTAGGCAGACCCACTTTACCTTCTGTCCTGGGAGCTTCACTCAGTAAGGTGGTTTCTGTTCTTTAATAAGGTTAATAGGTATTCTTAAGAGGCTGCCATGTTGTGATTTGCCTCTTCAAGACACTTGATATGGTTCACACCTGTGGATCCTAAAACTGGAAAGGTTGAAGGACATTTACAAAAGTCCACCCCTAGTAGTCATATGGACTATTAGAATGCTTTAGTAGCCAGCTAGCCTAAACATTGCTGAGTGTTTGTGTTGACTTTGTGTTTTGCTCTTTTTTACACAAATTACATCTACCTCTCAATTTTCCTCTTCACATTTCCTTAGATCTTACTTAATACATCCTTTTCTGTGGAGAGCTTTCTAAAAACTTGGCAGGAGTTTGACATTGGGCCAGGACATGGAAGTAAGATTAGGCAGGAATCTGACTTTGGGCTAGAACAAAGAAATAGGCTTCAGGCAAGAATTTGACTGTGGGCTAGGGCAGGGAAGTAGGCTCAATTATCTTGGTCATCCTGATAAGCCCCTGGAAATGGTGATCCAGAACTTTGTTTGTTGCCTTGTTTGTTCCCTAACCTAGAACTGACCTTTTATTTACATGTGATTAAAATGGTATAAAAGCAGACTGGGAAAAAATAAACCTGCTTCAGCCTCAGCACTGGCTGGGGTCATGCTACAGTATTGTTTAATTGTCTTTTTCTTTTTAATCCTCACTCCCTCCCTGGAAAACTTGTTGACTGACTGAGCTGGCTTGGTCACTTTTCCTATTAAAAAAAGAAATAACCCATTAAGTCAAATTATTTTGCTCACATGTACATAGGTATAAGGCTGGAATATCAGGAATCAACCAGGGGGCTACATCCTGAAGCAAGAAAGATTCTCCCTCTATCAGCATTTATGAGCTACCTATAGCTATTTGGTAAGACATGGAGACTCAACAGCTCCTGTGCTGAGCTGCCTACAATGGAATTTTGTCTTTTGGATTCAGTCATACCATATCCAGAAAATAACATTTCACAGCACTCTTCTCTTATGTTCCCTCTCCCTCCTCTTCTGTGATATTCCCTGATCCTCAGCAGGGGTTATGACAAAAATGTTCCATTTAGTGATGGTCAGTCATAGTCACTTGTTTTAATCACTTTGGCCAGATATAAGTTTCTGCACCAACTTCTGCCTATTACACAAAGAAATTAAACAGACCAAAGCTGAGAGCAGTGCAGGTCTCCTTGGGGCCCATGATTTCCATAGCTATGGACTTTAACCAGGTTTATAGTTCCATGTGTAAAGTGAAATTTCCTCTTGTGGAGTAGGCCTAAAATCCAAACAGAAAATCATAAGTTACCCCCATAACAGTGTATCACATACCAGTCCAACTATTATTGCATCAGTGGGCACATCCTGCACACCTTGTCTGGAAGATGCATTTTTTTAATGCAGGTTTCACAGTATATTCCTTAGTTGGCCTAGAATTTGCTATCTAGGACATGCAGGCTTATTTCTTTAAATCTCTGCCAAATGAATGTTGAACAGAGTCTTAAATTGTAAGACTAGAGGACCTTGTTTGAAATACCACAGGAGGTTCATCAATTTTTGGTAACATGAAAGGTAGAAGAAAAAAACAAATTTGCTGATAGTTTCTCACTGTGCCTGAAATGCTCTTGTAATTAAGAAGATGAGAACAATCCAGATGTCCCTCAACAGAGGAATGGATACAGAAAATGTGGTACATTTACACAATGGAATACTACTCAGCTATTAAAAACAAGGACTTCATGAAATTCTTAGGCAAATGGATGGAACTTGACAATATCATCCTGAGTGAGGTAACCCAGTCACAAGAGAACACACATGGTACGCACTCACTGACAAATGGATATTAGCCTAAAAGCTCATAATACCAAGATACAATTCACAGACCAGACGAAGCTCAAGAAGAAGGAAAAAGGAAGACCAAAATGTGGATGCTTCAGTGCTTTTTAGAAGGGGGAACAAAATACTCACAGGAGGAAATATGGAGACAAAGTGTGGAGCAGACTGAAGGAAAGGCCATCCAGAGACTGTCCCACCTGGGGATCCATCCCATATACAGACACCAAACTTGGACACTTATTGCTGATGCCATGAAGTGTTTGCTGACAGGAGCCTGATATAGTTGTCTCCTGAGAGGCTTGGCCAGAGCCTGACAAATACAGAGTTGGATGCTCACAGTCAACCTTTCTACTAAGCACAGGGTCCCCAGTAGAGCAGTTAGAGAAAGGACTGAAGGAGCTGAAAGGGTTTGCAACCCCATAGGAAGAACAACAATATCAACCAACCAGCGTTCCCAGGGACTAAACCACCAACCAAACAGTACATATGGAGGGACCCATGGCTCCAGCCATATATGTAGCAGAATAAGGCCTTGTCAGGCATCAATGGGAGGAGAGTCCCTTGGTCCTGTGAAGGCTTGATGCCCCAGTGTAGGTGAATGCCAGGGTGGGAAGGCAGGAGTGGGTGGGTAGGTAGGGGAGCATCCTCATAGAGGCAGGGGGGAGGGTGATGAGATAAGAGGTTTCCAGAGGGAAGACCTGGAAAAGAGATAACATTTGAAATGTATATAAAGAAAATATCCAATAAAAGAAAAAAATTCTAAAGATAATGGTCAGGTGCCAACAAGAGGATGATTGTAGCCTTTCTCATGCAAACCCTCATCTTTAAACCAATGCATAGGTTTCTAGCTTGTTAAAATCTAGTCTTGAGGTCCAGAAATCCTACAGTACCAGAAGATAAGAATTACTCTTGATACCTGATTCCAAGAAATACTCAGGATGATAAACAAGAAAGAAGCAGCTGATGTCTATGCTAGAGACCATATGTGGATGCCCAATTCTATGGATTAGACCATAGCATTAAGTTCTAGGAAAAAAGATACTAGAAGCTGAAGAATGAAAGCAGTTAATACTATTAAGTAGTTTATTTATCATTAATCATGGGTTATTCTAGGGGCTTCCATCAGAAAACCTTTCTTTGTGTCCTTGGTATGCTTGCTATAACTCTGCTCCACATTTGTTGTACTCTGAGATTCAGGTTGACAGAAAAGGCTTGATTTTTGCATATAGTGAATTATCTTTTTGCTTCCTTAATGATGTAACTTCAAACTGACACGTCATTTCAGCTTCACTTAGGTATAGACACATTTTTCTTTCCCAAGTCTGTATTCTAGCTTTTGGTTGTGCCGGTCAGTCCAATTACCCTTTGAGGCTTAGTTGGCAGCCTGAAAGTCTTTTATGGACAATCGATATTTCTAAAAATAGTACATTCATGCATAAAAGTTAAAAGGGAAACATATGTTTCTTTAAGTACATTGCTGACCCAGTAAAATTTGTTTCTGACACACTTACTAGACATAGGATAGAGCAAGAAAAAACTCCTAATACACTTGCATATTTCTGCAAGTTTATCTCTTGATATCTTTGGAGAATTTTGGGATACCACTTTCATAACTGTTAGCTCAATCAATATTTCCTATTATCAGTATGTCCTATTATGTACTGTAAATACTTCTGATCCTCCGAAGTAGCAGGCATACTCATTGTGCTTGAAGTTGCAAATAGCCAAGTGGATCTGAGAAGAAATACTTGGTTTTTAAAATCATGGTTCAAGTCATGGTATTTTGGGTACCAATCCAAGTTCACAAAGTCAGTTGTATATGAAACACATCTCCTTTTATTTTTTGCAATTCTCACTAACACTATGATGAGACACTGTACCTCAATAAGGCACACATTTGATTTCAGTTATCCCATATGTTTGCTATTCACTACATGTTAGTCTCTGAGGCTTTCACTATTTCTTAGCTTGCATAATATAAGGTTGAGAACACATTGGTTTTTCACATTACCACCTGAGAGTCAGGCTTCACCTTGGTTCTTGGTCTTTGGTATCTAATATTGATACATAAGACTCTATCAACAGAACTCTTTATGTCTCATCTTAACCCAATGGATACATGTCCTCCTCCATAACATCTGTAATAGACAACCTAGAGAGACCCTTTAATTCTTTACTGTTGCCTTATCTAGATCAGGGGGCAATTATCTAGGCATAATCTGCTTCATTGCTATCTTTGGGTCTTCTTGATAAACCTTCAATTTTACCAATAGAGGTCTGAGCCTTTCGCTGTATCATTCCTTTGAACATGTTCTGAATTTCCAACAACTCTATCCCAAGCATTTGAACCCCAAATTTTACTGTTTTCTTCTCTTGGGAAAGCATTCCATTCCTCCGTATCCCTCTAACTCCTTTGCTTTGTTTAAGGGACACATGAGCTGGTGAACTCTGCTTTTGCACACCTTACTTGCTCCCAACTTACTGTATTTCTTGCAACACAGGCTCCTTTTCCTTTTCTGTGTCCATCCCTTTAAAACCCAAGCCCGGAAAACAGTTGCTGTTTCTCTCTTTTTATCCTGTCCTATGTTTCTTGAAACAAGGAACATAAATAAAACACTGTCAGAATGGGGGCAAATGGAGGAAACAGAACACAGGACAGAGTAGCAGCAGGGAAAATGATTGCTGGTGTGCTGGCAAATGTTTAACATCCTGCTGTCAAAGAGTAAAAGAAAAAAATGAAACTGGATGTGCAGAGGTGCTGGTTTCTACAGTGTAAATAACATGCACTGGCCACTGTGTCTGGCTTGCAGTTGTCAGATGGCACCATTAAACTCTGGGTTCAACAGAGATGGCAGCCCTGAGCCATCAGGCATACTTCTCTACCACACAGTTCCCAACACCATGAGCAATGCCAACACAGACAATGCCTAGAGCAGCACAATTAGGAAATGATCAGCTGTAACTACTTACTTTGCAGTCCTTGTGATGCTGGTGTTAAGTGTTGCATGAATACTAAACACATATAGTTCAAGAGTAAGCAACACCTGTGGTCCAGTTTCTGTCATGATAGTTTTAAGAATCATTGAATTGGTTCACAAAATGTCTGAGAATTTAACATTAGGTTATTAATGTTATTCATATTTTGAGCTCAGTTGCTATTTGCTAATATTTTCAACTCTTTTCTTGACACAATGGAAAGTGGACTTTTGTTGCCTAGTATAGAAAAGTCATTTAACCTTATTAATCTTTTTTATATCTACGTCATTCCTCACATTATCTCAGGTTCACCTATGCAGCATCTTGTACAAAGATTATTTGGCTTATTTATTTTTCTTATGTTTCCATAAAATATATTTTGATCATACTCTTTGCTGCCCTCCAGCTCCACCCAAATACTTCTCCATCATTTCCTACCTAATTTCATCTTTTTATCTTACAAAACAAAACAAAACTAAAGACAAATGCTCACATGCACTCCCATGCATGTATTCACATGTACATGTGAGTACATGTGCATGTGTGCACATGTGTGTGAGCACATGCATGTGTGCGTGTGCACACATCACACACACACACACACACACACACAAAACAAAACATGGAGTCCATTATTTTGTCCTTGAATACTTATGCAAGACTGTTTCTAGCCTACCTTGGGAGTGCTGAGTTACCTACATCTCTGGTATAACTCTCAGCTGATGAGGAAAAATGGTAGTAGATCTTGATTCTGCTGAGTCTCATCTCCAGTTTCACACAGCTCTGGACAATGGACAGTTGGACTGAGCCCCAGTATCCATTCTTATTACATTCTCTATTGCCTTTACCCCTGTTCTCTGAGAGTCGTTCTTTCTAAACAACTTGTATTCAATGCCCACCCCAGGCTCTGCTTTTAAGAGCTTCTTAAGACCCTGCACATCTCTATATTTGTTCTTTACCCTAGTCCACCTGTAAAATATCAGTCTATAGTTGAGCAAAAACCTGGTGAATTTTAAAAGAATATATTAAATATCTAACATAATATTAAATATTTAACATAAATAGCTAAACATTATATGGGGAATGAAAAATGGAAGGATTCTGGGAGAAGAGAAATGAAAATGGTAATCTTTTTGACTTCCCGAGAAAAGAAAGCATAAAAGGCTTGTTTCAAAAGACACTAGCAAGACGATATATTATTAATTTATATAATATTGATTATCTACTCTCATGATTATGTGGCTGATCAGAAGCTGCATCTTCCCAGCATCACAAGAGAATTGGCAAATAAAATGACCAATATTCAGAGTATGCTTCTTACTGAATGAATATCACTTTTCCATCATTCTAGGGCTAAGATATAGTCTTAACCATTATAAAAGACTTCCTGTGTAGTATATATGCATAGACATCTAGAAAATATACTTATGTATATATAGGTCCACTTAGATATAACAGAGAGTGTCTGTCTGTCTGTCTGTCTCTCTCTCTTTCTCTCTCTCTCTCACTCCACTGTGTGTATGTGTGTGTGTGTGTACTTTGTACATATAAAATTTATCCTCACTACTTGCAGATCCATTTTTGAAAGTTTACCTGCTCACTGAAATTAACCTGTAACATCAAGTTAGTACACAAAGTACTTTCACAGACATTTGTGAGTCAGCACAGAGCAGCAAAATATTCAACTCAGACTAATATTCAATGAGTCTAAGAGGTTCTGTTTGCATTCTTGCTTCAGCCTTCTTATTGCAAACATGCTCTTTATGTTGTCTGGCAAGTTGTTCATGTATTTGTAATTTTACTCTTTAAGATGGATTCCAAGGATGATGTTGAAAGCCTTTGTAGTTCCAGAAGACTCTAATATGCCTCATGGAGAAGATATGTGTGTGAAATAAGCCTTAAGTGTGTGACTTACAATATTGTAGCCACAACAGCTGGGTCAGTGAATCAATAATATGTGGTAAACATGAAGAAAAAAAAAAAAACAGAAAAAAAGCCATTTTTTTTTCTTGATCAGCTGATGATAATGTCTGGACCTAAGAATTTAATGTTATACATATTTTCCCTCAGGGCACTGGGTTTATATTCACTAATTAGGTTTTCTTCAAAACTTTATAGACTATAGCTTCTGTAAGAAATCGAAATCACATGTAAATTATGACAGAAATGCAAAAAAAAGAGAAACAGAGCTGTTACACAAACATTAATTACTACTTCAAGAAACCTCAGAGCAGCAGCAGCTTTGTATAATGCTTCCAATGCTCCTGAAGGTCACACAAGAGTTCTTCAGCAGCCTCATTCCAGTAAGGAGGGAGCTCCCATAAATCTGGCTCTTCTGCTTGAGATACATTTTATCAAACAAAGATCTGGCTTCAGAGACTCCAACATGCTTTTGCTCTCTATGTATACATGGGTATGTCTAATATCTATAGCTACAGCTAAAGATAGAAATAGACAAATAGATATTTGTTATAGATATTTGACTTATTCATTCATATAGCTTTATATTTCATGCATTGTTGTTAAGAGTTTTCAAGTATTGGATCACCATGTCATTTAATGAATAAATAATCCTGCCTGCATATTATTTTGCTGAATGAATTGAATAATATCGTGTCATCTTAATTTTATGAATCAATAAATACTAAATTATACCACTACTGTGTACAAGCTACTCAATTGATTTTTCTTTAAAAAGAAGTCCTTGTGCACAAAGAGTTATTGGCATTATTAAGTAGTTAATGAACTATAGCCATTTAAATGAGTCACAGTCAATATTATGCTTCTCAATTTTTCATCGAAAAGTAGTATGCTTCTTAAACAAAATGTAAAAGAGTTTTTCTGACATATGGGTTAGTGTTAATCTTAGTAAAAGTTCTAAAATTACTTTTTAAAATGCTTACATTATAAAATGCCTTTAAATATTAAGAGTACTGTTGTGATATAATAAAAGTCTAAGGCGTAAAATGCTGATTTGAGCTCAGTTTCGTATAATGAGCACTGTCCTCATATAACCCCAGAAGACAGATCTTGCATTGATCACACAGTTAAGCAAAAGGATGCCTGCAATGCCCAGTGGAAGATATGAAGAGCCAATACCAAAGGCTTCAACATTAAAGCGTCCTGTGTCACAAAGCTCCAGTTCCCTTTCTGTGTTCAAAAGGAAGCTGAGGCCTCTCATGAAGCATGAAAAGCATGTCACTAAATAGAATTGTCCAATAGTCATGGAGGAGGTGTGTGGAAAGGAGATCTTGAATGACTCCTTCAAGGAGTCTCAGCAAGGGCTGCAGAGTTGGATCAGCAGTTGAGGGGACCTGCTGCTCTTTTAGAGGACATGGGTTCAATTCTCAGCACCCACATAGTGGCACATGCCATCGGTAGCTTAGTGCCAGAGGATGCAACAATCTATTCTGACCTCAGCAGACACCAGACATGCATGTGGTGTGCATAAATATATGCATTTATACACATTAAAAAAAAGGAGCCTCTTCACACAATTGTTCTGTAAAGAGGGGTAGATTTTCATGCTCCATGAGAGGCTTCAACACAGAAGAGTCTTTATTAGACCCTCAAGTTTTACTGTAGTTGGAAATTGTGAAGTAAAAGGAAATATTCTTTTTTTTTAAAATTTTATTTAAACTTTTTTTTACACTCCAGATTTTATTTCCCTTCCCGTCCATCCTCTGCCTGTTCCCCATCCCATACCTCCTCCCCACCACCTTGTCTTCACAAGGATGTCCCCACGCCCCCAACCCCACCCCACCAGACCTCTAAACTCCCTGAGGCCCCCAGTTTCTTGAGGATTAGGTGCATCTTCTGTGACTGAACCCAGACCCAGAAATATTCTTAAGTAATCAAAGTAACTATAAAATCTGATGGTTTAAAATCACAATGCTTCAAAATTGAGCCCCAAAATTTTCCTGTGAAATTTTCCAAAAACACTCATTTCTACCTAAAATTCATACATATAAATTTTCCCTCTCTCTCTTTCATGTATAGTTAGAAAGTTAGTTATTGTTCCTTCAGATACTTATGAAATGTTTTAAAAACTTAAACAAATAACATGTTATGTGGTATACTGTGAAACACATACGTTTAACTGTGTGAAAATACAGCACAAAGTGACATATGTTCCTGAAGCTATTAGATAGAAATGAACTGGAACCATCACAAGTTTGTTTGTTTGTTTAACTAAAGCAATTCACTAGGAATCTTCCACCTCCTATCCTGTCTTAAATATGTGTTTAGAAAGTATCTTGGATGTTGAATGATTTTTTTTTTTTTTCAAAAAAACATTCTCCCCACAAAAGGAAGGGGAACTCCATCTGAGGAAAATGGATTAAGTTTGGAGAATGTACAGATAATTTTGTGAAGCTGAATTTTTAATCATAAAGTAGCCATAATAGTAATAACAGTAATTACGACTATTATGCTTTTACAGGTAGAATCACAATTGCGAATCACACCATCCTATTACTATTATTTTTATTAAAATTTAGAAAATGTCTCACAGCAATATAGTAAATACATCCAAATGGACGGAACCCAACAACTCTACAAGGCCAGCTTATTTTTCATCCTGCTGTAGTTAAAGGACAGTAACAAAAAGCAAAACCAATTCAATTTTTCCTTTTCCTTTTTAGAAAATATATTTCCTCTGCTTGGTACCCAATGGAAAAAAAGTGGATTCTATCAGACTGTTTTTCTTCGTTCTGTGCAAGGTCATTTCTAATGTAGTCCTGGCCATCTATTTGATCTGATCCTAAGGAAAGTTTAGTGTTAGTTTCTCTATGGCTATGGTGTTTCTCTTCGCTTGTTTATATTCATCTTGTTTTAAAATACCAAAAAGGAAGATTAAGAAAAAATCTAAAGTCAAGAATCTGGACTTGTCAACTGCAGAGAATATGACAGTCATTAAATACATATTAAGCACAATAATTTTTCAACATGGCCAGTGATCCAAAGCATATTTTGGATAGTAGAATAAATATATTATGGTTAAGCATTTTAAAAGAGGGTATGACCAACAAAAGAGAATCATCAGAGAACAAAAGAGAATCATACAGCACACCAGAGTGCCAATCTGAAAATGACAGCCACTCTGTAAGGCTGACATTGTTAGATCCTTGTTTTCAAGAGTTATATATGAATGTGTTATTTATAGCCTGAATGCTTGAGAATCTGGAGGAAATGACTCACCAAAGATGTTTTGATTTCTTGACTAAAATTTAACTTGTAGCTTATCTCCCTGGTACACATCCATGCCACGTGAGCACATACCTTGAACACAGTTTCCTGTTATTCTTTATTCCTATAAAGAAAATGCCCTAGCAGGGAAGACAGTTATAGTGGTTTCAAAATATATGCCTTATTTTAGGATATAACAGGAAAGTAAGTCTTCACACCCATCTATCTATTCTGTTTTACCAATATACATTTGTAACACAATATTCTGAAATATGTAATTCTTTATAAAACTCTTCAGTGTGTTGGAAATATTCATGGTTATGATTTATATTTTCTCCAAGGGAAGTAATCTTCTCTGCTGGTTGACAATAATCTTCAGGACAATAATGATCCTCTGAGAGAATTTCATCCAGAAGGTGACAGAGACTTCACCTGGATGTTTACCACTACTCTTCACTGGGTCAGATAATCCATACTTTAGCTTTGGTTTTTCTTTCAGAGATTATCTGCATATCACTTTCTGTCAGCCATTAGCCATATCTCAAAGGGAAAGTTTATTTGAATCTAGAGAAAACACATTTTCCAGGTGTGCTGGAAATGGAAGTTGTTTAGACAAGTGTCTTTGGTAATTTGTTGCCCATCACCGATCTGAAAAAATAATGAAGGTGCAAGCAATTGTACTTCACATAGGGCTGTTTCACAAACAACATTTCACTAATTTGAAACTTATTTCAGAAACCCAAATATACAGACTTCCTCTGCCCTAGATTCCTCAATTGTTTGATGTCCTTGACACCTTCCTTGACCTCATATTTGGGAAATGCCAAGATATTATGTTTTATGTGTTAAAGATGGCAAATGGAATTTGACACCTCTGAGTACAACTGGAGCACTGGACTACTCAGTCTTGACAAATATTACTTCTTTTTTGATGGTACGAGTTTCAAGGAAAGCATCATATACTGGCTTAAAATGCAACTTGTCTCTGGCTTGAATTGATCTTTTTGAGTCAATCTCTCCTGCAGTCATCTTGCATTACTGTAGCAAACAGGACTGAAACTATCCCAAGCAACTTCCACCTTCGTGCAGGAGAGATCATCCCTGCAAAAGGGCATTTATCTAAGGTGAAGCTTCACCCATGGCGACCTTAATCAGATCAAGTTACAGAACCATACCCAGACAAATATCAACCATACTACACTGTGGTTCATACTCCTTTATTTAAACATAAAGCTAATTAATGCCAGTATACAAAAGAGAGATAATTGGTTACTGAACCCCTTTGTCTTTGTTAGGGTTTCCATTGCTGTAAAGAGCCATGGAACCATGACCAAGGCAACTCTTATAAAGGACAACATTTAATTGGGGCTGGCTTGCAGATTCAGAGGTTCAGTCTATTATCATCATGGCAGGAGACATGGCAACATCTAGGCAGGCATGGTACTGGAGGAGCTGAGAGTTCTACATTTTCATCCAAAGGAAGCCAGGAACTAAGAAGAGGGTCTCAAAGCCCACCCCACATTAACATACTTCCTCCAACAAGGCCACACCTACTCCAACAAGGTCACATCTCCTAATAGTGACATTTCATGGGCCAAGAATCTTTAATCCACCACAACTTTTTTCTATTCCTTTTCCCAATATGTGATCTATTCAACATCTTTCTTATATCATTAATTGGTGTATTGGCAAAGACTATTGTGTTGAAGCTTGCCAAACCGGAAATATATATATATATTTTTTAGTCTCCAGTGGCAGGTTTAGAGTAACGAAGAAGATTCAGTTAGATGGAAGCATGCAACAAGCTACGTTGAAGTGGACAAGGGCCAGCCTTAAACAAGAACTTGCTCATATAAACAAAATCCTTGCCTACATTGCTGGATGGGAGGATGTTAGCAACTCTTGTTGGGTTAGGGTTTAGTTAGAGGAAGGGTCAGTAAACTTTTCCTTCTGACTCTGGTTGCTGTTCATACAGGGAATCCTTCAGGCATGCCACAAACTACTTTTTATGAGTATTTTTGAAAGTTTTGTAATCAGTTTTGAGAGTAGAAAGAATATCCAATTATTGTACACTTGCAAATCTAGCTGTGTGAACTGCTGGTGGAATTTAACTTTCTTTAAAGGTCTCTGTATTTTGAAACGATTACATATTGGTGGGAAGTGGCAGAGATAGAATGAATGGGGTCCATTAGACCTTTGTTTAGACTACATGGATATGTTAAAATAGCAGCCTGGATTGTATATATTTGTATTTCACACAATTATATCATAATGCCAAGAACAGGAAATACACATTGGTATTACATAACTCAGAAAGATTCTCCTGATGACCACCACCAGAAAGATATCTGCTAATGGTCACGTTCAACCGTCAGTATTTCAAAACTCTTTATTCTGAGTCATGAGTTGTAGCTCCTGAGCTGTCTTCCTCCTCCAAAGGTTTTGTCTTTGAGGATGCTGTGTAAGTAAAATTGTATAGTATGCAGTTATATCAGATTAGATTTATGGTTTTAGGTCCTTAAGAACCATCCAAGTTGTTTGTAACAGAAGTTTACTCTTCTTGTTTTGCTGAGGAGTATAGTGCAACAAGAAACATTGTAGTTTGTTGAGTAATATTTACATTGAATAAGGGACATTTTAAAAATTTGTTGAGGCAAGGATTGCTTCAACCTGCCTCTGCCTTCCAATTGCTAGAGTTATAGATGTGCACTATATCATGCTTGATTGAGGGACATCTTGCTCCTAAAGTTTGCAAATAATGAATAAAAATAAAATTGCTTTGAAGAATTATATAAATTGTGTGTGTGTGTGTGTGTGTGTGTATCTAGGTTCATTTATATGGGATAAATATCCAGGGCATCAATTGCCAAGTTGTATGGAAAGAATATGGTTTTTGTCTGAAGAATTCATTAAAGAATATTCCAGAGTACTTACTTCATTTATGTTTTCACAGACAGAATATGAAAGAGCCAATTTCCCACCAACCTCATCAGCACTTAATATTATCTTTGTTTTAAAATTTTTAGAGTTTCTAATGAATAGTGTTTGTAATTAGCAGTTCCCTAGTGGCTAGTGATGCCGGACAACCTTGCATGTGTTTGTTTGCTTTTTGCATGTTGTCAGTAGCATATCTTCTCATATTTTTTGTGCCAATTTCAAAGAATTTTGTTCATTTTCCTAGTAAAACCCTGCACTATTTTTAGCATGATTTATAATACATTTTGAAATGGCCCATATTTCAGATTTTTTTCTCCAGTAGTCACAAACAGTTCTTTTCTTCTTCTGGGTTTTGCATACCTTCTGGATGTTTTGAAAGAAAACTGAGCACTAAAGGCTCATACATTTGAATGTTTGGTTCTCAGTTAGTAGTTTAGGAAAGATTAAGTGGCTTTGTTAGAGGAAGTGAATCTCTAGAGACTGGCACTGAAGTTTCAAATGCCCAAGCCAGGTCCATTCTCACTTTTTTTCCTGCCTCCATCTTGTAGATAAATTGGAACATTCCAGCTGCTGCTCCAGGGCCACCCTTATATTTCTGATGCAGTGCTCCTTACAATGACAATCATGGACTATCTCTCTGAAACTTTAAACAAGCCCCAAATTAAATGCTTTCTTCTATAATAATCTGCCTTTGCTGTGGCGTCTATTCACAGCAATAGAACAGTAACTAAGATACATTCTCATCTTCGTGCTATGGGGAAAATAATTTCCTCTCTACTCTTTGACCCTGTGTTGTAACTTTCCCCATGATGGTCAATCAAAGCATCAAAAGGACTAGACCTAAATGCCACCATTCTTCACTTATCAGATGTATATAATGACTAGTTTTTTAAGCTGGCATGATACTTTTAGAAATAGTGTTGAGAGGCTCCCTGGCATATGCTGTTAACGGCCTGTCCATAGGACACTTTGCTTTTCTTTGCAACCTGGCCTAACTTTCAAGGCATGTGCACTCCTGGAAACTTCTCTGTCCTCTTGGCTTTCTTTCTCTTCCTGGACAGCCATTTCCATAAAGTTCCCAAGTGAGATAAAGCCCCAGTTGACCTTGAGTTATGGCCTTAATCCACCTTTCATTGGCTGGCTTCCCTTATTTGCTTCACTTATCTACTTTCCTGTTGATATTTTCTGAGTTTCCTTCCCAAACTAATGCAAAGTTTTGGAGGCTTTGCTTTTGAATTGCCCAAATTAGTTTGCAAGTGTCCTCACCTACCATGGAGAACAGTAAGCCATATACTCACCATCTTTCTAGTTAAACATGATTCTTTGCAGATAAAGAACTATTACAAGAGAAAGGGACCAACAGGACAATGTGACCAAGTGCACGAGAAGCTAAGGCATGTTGTCAATGGGTTCTTGGCTAGTTCAGGAGGCCTGGAAGAGACTCATAGGAATTAAAGTGAAAGAACTAAAGATGAACTCACTTAGAAAAGTTAGTGCATTTCTGCCTCTTCAGTCAGGGAGGAAGGGTAGAGGTAAGAACAAATGTAATAGAATAGAACTGTTATTGTCCCGTTTTATAGTTATTTATTTAATTATCATTCACTCATGTAATAATTATTTATGCTAATAATATCAATACGTAATATGTGGTATTCTAAAGTTATTGGTAGGTATATTCAAACTATTTAGAAAACAAACGTTTGGAGCTCAGATCCTGTGTATCTCAGGAGGGCCAAACTCTCTCTGTTTTCTAGGTTGACATCAGTCCAGGGATCTCTCCAATTCAACATTCTGAGTGCTAGGATTAGAGGTATGTACCACCATGCCTGCCTAGAAAACAGGAACTTGATGCTTGATAGAAAATTAGAATGTGGGTAATTGTGTTAAACGGTGTGGAGAGGTCAGAATGACAGTCTGTAGATAGACAGAAACGTGACATACTCTCAGTCGAGAATGTACCTGTCATTACATTCAGGTTATCTCTCCAATGTGCTGTGTTCTTGTGTTATTAATCTCTGCGATGAATCAACTTAAAGCTTGACATAAATCCTTCTAAAACCAGAGGATAAAGGAATTAACCCAAACCAGCTGTGTCTGTCACTAGAGGCCATGATTCCTTTCTACAGAGCTGAAAAATAGATTTCATTTTTGACCTGAAATACCACTGTCTATCTGAGAATTGATCAAAATCTCTTAGAATCAGAAGCTGTAAGGAGGAGTTTGTGCCCTGGAGGCCAAGTTGAAAGGTCTTGAAGTCCATTTTATTTCTGATTGAATGGAGACTTTCAGGATCTAAGTTGTGTTGTGAACAGGAAAAGGCACAATGTCATTAGCCCATTTACATGTCTTTACAGGTATTTTGGGAGAAAGTCATATATGAAAGGTTTATGTGTTCATATCCAGTTAGCTTGCTTCATGTTAAGAACCTTTCATTTATAACTTGTGTCATCATGTCTGTTTAAGGAATTCCTTTTTATGGTGACATAAATAAGAAGCAGGTTTGTTTATTTGTTTATTTATTTATTTATTTATTTATTTTTTAAAAAATCCTCATTGAGCAGGGATTGATAGACAGTTGCCTGATTGCTTTACCCAGCTCCTGCTGGATCAAATGGTTGAGATCTGGTGCTCTCTTAAGGCTGGGTCTCTGACATGTCAGGCACTTAATGCTAAGAGGACTCTGCCTAGTAGAGTGGGGTTCCTTGATACAGGAGTATCAAGGGGTTTTCTTGTCTGTGTGGGAGGTCTCTGAATGGATGCTCTTACTGTGCAACTCCATTATAGCCAAACTTCTTGCCTTTTGGGTCAGAAACAGTGTCAGTCAAAATCATACAGGTCTTTACTACTGAGTCACAGAAATCAGGCTTCTCTCACTAACCCACATGCATTGATCAAGGTAGTTACAGAAATCCAACCAAGTGAGAGAGATACATACCTGGAACTCTCAGTGGAGGAATTCATTGTGGACCATGACATAGAATGGACATATGGGCAGTTTTGAGAAAATGTTTTCTTCCATATATTGGTTTTCTTAATGTGCGTTGATCTGCAGACCTGTGGCATCCGTTTGACTGTTGAATGGATATGATAATTCAGAGCTTCCAAAGACTGATTCTGGGTCTCAGATAGGAGTGGAAATAATAAAATGATGAAGAACTTACTAGGATCACATATCAAGCCCAACACTGTTACAAATGGACATTGCATCGGCATTGGAAAGAATGGAGTTTGGATCTCAACTCATATTTTACTAAGATGTTTTTATGTGTAAAGGTTATTTTTCTTAAAATCTCAGGGTAGGTATGGTGATTATATAAGGCAATACATGAAAACTCAAAGCAGAGTACCTGGCTATGTAGCAATTGGTTTTAGCAGGAAAGCAACAGTGATGACGATAGAAATTAATAGGATGAACAACAGTGAGTTCTTAAACAACAATGAGTACTTAAACTTATCTATTTGGGATCATCTCAGTGGGCTTTTTTATGTGTGCCCCTAAATGACAGAATAAGTAGGATTTTTTCCATTTTTACCTGAGCTCATAAGCGTCAGTGCTGAGCAATTCATGTGCATCTGATGAATATGCTTTGACTTGAATTAAGAAACCAAATCAAGTTCTCTCTAAAAATAACCCCTCCGTTCCATATTTGGCTCAGCCAGTGACTCGTTGAGAACTTGGAACTAGCAAGTGCTTTGAATTTTGCACAACTATAACCCCATTTTCCAGTTGGGTTCTTCTATTTCAGAGTATCACTCTTTAGGGTGGTCGGAGTTGCATTCATTAATAATTAGTGTGCGACTCAGGCTTTCTCACAAGAGATCACTAACCTAAGCCCATCGAGCTTCCTGATGCCCTCTGTACCCTTTCCCTTTTTATTATGGGTGCTGTCAGTGCTCAGGGTCTATTTTCATCAATTTACATGTCTCTTCAACCTCTCCCCTGGCCTTTCTTGCACAGCTCCACTCAAGCAGTGTTCTGCATTTCATCCCCATCTTGTAGGACCTTTGCTCTGCGGACAAGTGATGAATGTTCTACTTACTTAATTCTTTCACTGCATGCATTCATCATCTACCAGCCAGGTACTGCACTCAACTCTGGAGCTGCATACTGTGTTCCAAAACATTTTGCCTTGGGCTGAATTCTCCCAGAAACAGATTTTTATCTACAAACAAATTGAGAGATAATGCTAGGAAACACCAATAGGAGGTTGGAAAACAGAAAACTCAAAGGAAGATCTAGTAATATGTTTATATTCAATCAAGTTAACCACAGTGGGCAACTAGAGCTTAACATTACTGAAGACCTCTGAGAAGGTACAGCTGTTATCCCACCTGTTATGGTTTGGATGTCAAATGTCCCCCAAAGCTCAAGTGTTACAGGCTTGGTCTCCAGATTGGAACTACTAGAAGGTAGTACTTTTAGGAGGTAGGACCTAGTAGGATGTCCTAAAGACATTTACGGGGACATAACTTCACTGGTCCTTTGTGCTCTTCTTTTCTCCCTGGCCTGTGATATAAGAGATTTTGCCTCACTACATGCCTCCACCATGATGTCATCTAAACAATGGGATCAATAAGCCATGCAGCGTGAGTCAACACAAACTCTTTCTTTTTAGGGTTATTTACCTCAGCTATTTTGTCATAGCAAATAAAAGCTAATAAACCAGGGAGTGGGAAGCACCTTGATGCTTACCTTTGTACCATCTCTGATTTGTACTGTTCATGAATTCCTAAGCTCCCTGCAAATATGGATCTTCACTTAGAACACGTCAATACAATGCATAGTGTATGATGATAAATGCTAAAGGGAAAATAAAGAAGGTTAGTAGAATGATTTTTGTGACTATTTTAAAACAATACAATCTTATGCACAGATGGGGATGTCAATAAATATTTGTTGATGGTGTTATTCTCTCTATATTATAAGCATGGATGTATATACTAAGAGCCATTAGATGATTAATATTCATCAGTGATGATTCAACCAGAGTTTAGGGTCATTCTTAATGATTAGTTTATTAGTTTAGATACCTAGCTTTGAGGCTGTTTAGCCCTTTATATAAAACAGTAGTGCATTTTTATGTATCATGAAAGCTCTTGTGTATATTTCAACCATCAGTGGAAGACTTATAATCCATAGTACAAGATATGTCATATAATTGTTACACTGCATTTCTTACAGAGCAATGATGAGAGAAATCTGTATACATCCAGTAGGTATGTGAAATAATGATATTACATTCTTTGTGAAGCAGGGTCACCTTCTACATCCTAGATTAGCTTCAAATTCATATATATTGTGTATCCCTAGTATATTGCTTTTATAAAAAGTAATTTCATGAAATATTAACCAGAAAATAGAAAATAAACACAGAAAAAAGTTGGTAGTTTACTTTCTGTAGAAAGTGTTGCCTCTTTATACCCTTCATATATAATTCTTATTTAGTGACTTTAATTTGATATTTTAATGCATAATATCCCTTTACCAATTCAGAAGTGGGCAGTTTAAACACTGTAGGTATAATTATACAAAATATCTTGGTTTTGTTTCAGTTTCACTGGGGTAGAAATTATAGCAATAAATACCTTCTCATTTTGTGTATTACAGGAAGAAAAAATGACATTAATCCCAAACAATGGGTAATAATCAAGAGGTGTTGTCAAGCAGTGCAGTGACAGAAAAATCCATGTGCTAAGCCCCTTTGTTTCTTTGAATAATTACTAGTTGTAAAAAGAAAAACAGAGCAGTTCCATGATATAATCCCCTTTTGTTATTAGTAGGGAGAGACTTTTTTAATCTTATTTTGACAGTTCCTTACCTAAACTGTTAGCAATTGCTTTACTCTGCATTATTAGGCAAAGCCATCAATTGTTGTCACCAATGACTGGACATCTCAGCTCTTTCTACTCTTGTTCCCTGGGCTCTGTGCCCTGAGACTCATGGGGTTCCACTCAATAATGCCCTTAAATAGAGAGGGTTTTTCTTCCTTAAAGTTACTATGCACAGTTTGAATGCTAGTGCTTTCAATTAAACCCTCCAGGTTTTGTGATGGTGTTAAATAAGCCACCAATGGGGTTGGTGGCTTCTAATAAATGTAGAACTGAGGACACTGTAGGGTCCTTTCAACCAATATAAAGGAGATAAAAGATGGAACAGATTGCTCTTTTCCGTGCTTCACTTAGAATGGGAACATTGCAAATGATACATTTAAACAAGAGTAATAGTAAGGTACCCATAGAAAAAGGGGGAAAAAAGAGAAAAAAGAAGGAAAAAGAACTTTATCTATGTTAGTTACTGCATTGGCAACACATATATTAGAACAGACAAGACAGTCTCATTCTTCAGGGTTAATGTCACACTCATGAGTTCAGACAGGAGTCACAGGAGGCATTTAGACAATAGTCTCCTCTCCATCCCCCCATTCCTCTTTGACATGTGTTGAGAACTAAGACTTTTTTTAATTGTTATTCATGCTGAGGGACAAACAGGACACTGGCAAACATGGTGGCCCTCTCCATCCCCTGCTAGCTCTTGAGTGCCGTTTTGAGAGCTGTCTGGCTGTGGGATCCAGATGAGCACATGCACAAAGCAAGAGGGAGATGTGCTGGTGATGTAGAGAAGGGGGATCATGTGTGCAGTGATTCTCAGCCTTCTCCTGCATGTAAGACATGTGAATCAGGTCTGTTCTCATGCTGCTCCAGGGCTTCTCAGGTGGCTGGAGCTCAGGTTGCTCATATGGTAGGAAGGCAGTCAGGATTGCTGCCTTCCTTGCAGGGTCTCCCCACAGATGTTTCCTGGCAGACCCCTAAATATTTGTGCCTGCTTATTACATACATAAGTGCTATATTCACTATAAAGATGCTATTATTAAAAAATTTATCCAGTATATTAAATCATATTTTTTTCCTCCCCACCTCTTTTTGCATCTCATCGTGAAGATTTCAATATTTTAGAACAACAGAGAGCTTTGTATTTCATAATTATACTTTTCACTTTTGCCCAAAGCAATATTTATATACAATCCTGACATTTTTCCTAGAAATATTTTAATATTGCTTGAAAGACCTGAAACAATATGCAAACTGATCTTTTTTAATTTAAGAAAGGAATATCCATGTGGATTCTTAAACCTTAGATGTGAAGATATAACAACTACTAGAAATTAGATTAAGTTTTCTGTGATCTAAAACAGCCAGATATGGTTGACACATACATACTCTGGTTAGGAATGTATAAACAAATATCAGAGAAAAACTTTTGAGAGCTATAGAAAATATTATATACCAGAAAATGTCCAAATCTTGAAAAAGAGATGTCACCCTATGTACAAGAGTCATTTAGTACATCTGTCAGACAAGAGTAGAAGAGAAACCTCCTACATCCCATTCTAGTGAAAATACTGCAGTACTCAGCATCTTCTAAGAGTACAAAACAGGTAGAATACACACACACACACACACGAGAGAGAGAGAGAGAGAGAGAGAGAGAGAGAGAGAGAGAGAGATATTATTAAAATGACTTAAGGGAAGTGGTCAAGCTATGGTAGTTGTTGAATGTCTCAGCAATCTCATTATGGCACTGAAGCCCTGAGTGAGTGCTGGAGAGCTGTTGGTCTTCAACCTACATTGGAATCCTGATGAAGTCTATTATAATAATCAGGAAGGAATGATGCAGCAATATGATATATAAAATTGCCAGTGAGAGTGAAGACAAGCAGGGGAAACAAAATTTTCTCCTTTAATGTCCTTTTATTTGGGCTTCCATCAAAAGATACAGCACACATCTAGGCTGGATCTCCCTGCTTCAAATAATCTGATCACGAAAAATCACTCCCAGGAGTGAACAGAAGCTTATGTTTTAAGTGCCGTCAGATGTATTTTCCTGTATCAGATGCAATCCCCAGAAAGATTAGCCCCTGCAAACACTAAACACAAACCAACGATAGTATATTGAAAGATATGAGAGAAAAACACCAAGTCCTATAAAAGGCAGGAATATGGCAATGATAACATATTTCCTAACTAAAAGTTTGCAAGCAAGGAGGGCTTAGAATGATGTATTTCAGGCTGTGAAAAGGAACAAGTATCAACCCAGACTAATGTATCTAGCAAAGGTATTTGGCATAAATGTAGGAGAAAGAAAAAAAAAAACTACGCATGACAAAAAGGACCAAAAGAATTCATACTACTAAGCCAGTCCTTGAAGGAATCCTTCAGATTGAAGAGAAAGAGAAACGCCTTTATTTGTCAGGCCATAGGAAAGTGCAGACTATACTCAAACAGTCATCAAGAAAATGAGGTAATTTAAACATTACAAACTCAACAAATAGGCAGGAATTAACACACGGCTTTCAATATGAACTCTGAGTACCAGAACTCTGACTACAAGTGGTTTTAATCCCCCAAGCAAAATACAGACTAGCAGACTGCATTGAAAACAGTGTCCATTCCTTTGCTGCCTCCACGAAATATACCTCTTCACCAAAGACAGATGCAACAATAGATGAAAGGACTGAAAACTATACTTCATGCCACTGCAAGTGGGGAAAAATAAGCCAGAGCCATGTTTCAAATATCTGACAAAGTCAATTCTGGTCCAAATTAGTCAGAAGACTTAAAGGTCACTTCATATAGAGTAAGGGACAATCAACCAAGGGGACATTACAATTCTAAACATATGTATATTGAACATAGCAGCACAGAATTCTATGTAACAAATACTAATATCTATAAAGTCATAGATTAACCTCAAACAATGAGAGTAGAAGACTTAAATACTAGACTCTGACAGGGTATCCCAACAAAACTGAGATACACCTGAGCATGACATGATAAAACAAAAGGACTAACATCTAAAGAAAACACTATTCAAATAATGTAGAATGTACCCTCTTCTCATCATCCCACAGAACATTCTTTCAAATGATACCATATTAGGACAGAAGGAAAATCTTAGCAAACGTAGGTAAAATAAAGCAATATCTTCTATTTTATTTGACCATCATGGAATAAAACTAAAATATTAACAGCAAGAGAAACATATAAACTCATAGAAGCTAAATCATATACTATTGAGTGAAAAATAAGTCATCAAAGATATCACAAAACAAGCAAAAATTTCTAGAATTGAATCTAAATTATACACACACACACACACACACACACACACACACACACACACATATATATTATAATTAAATCTGTCCTAGTAGGGAAGTTTATAGCTAAAAGCATATACATTAAACCAAAAGAGAGAACTAATAGACAACTTAATAGTGTACCTTAAGGTTTTAAAAATTAGGACTAAACAAATCCAAGATTAATAGATAGGAAAAATTAAGATCAGGACAAAATTTAATGAAATGAAAAATAAATAATACTAATAAATAATGAAACAAACAATTCTTTGAAAGAATAGGCAAAATTGAGAAGCTCTCAGCCAAGCTAATCAAAAGAAAAGAAGAAAGAAATAAAGCCATTCAGATAGACAGAAAGACAGAAAGAGAAATCCCAAATTACAACAATCCATGATAGAGATGGAAGCATTGCAAAAGATACTGTTGAATTATTAAAAAAGTATTAGGATAAATCTTAAAATTTACATTTTAGTAAATTGGAAAAATCTAGAAGAAATGGCTGGATTTCTAGATGCATGTGACAGAGTAAAGTTAAAACAGAGAGAGAAACATTTTAAACAGATTTAGTCCAAACATTGAGATTGAACAATAATAAAACATTCTCCAACTATAAACATTCCAGGACCACACGGATTCAGTGCTGAGTCTACCAGAGCGTGAAAGAACCAACCAACTACAATGCTTCTCACATTATTCCATAAAATAGAAAAGAAAGGAATGCTCCCAAGCTCTCCAGTGAAGCTGGCATTATTTTGATGCTCAAACCAGATAAAGACACTCCATCATCATCACCACCACCACCACCACCACTGTTACTACAACCACAAAAGGAAGAAAAGAAGGAAGGAAGGAATTCTCACACTCTGGAGGCAAATGCAGACAAAAAATATTGGTAAGCAAGGGGAAACAGTATATAATAGTAAGAATATCTCAACAAATCACAATAAAATGCAAGCCAAATACAAGACCATCGAAAAATGACTGAATATCCACTGTGATCAAGTAGGCTTTACCACAGAGATGCTGATCTCACAAAATTGTAACTACATGATTTTTGACAAAGACAGCACAACTAAAGATTTGAGAAAAGATATCAATTCCTACAAATAGTGTCAGGAAAACTGGATATCTACATGTAGAAGATTGAAACTAGGCCCTTCTCATCCTACTCAAAAATCTCTCTTGAATAGATCAAAAGCCTATAAAATCTGAAACTGCTAGAGGAAAAATTAGAAAAAACATATCAAAGCATAAGAATTGGCAAGAACTTTCTAACCAGGATTCCATTTGTTCAAGAAATAATGCCAATGCTTGACAAATGGGATCTCATGCAATTCAAAACCTTCTTATAGCAAAGGAAACAGTTAAAATCATGTAAGGTGAAAGAGTGCAGAATGGGAGAAAAAAATCTTTGCAAGCTGTAGATCAGATAGAGGATTGATATGTAGCCCATACAATGTGCTTTAGAAAAAGCAGCAAGAAGTCATGCAATCCAATTAATAAATGGGCTACTGAAATAAACAGTTCTTAGAGGATGAAATGTAAATAGCCTATAATTACACGGAAAAATGCTCAATCTTTTGAGCCATGAGATCAATACAGATCAAATGTACCTTGAACTTCCATTTCCCCCGAGTCCAAATGACAGTCATTATGATAACAAGTAACAAACCTGGAAAATGTAGACAAATAGAAAACTTTTACACAGCTTGGGGGCAATGCAAACTAGTCCAGACAATCTGAGATTTCTCAAAAATTGAAATTAGATCTACCATACAACCCTGCAATATCACTCCTCCACTTTGACCTATCACAAAAAAATACAGGAACATCAATGTTTATTGCAGCATTATTCACAGTAGTTTATTTATGGGACCAATCTACGTGTCCAATAAGGGAGGAACTGAAATAAAATGTGGTGCATAGGCACCATAGAATTGTTTTTCACATCTAAGGAAAAATAGAGCTTTGTCATTTACAGGAAAATGAACGCAACTGGAGAAAATTACTTTAATAAAATTAAGCCAGTCTCAGAAAGACAAATAGATATGTTCTCATCTGCGTTACTATTCTTCTTAATAGATACATACATCATACATGTATATGTGACATGAAACTATCTATAGAAATTGAGGGTACTAATGCTGGGGCACAGTACAAAAGGGAAGAAGAGGGACTTGTGGGAGGAGATGCACAAAGTCAAACACATGCTCCCAGAAAATGTCTGTGTTCAATACAGAAGTTAAATGAATATACACCACAAATATTAGAGAACAGCTTATTTGTTTTCTTGTGAACATCTATAGCATATTTATACAAATATTGCTGAGTTCTCACTGTAGGTATGGTCTTGAAAACTCAGTCCTCATATATGGTGGTACCACATTATAGACTAGGTATGACTCTTATCGTATTCTAGGAAGTGGTCGCATCTCCTTCTGATGCAAGTTTTCTTGAACTGTAGAATTTACCAAAGTGATTCTCATACTTAGGGCATATTTTTCCATTTGGGAGAAGGAAATGGATTAATAGGAAAGTCAAGTTGTTGTTTCAGCACACTTCACATGTGGATCTCATTTTTGACCTACCACTGCACAAACATTTACACCCCCCCCCCCAAAAAAAAAACCACCCTGAAGATATTTGGATGATTATCATATAGAAAAAAGAGTGAGTGACCTCATCTTTTTGCTATTAAAAAACTCTTAACAGTGGAATTACAGCTCATCATAGGTCTCAAAAATCAAACGTTAGGTTAGCTCATCCTTCTGTACCATGTCCCAGTGGCTACCAAGGTCGTGGACACAACTATTCAAGATTAAGAAGAGGTACCCAGAGAAACCATTTTCCCAAATTTCCCCTTATAATGTTCTATATAATACAAAAACATAAAAGTAACTACTCAAGCTTGTGACAAAGTAGCATGTATCCTATAATAGTGAAGGTCTTAATGTAGCTAGAATTCAGAATGTATTGGATTAAAACAATGGTTCTCAACCTTTATAATGATGCAATCCTTTGATATAGTTCTACATTTTGTGGTGTCTTCAACCATAAAAGTATTTCATTACTACTTTATAACTGTAATTTTGCTACTGTTATGAGTAGTAATATGAATTGGATATGCAGGATATCTAATTTGCAATCCCCAGTGGGGTTGAGACCCATGGGTTTGAGAACTGCTGAGTTAAAGTAACAATTACAATCATTTAGGATATGCCATACACCTACACTGCTAGCTGGAATTCAGAATCACTTTAAGAATAGATTTAGCTCTAGAGATCTATCAGTCAAAATATACAGTCAATGGCATGGGACTCTCTTACCTATTCCCTTGACTTATTGACCCACAATCATGGATCAATACTAACGTGTACATAAAGGGAAGTATTGTACTAGGCTGTACTATAGTATAGATCTATGTGCTGCAAGACAGTAAGCATTAACCATGCATGGCTATGAAGCACTTGAAATGTAGTTAGTCACTTGAAAAAAGATAATGTGACAAAAATAATGCAAAATACCTCAATTATTTTTATATTGATTACATTTGAAATGATAATATAAATATACTGGGCCAACAGAAATATATTTCATACAATTCTCTTTGGTCATTATTTAATGCAGTTAATAAAAAGTGTGAACCTAACATTTGATGGCTGGCTAAGGTAATTGAAGTTACTGAGGCATTTATAACATTACAGCAAATTCTCCGAACACAGTGTGGAAAACAGTGCTGGGAGAACTTTGGAAAGTAACACTAGCAAGCAGTTTAGAGATCAAATTCAAAACAGAGTAGCCAATGTGATTTAAATCAGACATGGCTTCCAAACCTGGGGGATTGTCTGTCTCAATTTCCCATCTTCAACTCAAGATGAGCGAAATCTCAGAATTGCACAGTAGATACTGAAGGCAAAACTGAAGACGGTAAATCTGATATTGACTAAGGGTCTGGTAAAATGGGCATCTGATGTGGGTGACTTTGGGGAAATGTCCTATTTTCTTTTGTGTATTTTTATGCTTTTTATTTTCTGTCTTTCTACCCCCCTTTTCTTGTTGGCCTTGATCAGAGTCAGTCATTCACAGGCATATGGCAACGAAGCAGGAAATTAAACCTTGGCAAAATTGCTCAGTCAGATTCCCACTCCTACTACAAAATATTGAGTAGGTCAATTTTCAAGGACAAAAAGTTTGTTTTGGGCTCATGATTTCTGGTTCTCAGTTCATGGTCATTGCATATTGTTGTTCTGTGGCTCATAAAAATGCAAAGGGCATATAGATAGAGGAGAAGACTGCTTGCTTATCAGCATCCAGGAAGAGGAAACAGAAATGGAGACTCTGTAGGCCTAATATCTCCTTCAAGGACATATCTTCAGTGACCAAATTTTCATCCCCTAGACACCATCTTCAAAGTTTCTACCACCTCCTCACAACATTCAGGGTGACAACCATCTCTGCTTACATGAGCGTTAGAAGGACATAAGACATTATCACAAGAAATATTGTTTTTCCAAACAGGGGAACCAAAAAATAGAGGTCATACCTGAACAATATTCACATTATTTTTCTGTCTCTTTTTGTCACTTGACCTCTACCTCACAGTAGTTATCCAGCAGTTCACAGAGCTGTGGGAGCAGTAAGTCACAAGACTTTTTTCTGGTTATGAGAACAGAAAAAAAAAGCTATTTGGGATTTGAGCTTACTGGAGCAGACATGTGATGGAGAAAGCTGGGTCTCTAAATATGGGTTATGGAATGATGTAACCGTTGGACTAACTCTGAGCTGGGCATTTATAGACAAGCACAGCAGGACATAGAAGTACCTTTGAAGATTTTCTGACTAATGCTTTAACTCGGAGTCAAATCTAACTGTCCTTGGAGTGAAGCATGATCCACATGGCAAGGTAAAGGCCTGGGGTACAGAACTGGCATTGGTCATAGCAGTGTAGGTAAAACTCTGGACAGCCTGAATATTGTCATACTGGTTGTCACTGTCAAACAATTGACATTTTCTAGTAGAGTATATGAGGACTTAAAAACTTACAAAATCAAGCTAAAATGTCATGAATACAATCTAATATTATGTGACATGATAAGAATGGAGAGAATTTGAAAAATGCTCAAAAGGTACATAATTAATTATATCTTGAAATTGCCAGTCAAACATATATAAGTAGCTATTATAACTACTTCTGATGAGGTAAAATTGAAATTCATATTTTAAAAAATTGATCATGACATATGGAAAATGTCAGTCAAAATATAGGAATATTCAAAAATGTAATGAATGAAAATTTAGAAACTGAAAAATATCATATCTGACATAAAATACACTACAATGAATCCAATGAATCATTAATACAGTAGAGAAAAGAGTCTAATATTAAGTGTACAATTAATGAGTTGGGAAGGCAGCTGTCAGTAAAGTGTGTGCCTTGTAAGTATAAAGAACTGAGTTCCACACTGAGAATCCATAAAACTCTGGGCAGGGTATTGTGGGTGTGTGATCCAGTGCTGTGGAGACAGATAAAAGAACATTCCTGGAACTCTCTAATTTGCCAGTCTAGCCTGATTGGTGAGTTCCCAACCAGTGTGAGATCTTGTGTGAAAGGAGAGGGATGGGTTATTTGAGGATAGCGATGGGTTATTTGAGGATAGCACCTGAGGCTGTCCCCTGGCTTCCACATGCATGTGAAATGTGCATGTGGATGCATATGTGCACATGCATATACACAAATATGCACACACATACATACAAACATACATACAGACACACACATATATATGGATACAGTCTGCAAATCACATATAAGTAACTGTACTAGTCAGAGTTCTCTAAAGGCACAGAACTGATAGAAAAATATTTTGTATTTTATGTCAGATATGATATTTTCAATTTTTAAATATTCATTCTTTTTTTTTTTGTTTGGCTTTTCAAGACAGGGTTTCTCTGTATAGCCCTGGCTGTCCTGGAACTCACTCTGTATACCAAGCTGGCCTCGAACTCAGAAATCCACCTGCCTCTGCCTCCCAAGTGCTGGGATTAAAGGCATGCACCACCACTGCCTGGCTTAAATATTCATTCTTTACATTTTGAATATTCCTATATTTTGGATGATCTTTTTCATACATCATGATCATTAGAGTAGCATATAGGCTGCAGTCCAGGTAGACTAACAATGGTTGTCTCCACATGAAATGGCAAGAATACTGTAACTTCAGTCCATAAGACTGGATGTCTCAACAATTCATCTGGTGATCGAGTTCCAGGGAATTCCTAGAGAGTTGCTGGTCTTCAGTCTATATTGGAATACTGAAGAAGTAGATTATAATATAAGCAGTGGGATTCCTCAGCAACAAGGCAGATGAACTTGCCAATGAGAGTGGGTAGAAGCAGGCGAAAAGCAAAAGCTTTCTTCCATGTGTTGTCACCAGAAAGTGTGACTCAGTTAGTATGGGTCTTCTGACATCAAAGGATTCAATCAAGACAATCCTTCACAGGTTTTGGTTGGCTTTTGATTGATCCCAGATGTAATCAAGTTCAGCTTTAGAAACTAAAAAATATTAGCCCTTATAATTAACAAATCTTTTTCATTCTATGTCAGCTTCTAGCCAGCAGGTCCAGGCGAGAGGAGAGAACCTGGTACAGCCGAGTCTATCTGGGGCTGCTCTGGATGGCGAGTGTCAGTGGCCAAAAAGAAACACACCAGGCTGGGAGTTTTGTCGAGCAGGAATTCAACTTTATTGTAGCAATCTCTCTCACTCATATAGAGAAGGCAAAGGGGGTGGGTACTTAGGTATGGGGAGAGCTGATGTAAGAGGCAGGGAAGGGGAAGGGGTGACTGACGAAGCCAATGGCATAGCTCCACATCAGCAATGGCAGGGTAGAGAGAGGGCCAAACAGGTCTTGCTGAGTCACTCCTATGCGGAAGTGACAGAGACAGGTCTCGAACTCGAGCCAGGCTTGGGTTTGTCCCCAAGGCCCAAACCAGGGTCAGAATAGGGCCCAAGACTACCACTTCCCAGGACCTCACCCTCTCACCCTCGGGACAGCGGGGGGTGGGGGGGGTGGGGGGGGTGGGGTGGGGAGGTCCAGTTCTGAGTCCTGGCCCAAAGCTGCCACTGCCCCAGCTTGGCTTGGCAACATGACACCCAGTGTTGGAGGGCAGAAAGGCGAGTCAGCAAGGAATCAGTATGCTGCTCTCACTGCTGCAGTCACTGCTGTGAACCTGGGGCCCCTGCACCCTACCCTTATCACTGGGGCAGCCCCAAGCTGCCTGCAGTGCTCCCTTCCATGGGCCAGGGAGGAAGCTGGGGCGCTCTCCTCCCTTTGCCATCGCCAGTTCACAACCGGGTGGTGAACAGGCTGTCTTGGGCCCTGCCTCCCCCCAGACAAAGTGCTGAGGGCCATCAACCCGGCCCCAGGCCCAGACTGGCCAGTCGAAGGGGAACAGCACTTAGGGCTGTCACCATGGAGATGACCCTAGCTTTCACGGAGCCGCTCCAATCACGAACTGAGGCACAGCCTCCGAGCACAAGCAGCTATGCTGCTCGTGATACAGCTGTGCTGCTCGCAATGCTGTGGCGGTGGCAGCCAAGGCGCTGCAAGTACAGAGGTCCAACAATTCTATAGTTGAATATTCTAATCTTAGGAATTGAGAGAGAGAGAGAGAGAGAGAGAGAGAGAGAGAGAGAGAGAGAGAG
>JADRCH010000870.1:1452635-1527576 GCA_019843965.1 Rhynchomys soricoides | reverse complement strand
GAGAGAGAGAGAGAGAGAGAGAGAGAGAGAGAGAGAGAGAGAGAGAGAGAGAGAGAGAGAGAGAGAGAGAGAAAAGGAAACACAACTTGAGGAAGAAAAAGATACTTGAATAAATAATCAATGAAAATTCGCTAAATTTGATGAAAGTAACATTAAATTCAAGTTCAGTAGTGAACTTAAGATGTTGAAAAAATATGAATAGCATTCTCTGTCACTACAGAACTAAGTCAAAAATCAATAGCAGAAATTACTAAAGAAATCAAAAATCATTTGATATTAAATAGGACTTTTCTTCACAACTTTTGAGCTATAAGCAGAAAAAGCCAAAGGGAACCAAGATAGGACAGGGTAAATAGAAAACAATGAATGAGTTCACAGGTATAAATGTAGGCATAATAAATAAGCACACTAAATATAAATGGGATAAATGTCTTCATATTAAAAGGCAGATATTTTTCAGACTAATAAAATAATAATTGTGTACTGTTTCTAAGATAACACACAATGGTGCATTCTGGCTTATGATATTAATAAATCATAAAATGAATAAAGGTTGAGTAGAGTGCTTTAGGTAAATAATATTATTATTGAAAAGCCACATTGATGAAGGTCTAATGCAGGAAAGATATGTAGCTCCTAATATTTTCTTGGTAATTGAATTGCAATATACAATAATGGAAGATATGGAAGAAAAATTGATTAATCTAGATTTGGTAGATTAGACATGTCAATGGTTTTACCTTGTTAATTGAAAAACTAGTTGTTCAGACAAACTGTAGTGCATAGAAGACTGCAAGAAAATGCTTTGTGCATAGATGTGAGATGTTTATCAAAATAGAACATATTCTGGGTTGTATTTTGAGTTTTGGTATATTGAAAGGATAAAAGTAATACTAAGTGCAGCAATCGACCATAGAATAAAGTAAAATCAACAACACTTGTAGAATTTTTTGTAAATTATTTAGAAACAAAACAACATATTTCCCAATAACACCCAAATTAAATGAGAAATTTAAAAAAAAAATTAGAAAGTATTTTGTACTGTGTAATGATATGTATAGTAAAACCTTTATGTCTGGCTTTGAGTAAAATGTTTCAGCAAAGCCTTTGCTATGTTTGGGTCAATCAGTAGAGGCTGAGAAATTGTTATGAGACTCTTTGAACATTGAAAAATGTTGTTTCTCTGGAAGATCTGCACTTGGTGTTATGTGAGAGTTTGCAGCTGCACTAATCTTGGTCCTAAGACACTCCTGCAAATCTGGAGTTCTTACTTTTGGTTATGGCTAGCCATGGTCAAAAGGGACTGAGATTTGTGTGGGCCATCTGCTCTCATGAACACCAAAGGTTAAGACAACTTTCCTTTCCCAGCCCTATCAACCTTGTATAATGTTTAAAAAGTAACTGCAGTGAGTTAGCTGGGTGTCAGTCTTCCCTCGAGACTCTGTACCTCTTTGCTTCTTCAGAAAATGGAGGCTTAGCATGATGGTGGGCTTCTCTCTTTACTGCAGCACCTACTGTCAACATCAACCAATAGTACTGAATAAGAATGAAACCAAATAGACCTACCTGAAGACCCAGTTATACCATTCTTGGGCATATACCCAAAAGATGCTCCACCATGCTCCAGGGGCATGTGCTCCACCCTGTTCATAGCGCCCTTATTTGTGATAGCCAGAAGCTAGAAACAACCCAGATGTCCCACAACAGAAGAACGGATAAATGTGGTTCATTTACACAATGGAACACTACTCAGCTATTAAGAACGAGGGTATCATGAGCTTTTGCAGGCACATGAATGGAACTAGAAAATATCATCCTGAGTGAGGTAACTCAGACCCAAAAGGACATGCATGACAGGATCCTGGCATGGCTGCCCAGTGAGAGGCACAACAAGCACCTGAAAGAGTCAGGTGCAGATACTTACACCCAACCAACGGACAGAAGACAGGGGCCCTGTGAGTGAATTAGGCAAAAGTTGGAAGAAGCTGAGGAGGAGAGCAACCCCATAAGAAGACCAGCGGTCTCAACTAGTCTTGATCTCTGAGATCTCTTGGACACTGAGCCATCAATCAGACAGCATACACCAGCTGATATGAGGCACCTGACACATATATAGCAGAGGCCTGCCTGGTCTGGCCCCAGTGAGAGAAGAGGCATCTAACCCTTGAGATACTTGAGGCCCCAAGGAGTGAGGAGATCTGGTAAGGTGGGGGTAAGGGGGTGGGGACATCCTTTTGAAGATGGGAGAGGAGGTATGGCATGGGGATCAGTTGGGAGAATGGGCCAGGAGGGGAGTAGCAGCTGGACTGTAAAGGAAGATTAAAGAATAATGATAATAATAATTAATAATGAATAAATAATAATAATAATGAAACCCCAATATAACAAAGTTTCTAGTGTGCTTTTGCAGTATTCAAGGAGAGGCATATAACATTAAACACAAGTGTCAGAAGAAAAGGAGTTTCAAATTGGCAGTCCCAGTTTACTTCAAAAGGAGGTACAGGGAAAAAGAACAAATCAAAAGCAAAATTTTGAGTCAGCAAGATGGCTCAGTGCACCATGTTTGCTTCAAACTCTGAAGACCTGAGTTTGATCCCCAGAACCCACATAGTAGAAGGAAACAAAAGACTCTTCTAAGTTGTTCTTTGATATCTATGTATATGTGCCCCCCAAAGACACAGACACACACAAAAAAAATCAATTCTTTTTTAAAAAAGTGCAAAACTTCCATTAGCTTCTTTGCTTTGAGTAGGGCTATTTGAATGTTTTAGACACTTGTTTTTAACTCTCTATTGACCTGGGCATACATGTTTGTGATCAGATGTACTCATGATATCTCAAGCCACAAACAACACACTGAGGAAAGGTGCATCCTTAAAGAAAGATGGCATCCACAGGTGAGTAATTGCTCCCATATGCTAATTTATAGTACCAGACTCCAATGAAAGCTAGCATTTGTTTCTGTGTGAATGACTTCTGGAAAAGGTAAGTGGATGGTGGATAACAGAGGCTGAGGTTAAGGAGTGTCAAGCTCACATCAGGAATAAGAAGCTCTCTGGTGTTGACAATGACGTTGTTTATATGACTTTTTATCTCTGATAGGTGGAATGATAACTCTGAATCATATGCTGTGTTGCGTTGAGAGCTGGAAGTATGAGTGTAGACACAATGCAAATTTTAATTAGATGCCTTTAACGTGGGGATTCTCCTGGTTTCCCAATATCTGGGCCATTTAGAGGACACACACTCTTGGCTGGTTATTTTTCTCTTCCATCATAGTAACTTCATTCTTTGCGCATTGATTTAGTCTATTTGCAGTAGCTGTAATGAAATACCAAAGCTGGGCACTTTACAAAGAAAAGAAAGTTGTTGATTTTGTAGTATTGGAGGCTGAAAGTGTAAAATTTGGTGGCTCTGGAAGTTTGGCACCTAGTAAGGATTTCTTGGTTATACCCATAGCAGATGGTTTCATGGTATGAGAAAGTGTGAAGTAGAGAGAAATGAAGCTAGAGAGGGGATTGGTCTCACTCTCTGTGGGAAATAAATAATCTGATCTTATCAGATAGACCCCAGTCCTGAAGATGGCATGAATATAGTAATAAGAGAGGCATTTTAAGGACCAATCACCAATTGGCTAGATTTTCCTAATCATCCTTGTGCTGCAGCTAATCTGCCTTGCTCCAGAGAATCTGCTGGTGGAGGTTCACCTTTACATTTCAGGCAGTATCAGAGTTCTTTCTCATGAGGGTTCAACTTCCTCCTGGTGCAGGATGTCAGTGTTGGTCACAGTGAGTTTTCAGCCTTTTCCTGGGGAAACCCTGAATATGCCAGTGCTTGCCCACATTTCTTGCTATCTTGGTCTCAAGGTCTTCCTTTTAAAATTTTTGTCAAGACCCCTATTTCCCCAAATGAAATTTCAGAAAGCAATGTTAAAACGTCATTGTCAGTGTCAGTCACCAGTAGATTGCCACTGTTTGCATTTATATCCTGGGGACAGTACTTTTTTTAATTTAATGTGATCTGAGCTCCAAGTGATATCAAATAGAAACAACAGGCTGCCTAGGAACTCTCCAGGAGTTGCTAATTTGATCAAGGGGTCATGTACCCTATGGAGATGGAACATTTAATGGAAACCCAAAGAAGTCAGCTTTCTGTTAAGCTGTAAGCCGTTTCCTGGACACCTGGCCAGTGAGGGAGAAAGGAAGTGAAGCTAGAAGAATCCCAAGTGAAAATGACACAGAACGTGCTGGATTTAAAACCTTGGAGAGCTGGATTCATTTGCCTGTATTCTCATTGTCTGATTTTGCTTGGTTGATTTGTTTTAGAGTCAATGATTCTAAAAGCATTCCTGGCTGTTTTCAAATTTCTGATCCTCCCGTCTCAGTCTCCCGGGTGCTGAGATTACAAGGTATATATAGCACCCAGAAATCTACAACATTTACTGAAAAAATTGCTATGGGATAGCTATAGTACTGCTAAAGAGCCAGCGGGTAATTTCTTAGAAGTCTCGGTGGATATAACATGGGAATTCCAACAGAGGCAAGATCAAAATACAAGGAAAATTAAGGGTGGGTGGGACATGGGAAGGGTACCAAGGCTCTATCTCTGAGTCTAACTAAAGTCTCTTACTACCTGAGTCTTGAGAAGTCTAGTACAACCAACAACATTTACTGTGAAGGTAGTCAACATAAAAACAGCATTCCTTTCATCTACAGACATTTCAAATATGAATGTTAGAGAATGTTAGAGTAACAATGAACCATGCATAGGCTCAAGCACGTATGACCTTACTCCTTTTCCCAGATGTGTACCAGCAGTTTTCTGGGCATCTCATAAACAGGCCTACAAAAGGTGTTTGTTTGTTTGTTTTGCTTTTGCTTTTCTTTTCTTTTTAAATAAAAACATGCCTAACTTCCTTCTGTATCTTTTGTGGCCTATCGCGTTTACTTATAAACTATAATCTTATTCGGTTCGCCTTTGGAAATACCCTACTATCTTATTTACTGAGGGAAATAAAGAGGAAAAATGGTTCCTTTGCAACTCGTTGAGATGTAACTTTAGAAACTTCCAAAATTTTGTTTACAGCTATTGCGAAGATACCAACACTCAGATTTCTCCTGAGAAATCAATACATGTACGTGCTGTATCACTTCTTAAGTGCTTCTCTAGTAACCCCTATGCTTCTATCTATGGTGAACTCTCTAGTACTAAACTTCAAATCACCTTCTCATTGACTTGACATGGCATTCTTCTATGTGATAAAGAATTCTAGCTTCATTAAAGGACTCTGTAGGGAAATGCCCCTCTAACCCCCAGAGCTGTGTCCCCAGCTCCCCTTCCTTGATGCCACTGATGATATTTATTAATAAAATAGAAGTCTCACTACTGGTTGATACTTGCACCTAACTGTGGAACACAAGGGTCTCTGGAAGCAAATGTATGAGCCAAGGTATTCATTTGATCTAGGTGTCTACATGTCTGAGGTTTAAAGAGGAATATGCCGCCCCCCCTCCCCCCGAATGCTATGCAAGCTCCAAGCAATTTCTAGCAGCCACATGGATTGGAGTCTCAGAAACTAAGAGGTAGTGAGTTCAAATGAGACCCAGTCCTAGAGAGTCCTAAGGATCTATATCATACTACTCTGCTCCATTCTGCTCCATTAAGAAATGCCTGATTTATTACAGTGAATAAGTCTATATGAGTGCTTTAATGTTTATAAGCTGATTATGACTGAAGACATTTTAGTTGTCCCTACTGAGCCTCATATATATGACCAATAATGCTGTATAACCCCAGGTGCTTAAAGCCATTCTTCAAAGTTGCTTTATTCTCTCTATATGATACATGAAGAAAGTGATGCTCAGAGATGCTAGTAACTCTCCCAAAGACACACAACAACTATTCGGCAAAACCAGAATTGATACTCATATCTATTTCAACCCAAATGCTATTTTTGTGCCTGGATAGCATTTCTCATGGCACCTATAGAAGAATAGTTCTTATTTGTGTCTTTTTAATTTCTGGGTTCTAAATTAGAAAGGATATTGAGTCTTACGAAATTCAAAGAAACAAGTCAAAAAATGAAAAAGCAGTTCTGACTGTTCAAACATGATCAGCCCTACAAAGTCACAATGAGAAATGGAGAATTGCCTGCCCAAAAGGGGCATGAGAGAGCACAAAAGGCATTTGACTCTTGAGGCTATTAGGTAATTTAGCCTGCAGTTGCTGAAGGAACAATGCTTCCTTTTCACTTCTCCAAGTTGGGAAAAGAAAGTTAATTTCAAAAGCTGAAATGCCGATAATTGCATACACACGGAGTTTCATTGTACACAGAACAGCCTTGCTCACGGGGGAATTGTTCCCATGAAAATATGGTCAACTTTGGAACAGTCTGTGTGAATTTTCTGAAGTGAATGGAAGAAGACCATGAGAAAGAGGAGGAGGAGTCAATTCTTGACTACCAGATGAATGCAGAATGATACTCAAGCAGCTATTAGAATGTCACCATTCACCAATCAAGAATATGCTGTGAGGGGAACCATACAGGTATCATACAGGAAAACAAACTGTGTGAAGAGATAGGAATGAAAACCTGCTGCAGACATACTTTGTCAACCTGGCCAGGCAGTTCCATGTTGGTGTATTTAAAACACAGTACAATTTGGGAAAGGATTTCCAGGCAATAATCTATGTAATCCATCCAACTCCAGGTACACAATAAAGCTTAAGGTGTGACTACATAGAGACTCTTTTACAAAGTACATGTGACCATGAGGGTTCGTTCTATAGCTTAAAGGCCTAAAATCTGTTTTGGTCTCTGACCTGAGGCATAGAGGTTAGCAGGCCATAGAGTACTTGTGATTTCTCCCTTGAGGGTGGGTAATGGTCTAGGGAGAGAAGAGGTTGGAATGATTACTCTGAGGAATTTGGGTGGGGTCTGCTCTATTTCCAAAGGTGGGTGAGGTCTGCCTCCACAGGTAGCATAATGGTCACCAGGTGGTTAACAAAATCTTCTCTCAGCTTTCTGGATGGAATGCAGGGATTTGATTTTATCTCCTCCGGTGAGAAGACAGCCCTGCACGACTAACACTCCTGAGTTTGTTAGTCTTCTCTGTGAGTACAAGGACCTCTGTGCCCAGCAATGTTGAAATATGAGGGACCTGATCTCATGAGAGGCCCTAAAACTTAGGGGTTCATAATGCTCAAAGAAAGTTTTGTTCTCACATATTTGGGTCCAAGTACCTTGGCAGATTCATGGAGTTTGCTTCCTACAGTCCTTGAGGTTTTTTGTGCTAGGAATGAGCAGTAATAAGGCCCACTAGAATGTAAGTCAGTGTGTCCCAAGCTCCAATCACATGCTTAATACTCATTCTGAGTTTGACAATACTTGCAGTTAAGGTTTTTAGGGTGAAAATTGGGGTTAGAGTCAGGTCAGGTGGGTGGGGCTTTAGCTGGATAGGAGTTATAGGCTAACAGCTTTATCTTGATTTCCAGCCTGAAGAATTGAGAAAAATAAATGTCAGCAGTTCATAGCTTGTGCTAGTTTATTACAAAGTGGTGTAGCTCCTGTCTGAAGTATACCTTTCTCTTGTCCATTTGACTTAATTGCATGCTGTTTACGTTTATCTATCCGATTTCCATCAGCTGCCTTGTATTTCAACCAAGAATAATTTTGATGCAATTAAAGCTGCCATTTAAATACCACTTGAAGGTATCTTCATGGGACTTTGTAATATCACAGGGAAAGTTTTGGTCTTTGTATATTCCTACAGAATGAAAAAGGGATCTGAGAAAGTGTTGGTGAAAGAGCAATAGTATCTTACTCTCTAGAGACAATTGAAGATGTAAATAAAACAAAGTTATTCCCAACTTATCACTAAGGCTATGAAATCTTTCTTTCAACATAGTTTGCGATGACAGATACTTAGCTACATTAACAGAAACACATCAGGACACATTGGCAACTCTACTATATTTGTTTAACCATCACAAAGCCTTTCTCTCAAATTCTTGTTTTCTGTGGCCTGTCTCCTCTGAACTCCATAAGGGTTGGCAGTGCACAACGCTTTGCGTTTGCTCCAAACTATGTTGAGTTATACTGATGTCCACTTGATCTCATTAATATACTAGTCTCATTATAAATGTATTCAATAGAACATAATTAGCTATTTAAGAATCACATTTTATTCATTTTTGGGACCCAAATAGGAACATATATTTCTTCGTTGCTACTCAACAAATTAATGATGAGTCTTTCCAAAAGATAAGAGGAAAGTAGATCAATCTATACAGACAATAATAAATTCCTTCTGTTTTGACTAAAGAAAACATGTCCTTTGGAGAGAGAATTTCAAAACTGCAAATTACAACTTAACATGATGAGAGCTGGAGGGCATAATCTGCAGGAGGTAATTTTTGTAAGATATATTAAACTTGGAGTCTTATATTTGATGGGATGTAAAACCATAGCATTTTAAAACTTGAAATAAGAAAGGGACCTTGGAGCATTCTCAGGGACAAACCTCCACTTCTCCCACAACATAATTTTCTGTGGGCAAAAATGGAAATGTACATTTAGAAGATGGAACCTCATTTCCCTAGAGGTCTGTACAAAGTAGTTTTCAAATAAAGACAAAGATAATAAAAAATTTTGTTCTCTTAAATATCTGGTTGACACACATATGCACGAGCATGCTGCCAACTAGAAGAACAGCCATCCATCATCTGAGGCTCTTCGATTAAGATACTGCATGTTCATATGATGCCTTAGGGAGATTGCTGACTGTTTGGTATGCTTGGAAAAAGCTTTCCTGGTGCATCTTCTCTACACCCCAGCCTTAGGATCTGGCAAATTTATTAAGCTTTGCTTATTTTACTAATTTTTCATCATGACACTATATAGATGATTGTATTATATAGAAATAAAGCAGAAATGACAGATTTGGCACAAAAGAGAAGCATGTTTATATTCTGTTTTGCCATTTGTTAACTACGTAGCCTTGGCCAGGCACATATTTACTCTCATTTATAGCTGGTTGAAGACTCATGATGCCTGCTTGTGGCATTTATTTAAGCATTAAATGTAGCACATCTGTTCTATGTTGAATGTTTCCCTGAAGAACGTTTGTCCTCGGAGCAGTAGTAATGGAAGGTGGTGAAACCTGGTCATGGAGCCTACAAATGAGAAGTCTTAAGTCACTAAAAATGTACCCTCAAAGAAGAGAGTAGGGTCATGGTGTCTTCTTTATTTTTGCATTCACGTCATAAGGTGAAGGGGTTAATTGTGTACTAGAAATCATGAATGGTGAGCCAAATAGAAACTCCCCCATCTATCTATTTATATTTAATGTTCATGAGTGTTTTGCCTGCCTGCCTGTATGTATATATGTATGTATGTACGTATGTATGTATGTATGTACGTATGTATATAGCATGTGTGCCTGGTGCTTGCAGAAGCCAGAAAACTGTGTCAGATCCACTGGAACTGGAGTTACAGATGATTGTGAGCCTCCATTTGGATGCTGAAAACTATATGTGGGCCTCCACAAGAGCACCACGTATTCATAACTGATGCACCGTCTTTCAAAGCCCCTTTCTTTTCTTTTTTTTTTTAATTCTTTTCTTTTCTTTTATGTCTCTTTTATTTTGAATGTTCTTTACTTTTTGAGAATTTTATACTCATGTGTAAAATGTGTTTTGATCATATAACCCCCCAACTCCCTCTAGATGCCTTTCAACATTTTATCCCCACTAGCTTTCTGCATTCTGTTACATACATACACACACACACACACACACACACACACACACACACATGTACCTTTAGGATAATACTATCCACCAATACACACACACACACACACACACACACACACACACTTGTCCCATTTCATTCAGATTCACCCATCTCTAAGAACTGTCTCCTGAGTGCTCAGGAATGATACTGATGATTATCCTAAACAATTACATCTGAACATATGCTGAAGGCTGTTCCATGTAAAGCATTCTGGAAGGTGCTGGGACAGCAGCATGAACAGATGCTACTATCAGATAGATGGCCCTATCAAGGTTTATGATGTTACAGAGAAAGCAAAACTTTAAAAATACATATTCCTTTATGATTTTTAAAAAAAAATTCTTCTTTCTTTCCATGAAAGTTTGGCAGAATTTAAGGCAGTGTTCTCACAGAAAAGTTTTCAGTTATGGGACACTAGCTATTCTTTACTAATGTAATAAAGCTCAAGATCAAAAACTTTGTTACCAGGCTGTGCTATTTTACTAAGGACAAATGCTTCAATAACTAAAGATTTTTGAGGAAAGTCAGAACAGTAAGTAGGTGGGAAATTTGGTGTTGTCTCTTTGACAAAAGTGAAATATGTGATTCAAATAATGTGTCCCAAGGTAGGTTCCTATCTTTTCTGTTGATCATTTTACTTTTAGTGAGGAGAATTAATACACCCAGATAAAATAGCCATGTACCTAACTATTAGTCATCCATGCTGGATTTGCTTCAGGAACTCACAGTCCCTCTTCACAATGAAGTTCTGGATTCTAGAAAAGTTAAGTTTAGGTTGATATTATTACTGTAGAGAACTTTTTTGGCAGTATTCCCAAACTCTAAGTATACAGAGACTCTGACCTGGCATGTCTATCCTCATTGAACAAAGATGTGAACCAAGTTCACCTGATGACATGTGTGGATTTTTGTGATACCACTCCTCTTGTTCCAAATGGAAAATAACCAAAATACCTACTAATCAAAGGAGAATAATCAATGATTTAAGGCATATTTTCCCAGTAGGATATGACACAGCAATGATGGAAAGTGATGCAAACCATCATCACAGATGAGTTTTGTATAAATAATAAGTGAGTGAAGATCAATACAAAGGATTCACCCCACCCAAGAATTTCAGCAAGATGGGAAGAACGTGACATGAGATTTTGTCCAGAGGAGAGTCACTGTAGTCAATAATAATGTTCATATTTTAAAATGTTTCAAATTTCAAATGTAGTACCACAAAATTTTTCATAAGAGTGAGCTAATAGTTATGCTAATGAACTTGCTATAACAATAGCTTTATATTTTACGTGTCTTATTTCATTTTTGATGTTTGACAGGCTATCACAATCTGGGTTATTTAAAGGGGAACTACTTATATTTTCTACAGTTCTGTAGGCTGGAAAGTTGAATTTGGTAGGGCATACGAGATGAGGGAATATATGCTGTATCAAATATGGCTGTTTTTCTTTGCTTTCTATTGCTTGATAAAACACTATGACCAAAAGCAACTTGGGGAGGCAATGATTTATTTCATTTTACAGCTTATAGTCCATCATGAAAGAAAGTCAGGGCAGAGACTCATGGCAGAACCTGGAGGCATAAAATAAAACAGAGGCCATAGGATATTGCTGCATACTGGCTTGCTAATTATTGCTTATTCAGGTTGTTTCTTACACAACATAGAACCACCTGCCCAAGGGCAGCACCACCTACTGTGAGCTCAGAAATCCTACATCAATCACTAAGCATGAAAGACTTGCATACAAGCTATGTGATAAAAACTAACCAGCATAGTGGTCAAGGACATCACAAGACAGACATACATGAGATGGAAAAACTAAGTCAAGCCTACTTATCATGAGCCTACTCCTACATTAACTAACCTGTGAAATTAATAATTACCCCAATATATTTATGAGGGAGCTATTCCCATTCTGTAACAATATTTTTAAGATCCTACCTCTTACTACTATTACAATAGCAGTTACATTTCAATCTATGTTTTAAAAGTGTGGTGTTTTAAATAGGTTTGGCCCCCATAGACTTGTGTTTGAAGGCTTGGGCCACATGAGTGAAGCTATTAGCAGGTGTGGCCTTATTGGAATAGGTGTGACCTTGTTGGAGGAAGTGTGTCACTGTAGGGGTGGGCTTTGCAGTCTTATTTTCAAACTCTGCCTTGTGCAGAAGGGAGCCTTCTTCTGGCTGCCTTCAGATTAAGATATAGATCTCTAGGGTACTCCACTACCACACCAGCCTGTCTGGATGCTGCCATGCATCCTCCTTGATGATAATGGAATGAATCACTAAACCTGTAAGTCAGCCCCAATTAAATGTGCTTTATAAAAGTTGCCTTGGTCATGGTGTCTTTTCACATTAATAAAACCCAAATTAAGACAACAGGGTACATTTGAATTATATGCAGTATACATATATCAAAATATAACATTATAATAACATCATAAATATAACATGTATATTTACATCATACATATAAATAATATGGACTGTCAATTAAAAAGGAAAATATTTAGAGGAAAATTATATATCATGTGAGTCTCCTTAGTCTTTTGTTCTTTTGAAAACATGATGAACTCATTTACTAATTGAATGGTTATATTCCATTCAAGAACATTTAATACAGTATCATGCATTATAAATAGACTGAAATTGCAGAGACCTTCAATTGGCAATGGGGTTTTAAAAACTGTAGCTAATTATTTTTAAGTTACATTTCACTGAATATATCAAGCAGATTGTTTCCAGCATTCTTGAAAGGTTATATAGTCCTTCCATATATTAAAATAGTTGTGAGAATATATATCTTTGGAGTCTAGAATCTAAAGTAAACTCTGATAATCTGAAGTAGATTTAGTTTGGATAATCTAGACTCTGGCTAACATGAAAGAGTACAGGTCAAGAGTCAATGAAAGTTTTAAATTAGTCACATTTGGTCAAAAACAAAACAAAACAAAACAAACAGAACATTAAATGCAGGTGCCTGCAATGTATGTGCTTTGTAATATTTTTCAGTCCAAAATACATTCTAATACCCTAAGCTTTCAACTTCTGACTTCATTTCTAGCTACTGAAAAGGGATTTAAAAATCCAATAGGGTTGTGTATAAAATAAGGTGGCTGTTCTTTCATTGCTCATGAAATACTTTTGCTTTTTAGCAATGAAAACTGTAAATAGGTATGTTGAGAATTTTCAAAGCTTTTCAAGAACCAAAGGTTACTAATCTTGAAAAATCTCTGTTGGTTTGTTAGGATTCTCTTGGTCCTTGAGAGTTTTGCTCATGTTGCTCATACCTTATCACTCTGTTTCTGAAACTGAAGATACCAGCTTGATCTGAAATACTTACTTCTGATAAGATTCTCAAACTTTGGCCTGCAGAATGTCTCCACATTCTTAAAGAGGTTGAATTAGTCTACAGTGATAGATGCCAGGATACTGGTAACCCTTGGGAAGGTAATAATCTCTAGAAGAGGCATAAGCTATGGGACAGTTGATGCTCTCTATTTCTTGATCAAGATATTGGTATGGTTCTTTATACCATTCATCATTTTTAATTAGTAAATATGATCAGTGTACTTGTTGGTCTATAGAGTTTATTTTAACAAAAATTACCAGAACATTTAGGTCTCTCTCATAAAACATAGAACATAAGAAAAGAACATAAGAAAGAAAATGGTCCAAGTCTATGAAACACAATCAAGGTCAGGAGGATTTCTTTCAATACAGAACTAAGGCAAAGGAGAGCTGAAAATGTGTGGTTGAGCACCCATGACTTCTTTTTTTATTGGTCATTTTATTTATTTACATTTCAAAGGCTGTCCCCTTCCTGGTCCCCCCCCACCCCCACAAACCCTACATCTCATCCCACTCCCCTACAAGACCCACACCTAAATACAGTAAAAGCAATATACAATAAAATAATAGCCAGCATCAAATTAAATGGAGACAACCTTGAAGCAATCCCACTAAAATGAGGGACAAGACAAGGCTGCCCAATCTCTCCCTATCTAGCTAATACAGTACTCCAAGTTCTAGCCAGAGCAATTAGACAACAAAAGGAGATTAAAGGGATACAAATTGGAAAGAAAAAAGTCAAGATATCACTATTTGCAGATGATATGATAGTATACATAAGTGACCCCAAAATTTCCACCAGCTGATAAACAAATTCAGTAAAGTGCATATAAAATTAACTCAGGCAAATCAGTAGCCTTCTTCTACTCAAATGATAAATGGGCTGAGAAAGAAATTAGGGAAACAACACCCTTCACAATAATCACAAATAATATAAAATATCTTGGTGTGACTCTAACCCAGAAAATGAAAGATCTGTATGGCAAGAACTTCAAGTCTCTGAAGAAAGAAATTGAAGAAGACCTCAGAAGATTGACGATCTCAATGTGCTTGTGTATTGGCAGGATTAACAAAGTAAAAATGGCCATCTTGCCGAAAGCAATCTACAGATTCAATGCAATCCTCATCAAAATTCCAACTCAATTCTTCACAGAGATAGAACAATTCTTTAATTCATCTGGAATAACAAAAAAACCTAGGATAGCAAAAACTATTGTCAACAATGAAAGAACTTCTGTGGGAATCAGAATCCATGAACTCAAGCTGTACTATGAAACAATAGTGATTTAAAAAATGGCATGGTATTGGTACAATGACAGACATATCAATGAAACCGAATTCAAGACCCAGAAATAAACCCACACATCTATTATTACTTGATCTTTGACAAAGAAGCCCAAACCATCCAGTGGTTAAAAACAGCAATTTCAAAATATGGTCTGGTTCAAATGTGGAAGTAGGCATGTGGAAGAATGGAATTTGATCCATTTTTATCTCCTTGTACAAAGCTCAACTACAAGTGGATCAAGGACCTTCACATAAAACCAGATACACTGAATCTGATAGAAGAGAAAGTGGGGAAAAGCCTTGAACACATGGGCACAGGGGAAAATTTCCTCAACAGAACACCAATGATTCAGGCTCTAAGATTAACAATTGACAAATGGGACCTCATAAAATTAAAAAGCTTCTGTAAGGCAAAGGTGACTTCTTCTGATCCCTAGATCTAATTTTTTTTCTCTTAGTGGTAACTGAATCCCATGTCCAATGGCTAGGGAGCTCTGGTATTTGAATGAATAGTTGCTTGAACTGCTTCGTTATTGTCTTTGAATTTTTTTTTTTTTTTTTTTTTTTTTTTTTGGTTTTTGGAGACAGGGTTTCTCTGTATAGCCCTGGCTGTCCCAGAACTCACTCTGTAGACCAGGCTGGCCTCAAACTCAGAAATCTGCCTGTTTCTGCCTCCCAAGTGCTGGGATTAACGGCGTGCACCACCACTGCCCAGCCGTTATCGTCTTTGAATGGCATATCCTTAGTCAATGAGAGGGACAGTGTTCCTTTCATGGAAAACTTCCTTTGTTATGAGCAGATACTAGAAACTAGTATCTAGTTGGTACTAGATAGCTCAGAGACCTTGCTCACAGAAACTGTCACTGTAAGCAGAAAGCAGAACTCTGGTGAATGGCTTGTTCTTCCCTACAGAATATTATTCTCATGGAAGCGTGGATTTATCCTTCCATCAATCCCACAGCATCTACTATATTTCAGACTCTAAGTCGGGAGAAAAGCCACATGAAATCCTTTTCCTTATAGAACTAATAATCCAACTGATCAGTCTACTTACACAGAGACCGTGCCGAATGCCACAGTAGTAAAGTAGATAAAATGTCCTATACCAATAAAAATGAGAGACTGATCGCTATGATTTGAACATATAATATGTAGATTTGTGATTAGAATGCTTGGTACATAGATTAGCACTCTTTGGGGGAAATCCTAAAAGCATAGGATATAAGGGAATGCTTGAGATAATATATCCCTGGTTTCTTCCTGTTTTATACTGTACTTCATGGTTGCCCATGAAATGATAGTGTTTATCACATAAGCTTGCCACAACATTGTCTAGTCTGAGCATTTGGACTCATGGAACAATGAGTTGACCATAAGTTAAAATAACAATTTCCAGCTAGACAGTGGTGGCACATGCCTTTAATCCCCTTACTCAGGAGGCAAAAGCATGAAGTTCTCTGAGTTCAAAGCCAGCTTGGTCTACATAGTGACCTCCAAGACAGTCAGGGCTACACAAACAAATCCTATCTCAAACAAACAAACCAACCAAACAAAAAAAATCTATGTCCTACCACAGGTGGTATTACCACTGTAAAATACAAAGAATACACTGATATTTCTAAAGATCAAAGAAGGCTTGTAGCTGGTTGTAAATAATAATGTAGTGCCTTCAAAGAAGCAAAAGAGTTGTGAGAGATGCAACCCTCAGGGGAGGCTCTGTCAAATCATTACAGTGGAAGTGGGTGTTTTGTGGTTGTTGGTGGACCAAGTTATAGTGACCAAGATTGGTGATTGAAGGGAGGACAGGATTCAGGTTGGGTTAGTAACATATATGAAATAATAACAGAACCACCTAGGCTGTTTTCTGTCTAGGCAGTGTGTCCAGTTCCTGGGTAAGTTGCTCATTGCTTCCTTTGGTGCACTTCCTTTGGTTTACAGGTGCCTTCCCACATAGAACTGAGGAGATATAAGATATTCTTCCTGAGGTATCCTGCAATTAATAGCTACTGACTCTGGGATACAAGGGCCCCTTGAACTTAAGGATTAGCCATCCATGGGTGCTGCTCATCTCTGGCACTCTGGAGTATCAGGCTGCACGCAGTTTTCAGTTGTGTGTATATGCTACTAGGTCCTACCATTGCTCTGCCCTGCTTGTCTTACTTCTTGTGTGTTCTCAGTAGACGTCACTGAATCACATACAGGGCCTTTTCCAGCCTCAGCTTTGTGTCAGGCTGACTTTATGTTTGTTTTTGTGAATAACAGGAAGCCATTAAAATTTTTAAATTAATGAGGTGACCCCATCATAACCATGCTTTGTAAAACAAACTGCATGACTTCAATATGAGTCTGAGAACACAAAAGTCCTCCCATTTATTTTAAACATTAAAAACATATCTCCTAAACATTACCTTGATAAAATTCTTGATGTTCAATGTGAGGACAGGTATGGGATGTGCGCGCATGTGTGTGCGTGCGTATATGTGTGTGTGTGTGTGTGTGTGTGTGTGTGTTTGTGTGTGTGTGTGTGCATGTAGATTCTAATTTTGTTAGGAAAATGTGATTATATCTGGGAAAATAACTTGAATTTTTCTTTTGATGTGCTCCTTTTATTTTGGTTATGTTCCAGAATTTTCTCCTTTAATTTTGCCGATAGAAGCTTTACCATTTTTTCTTATGGTAGTAATTGCTTCTCATTTCTGTGTGTGTTGATTAAAAAGCATTCTTATCCTCTAGTTTGTTATTTTGTTATGATTTTAGGATAAGGTGTTAATAATTGATTGTGTACTAGTAAAGGTGATCGCATTGGAGAATCTACAAACTAAACAGTGTTACAATGCTTTCTTCCTGTCACTCTACTGCTACATTCCTTAATCCTTTACTTCTTCCTCCTCCCCACTTTTCTGTTTCTCCCTCAACCCTCCCATCCGTGGATGGATAACTCAGCATATTAAATACATAACCATTAGCCTTCTACCATTTAGAATAATTGGCTTTTAAATTTTGTTTTGTAAAAATTCAGTCCTACTAATTAGTTGACCTTTATGAATAAAATATGCACATTTTTATTCAACAAGTGCCGGGGTTATATAGGTGTTTTCTGCACAGCACTACTCTATCTACTGAAAATATAATTATCTTTCTGAAACTGTGATGCTGGTCTTGATCCTTGCCATGTGAGGAGGAGACATTTATGTATTTATATAATTTATTCTCAGTCAGCGGAAGGGCATAAATCTTCATTTGAGATATTAAATACATAAAGAAAGCCATTGTAAACTTCAACTGAAGAATTATTCTTATTAAATAATGAAGATGTTATGCCCTCCTTTTATCTTTACCAGAGGAAATCCTACTTAACCTTCAAAGCTAAGTCAGGATATTATGTCCTCTATGAAAGATAGGCTGAAAATGACAACAGGCATTCCTGTTTTCCTAATCCAGAACTCAACTCTTTCTCCAGTTCCTGTAGAATTTAGTTCTGATCTCTTTAGGTTGTCTCATGTGATTTGAATGTGGTTTTAATGTGTCTCCCAAGGGTTCCTATGTTAGAAGCTTGGTCTTCAGTGTGAAGTTGGTAAAAGGAGGCATGAAACCCTGAAAGGGCAGACTTAGCAGATATTTAGGTCAAGGGGGTAGCTTGTTCTGAAGACCATATAGTCTTCTTGGGATTGTGGGTGTTCTTGTGAGCAAGATGTGATTAAGAACACCATGGTGATAGGCTACAAATTAGGAGGTGGCTTTTCTTCTCTTTATTGGACTTTCTCACTTGGTTGGAGCTTTTTTTTTTTTTAAAAAAAAAAAGCTGTTAGGCGATTTACAACACCTAGTGAAGCAAATAGATACCTTTTATGTTCTCAGTTTTGTTTAGATGACACTTGGGCAGTATTCTGGAAAAGATCAAACATGTAAATCTTCTTGAACTCTAGGCTTGAGATTTATCATTTGCATTAAATTAATAAGAAACCCCACCTCTCAAAGGAAGGAATTAAAAAGCTACTTGAAAGAACAGTTCACAGAAGGGTGAAGAACTGGAATTGTGTGTGTGTGTGTGTGTGTTATGAATATACTCTATTTGTACATTATCATGTGGATATTGGTCTACTGTCAGTCCAAAACATTTTGAAGATAAGGTGGTATGTTATCTTACTTTTTAGCATCAACAGAGGTATTTAGAATGAAGGAGAGGGCTTTTATGTCACCCTTTAAATAGCTACTTTTTAACAGTAAACAGTAAGTGATTACAGGTCTCTCTCCTTCACTCAATTACTCTGAAAACTTTGAAAAGTTGAGGCACTTATTGGCTTTAACCCTCTAGACTCTCTTTTACTTTGTATATGCTAATGGTTTTACATTTTGGTGTTCTGCCCCACACTCATAATCGTGGTTCATGTGGACTTAAAGTTCATAAATGGGTATCTCAACTCAAAGGGTGGCTAAGTAAACACAACCATCAGGCTGTGGCAATAAGACTGCTTCAAAAGGTCTATCTTGAAGACTTAAGTAAGAAGGGAATGTGACTGAAGCTGCCATTGCTTGCTTTCTTGACATCTGGCTCTTTAAACTTCTCAACTTTGGAAGTGAGCACTTTATGTAGTATAAATATACTTTATCATTCTGCTAAAGAAGAAGCATACAGCTGTCATAGTGCCTATACCATCTCTCCACTTTCAAAAGTTTTTAGAGTAATTGCATGAAGGAAGAGATCTATAATCATTTATTTTTCATTATTTAAAAAGTAATTAACATATACCCTCCTCTTCATAAAGACACCATTAGTTTGTCTGCCCCATAGTCCTTCCTCCAGTGCTGATCCTTCCCCCATTTACAAGGATAATGAGAAGCCTCCAAGTTTCTCAAAACTATCTTAACTCACAGTGAGTGTGTATCTGATACAGATAGCCCATGAGTGTTCAAAAGTCCATAAGAGACCCTGATAGTAAGACAGTCTAGAAACACAACATAAGTTTTCATGATGAGGAATATTTATATCCAAGGATAGAGATATGTTGTGTGAATGTAGGGCTTTGGGAAAGCTTCAAGCTCTGCATCTGTGAGTGGAGACATCTACATGTCCATCCCAGGGCTGCAAATAAAACATGATAATGAGTATAAAGTTTATTTTGTGCAGCATTGTTTCCCCTTAGCCTTTATCGTTCTCTTTACATACACTATTTCATTTTGGAGTTCCCTAACCATTATTCAGCAGACACCTGACACAGCTCTTACATACTGAGAACTTTGTTAGGAATTTTATTCATTAAGACTAATGTTGAATCGTTATGTTGAAGCTACAGAAAACAAAACAAGACAAAACCCAAAGACCCTCACTCCTTCCTCTTACAACACAAGCAGTGCATACTCTTCTGAGACAAATTGTGTAGTGGGGTCTCCACACACGCCGTACAAGGAATGAATTCTTTCCTTCAATGAACACCAGCAGAGTGTTCTCTAACTCAAGTCTTACACCATTTCCTTGACGCTAACAAGAGAGCCTACAAGTTGAGGGATCATCTGTGAAGAATGTACTATGTTAGAAGTATTGATGAATCTCTATTTTTTTTGTCTTTTCATAATGTCAAATTTTATTGAATAACAATAAAATACAAGCCATATCAAATTATGGATGAAAAAAATCAAATACTGTTGATTTTGTTAGATAGACATGACCATTATCACACACAGCTATTTTCTTCCTATTTTAGCAATGAATAATTGGTCTCAGATTACACAACTGCAACACATACAAAAATATACAAACACACATGAGAGTAAAAGCGTCAAAGGGATTGCAAGGTTCAAGAAGGTCCTGGAGGCAAGAGCAGAAAGCTGATGCAGATGCAGAGAGCCTTGGCAGGCAGTTAGGTAGATATTAATGAAGCTAGTCACAGAGTGCTTCAGATGTACAGAGAAAGTTCAATGCAATATACAGAACTTCTCAAAGCCTGAGAACTAGGTCTGAACGAATGGCAATTTGATGAAGCAAAGAGACTGAATCTCCAGGAAGAGAGTCAATATTGTGACACCTGCAGGTCATCTGATGACAAGACAGTGGGTGCTCCAGCACTACTTAGTATGAGATTTTCATTTTATAGATCCATATGGTGCAACTGGATGATTATTGATCTCCTTGTACTGTAAATTCATGGGCATTTTTAAAACTGTGCGTTGGATACACTGAGGTCTCTACACAGACCCAAATTTGAATCCCCAGGACCGCCCTAGAAAATGTACATGGCTTGGATGCCCATAATTCCAGGGATGGTCACAGGCAGACTATAGAAATTCAGTCCTGTGGGCTGCCCAGCTTAACCAAAAGATGAGATTAAAGTTTAGAAAGACATCCAATTTTAATATCCAAAGCAGAGAGGGCAAGTGAAGATGGCTTTCTGGGTAAAGGCTCTTGTTGCCATGACTGACAAATTTAGTTTGATCCCTGGGATCTACCAACAGAAGTAAAGACCCAAGTCCTGCAAGTTGTCTTCTGACCTTCACATGCAAGTGCTCCCTCTTCACATAATAAATAAATGTAATTTAAAAGTCATATAGACAGTGGAGGCATCTTATGTCCTTCTCTGACCTCTTTGAGTTTGTACACCAGCTTACACATGTAGGTCTAATATACACACACATATACATTCACACACAGGAGAGGGGAGGACACACTCATTAAATGTTAGAAGTGTAATGAGGAAGGCCAGGTACTTTCATAGAAGAGCTGGAGTATAAGTCTTTCTACTTTCCTTATGTTCACTGTGAATGTGGGTGGCATTTATTAGGCTCTTCATGTATGAGATTCTGTTGTGTTCTTTGTCTTCAGATGGGACTACTTCTGTATTGTCACTCCAGTTGCAGAGATGCCCATGGTGTCTGGCTGGAACTACCACCTTTTCTAGCACCTTCATGGCCTCATCTTTCTTTCTTAGTAAATTGCTCCCACATATTCCCCATCTCAAGGTCTGCTTTGGGGGATGCCCAAATATTGCCAGATATTGAGTCTTACTGATGAGTTTGTGAAAGCAAATTAGCAAAGGCTAGATCATTTCGGACATGGAAGAGATACCATTAAAACCTCAGCTTCGCTCCACATCCCAATCTATTTATGTTAGTTGGGAACTTAGATACTTAAAGTACTCTTGTGTCTTTATTTGTGTACCTACACTGTGCTCATATCTATGGGTTAACTCTTCTGCTTGAAATTCTGTTTCCAGATTGTCACTACTTGGATGTCAAGGGCATCTCAGACTCTGGGTAGCTGTGATTTTAGAGCTGTTTTTTTTCCTCAGAACAACCCTCTGCACAGGTTAGTTCTATCTCAGTTAATATTAGCAGCTTCTTTCAACTGCCTTGGAGGAAAACCTTTTAGGTGTGCTGAATTTGCTGGTTTCATGCCTACTTCCAACCCATTGGGGGATGAATTCTGTTTTTCAGCATTCAAAATATAGTCAGAATCTGACCCCTTCTCTTGTCCTGTGCTATTATAAGTCAGGTCTCATCCCTTTTCTCTTGTCTGAATTGTTGAAAAAGTCTACTAACTGGTCTGGCCACCTCTGCTCTCTTCTACTATTGATGCTGCTCACTCTCAACTAAGGGAACCTTTAAAAGTCTAAGTTAGAGAATGTTAGAAACCATCCAGCCAATCTTCTGTAAAATATTCTACTCTCCTCTACTGTTTTTCTTTAGCCATGCCCTCCAGTTGCAGCATACAGACCTCCTGGCTCCTCAAACATATTGACCATATTCATGTGACATTCTCTCCCTCTACTATTATTAAGTCATGTGCTTGGCTGTCTCACTTAGTTATCTCAAGATTTTTTTCTTTCAAATATTGCTGTTTAAAATTTGATTCCAACCTCAACTCGCAATTGATTTTTCATTATGAGTTATTTATTTATTTACTTAGTACCCACACTTCCTTTCCAGAAGATAACCTGATAAGTTTAGAAGCCTCTGAATCTATGAGCATTGGTATATCCTGTATGCCTAAAGCAGACAGAGCAAGCACTTAATAAGCATTTGTTAAATTCAATTTCCTATTTCAAGACCAGCATGTATTGTTTTATCAAAATGATCAAGATGGAATTAATAGTGTGTGTTTCAGTGATTGTCAGAATAACTTTATGTTGCTGTAATAGTGTGTCAATGATTGTATAATTTACCAAGAAAATAATTGGCTGTCTTAGGTGCTGAAAAATCCAAGATTGACATAATATGTCTTTCTTCTCTTTCATCTCATGTTGGAAAACAGAGTTCGAGACAGCATGTGAATAAGAAGGTAAGAGAGTGAACTGCAGCTTAAGTCCTTTCAGAATCAGCCTTAATCTGCTCATGAAGATTGGCTCACACCACCCTAGCACCTATCACAGGTCTTGCTTCTTAGCACTGTTGCACTGGGGATAAGACAATTTGGGGGAAACTATTTTAACTGTATCACTGCCTCTATAGACCCCATGGGTCTGAATTGCTAATGTCTTACTTATATTTCCCTTGCTCATAAGTTTAGTTCAGACTTGCTAAGGAGGGAACCATATCAGCCATTTTCAACACCCTTGGGGGTTGAATAACCCTTTCACATATCAGATATCCTACATATCAGATATTTACATTATAATTCACAACAGTAGCAAAATTACAGTTATGAAGTAACAACAAACTAATTTTATGCTTGGGGTCACCCCAACATGAGGAATTATATGAAATGGTCACAACATTAGGATGCTTGATAACCACTGAATCATATTATAATGAACTTCACCAGGTTTATAAAATATGCAAACACATTATATATTATTAAAAACATACACTGGGAGAATAAACTCAAAGTATCCATGGAGCCCTGAGAGTAAGGACTCTGGTGATTGATACTGATTTCTGAAACTTATATCTCATCAAGATCACTGTAGGCCTTGATATTTTGTATTTGGTTTAACAAAAATCTCCACCCTTTTTATAGGTCTTTCCTCATTTTAAAAAATTTCCTTCAAACGTGAACAATCTTCCATATTAAAGAAAGAAGTTCTTTCTGTAGGCCTTGATGTTTTGTATTTGGTTTAACAAATATCTCTACCTCTTTTATAGGTCTTTCCTCATTTTAAAAAATTTCCTTCAAACATGAACAGTCTTCCATATTAAAGAAAGAAGTTCCATTACTAAGAACTTGAAAAATATTCATTGTGAGCATTTTCCCCTTACACCCTTACTGTTTTCTTTTCCCCAACTATTTATATAATCATAATGTTTGGGTTTTCATGTTTCCAAAATGCCAGTTTAAAAAGTGATATGACTGTTATTTTGAGTGGAAAAAGTTCTGACAGGTGGAATGTTATAAAGCCTGGGTATCATCACCACTTCCTGACAAAACCCAAGTGGGCCATTGTTGGCCAAAGTAATGGCTGTTTCCATGCAGGTAAAACTCTTCTATTGCAAGCACAATATTGAATCCAAAGCCTAATGTGTTCTTGGCTCCTCCGGCAACTGACATTTGCCCCAGAATAGCTTGGTGGAAAATAAGCCATCATTGACAGTTGGAGGTCATGCCCTATAAATATTAAAAGTTCTGTGCTCCAGGCAAGTTTCAGAGTAGAGCCTGGAACTTTTCATTTATTGGTAACATCTTTCAAACTGCCAACGGCAGACATTTCAAACTAATCAAGGTTTTAGACAAATAAGGGAGTTTCCGTTTTTGACACCGTTTCTTTTCGAGGATGCAGCATTTCACAAATGCAAAAATCCTTCCATCTGTATCTTAAGAAACAAGGGGAGTGTGACTTTGAAAACATTGCTAAACTTGCCACTACTTAAACAGAAGGGAGACTCCCTTTTCTCTCCTACACATACCTTAACAATTAAACTGAGGGGTGCAATAACAGCCTGACAGAGTGGATGGCCAGAAGTGGACAGCCTTATGCATTATAGGCGATGAGACAAGTTTTGAGTATAGAGTGAGTAGTGTAAAGTAACAGTAAATGGATAAACAAAATAAACTGATAAAGATGTTCACGTTTTGTTGATAGGCAAATACAAACTGTGAGGCTCTGTTGTGCTGAGCCCCATTCTGAAAGAATAAACTAGAAAAGAGCTGTTTCTTCATGCGTGTGGCCTTAGCCCCTTCCCTTCATGCACGTGGCCTTAGCCCCTTCCCTTCATGCATGTGGCCTTAGCCCCTTCCCTTCTAAGAACAGGTGTGGAGATGGCCTCCTTGTGAGATGATAAATGCAGTCTGCTTCTTGAGGGCATTTCTCTACTCTCTTGGATTCTTGTTTTTATTCCAAATGTTTACACTATCAATTAAATGCCAACTTCAGGCTCATTCTCTGCTGCACGGAAATGCTTAATTATTAATAGGAGAGAGAAGGGAAGAATGCACAGAAGCCCAACTGGGCTCTTGTTGCCAGTCTCAGCCACCCAAAATAATGTCCAGAATTATAAGAATAAAAAGATAAATACATTTGATGACTTAGGAGAAAAAAATCAATCTGTTTTAACATCAGATTATTTCTATCTGGAAAACAAAACAAATTTAAGAGATGCTTACGTTATATTTCTCATGAATCACAACCACCCAAATTCAGATGTAAATGAGAGATTACAAAAAAATGAGATATTACATGAGTTTTTTATTAGTCAAGCTTAGCTTTTCTTGAACAATGCAGATTTTGAGAAAATTCTTCAGTTAGCATATCAGTGCCATTATAGTTGCTCCTGTAAAGTGGTATGTTTCCTTAGTAAGAATGCTGTACTTGTGTAATAAGCTATGCCTTCACATTCTTCTTGACCAGTAGTTTCCTTCCTGCTTTAGTTTTGGAGTCTTTATTAAGGATAAGAGGAAAAGTTAATTTTTAGTGCTCTTAAGCTTTAACTATTTTCCTAGTCTGTGTTAAAGCTATAGCCTCTTTCTAGTGATTAAATTAATTAGGACTGAGTTGTTAAATAGATTGGAGACTATAGAAAATCTCTGTGAACTCTCAAAGTTATAAAAGACATGCACACACTACAAAAAAACCCTGAAGTGTGCGGAAGAGAATCAGTGATGCACAAAAAGTCTTTTTAAAGTTCTGCATGACAGTGAAGCAGAAGGAAAACGTCCTGACATAAAATGACCTGCAAAGATCAGGAAACTACAACATTTGTTAATGTAAACCATACTAGTCATCGATTTTGTCATTGGTCAGCAGGTTGTTCAGTATTAAGAGAATGTTTATGTCATTAAAAAGAAAAGTTCTGGGTTGGTGAGATGGTTCAGCAGACGATAGTGCTTGTAGCACTTTGTGAGGACCTTAGTTCGGTGCCCAGAACCACAGTAAAAGGACAGAGTGACTCCTGAAAACTGTCTTCTTCTGATCTCCACATGTGGACTGTCCTATGCATGGATTGCACACACACAGACACACAGACACACACACACACACACACACACACACACACAGAGCGAGAGAGAGGTGCACACATAAACATAGAGACAGACACACCTATATACACACACAGTCAGACACATAAACACATATATACAGACACACAGACAGACTCATATACATAATTTGTGAATAAATAAATAAATTGGCCATCTCTTGTCACAAATAAAGCTTTTAGTCCAGGGATTGGGTTACATCTAAATGAGTTTTTGGCCAAAGGAGTCTCATGGAAATCTTCAAACAATCCAGGATATTGCCAAGAAAATAGGTTGCTCTTCACAAACTGGCTCTAGTGCCTTATTGCTGAGGATGATACCTATACAACTCATTGAATATGGAGAAGTTGACCTGGTGATTGTATAGATCCTTCACCCCCATGTCAGAGTGTCTTTGGTAAGGAAGGTACTCTGAATGGTATCAATAAAGAAGCATAAACACCAACCCAGCCACAGACAATTTGATCAAAAATGTTGTTCTGCCTGTAAGATATGCTAGAGCAATGGTGGCACAAAGGATGTAAGAGTGACCAACGAATGTATGATTTGATTGAAGGTCCACTCCACAAGATGGAACCCATACCTGATATTGCTTAGATGACCAAGTACCCAAGACTAGATGACCAAGGGATCTAGAGTAAAATCAGTGCCTTATTCAGCCACTATCAGAGAAGTGAAGGTTTCTCCTGCAGAAGATGGGGACAAACACAGAGATCCACAATCAGACATTATTCAGAGATTAAGAGACCTTGGAACACTCAGCCCTAAATGGGATGTCTCCATTAAATTCCTCCTCTAACAGCTCAGAGATCCCCACAGAAAAGGAGAAGGAAAGTATTTAAGAGCCAGAGGTAACAGAGGACCCCAAGAAAACAAGACCCTCTAAATCAACTTTAGCAAAGATCCTGTAAGTATGCAAAGACTGAAGTAGCATGTACAGGAATTGCACAGATCTGCACCATGCCCTCTGCATGTATATTATGTTTAGTATTTTTATGGGATTCCTGTGTGTGCCAACTAGTGTGTGTCTTATTCTTCTGCCTTGTCTTGGGCTTGTCTTTTCCTTCTGTTGTTTTTTCTTATCCAATGTCAACATAATAGTTGTTATTTTATCTTATTATGTTTTGTATTATATTTTGTTGTTATCTTTTTGTATTATATTTTGTTATTATTTTTAGATACCTGTTATTTTCTAGTGTGCGATAAAAAGGAAGTGTATCTATATTGGAGGGGAGGTAAGTAGAAACTGAGAGAAGTAGAAGGAGGGGAAGCCATAATAAAGATACATCCTATGAGGGAAAGATCTACTTTCAATTAAAAGAATACATACATATATATATATGAATGATAAAATTAGAAAATTAGAAAATCTGTTTTAGTCTTCCACTGTTCCAATGGGCAAGAGATGTCCATATACTTTAACTTCTTTTGTCTTCTGTGGTTCTTATTGGCTATTGATCTGCCCATTGTCCCCATGGAGTAATGTAAATGAAATTATACATGACATAGAAATGGTTAATATTTTATTGTGTCTTTCTATTACTCATTAAATTCACTTCCTCCCTTTTAATAGAATTTACTGTATGAACAAGGTTATTTTTTAAAAATTCTGCCCTTCTCTACATGTTTGCCAAAACTTACTCATATGTGATTCTTTTGACAATTTCCCCAAATTGTTCCATTTTTACAAGCTTCTTACATATCCTTAATTTTCTCTCATGTGCCTTGGTTCTATCATACTAATGTTCATTGAATGTAGTGCATTTCTGGAAGGCAGGGTACATGTCTCATGCCCATCTGTAGTCTCATTCCATTCAACAATGTCTACTGTGTCAAGGAAGCTTCTCATGCATTGATGAGGAATAAATATATTTCCAATATTCATTATATCTTTTCATCTTCTCTATGTCAATATTGTTGATACAGGCAAAGTAGAAACCAGTGCTTTTAAATTATAATTATAGTATTTAATATAAGTTAAACAGTCTTTATTTCTCAGGTAGGGAAAAAGACAACGAAGTACTGGTGACAGAAAAAGTGAATTCATAACACACAATTAAAAAAGGAAACTCCACTCCATAATTTGGAACCATATTTTGTTTGTTTGCAATTTCTTGTACATATTAGAAAGATCTTAGCTGAGTGTCATTAAAAAAGACAATTGCATTCAGGTAAACAAGATAATGTATTCTTAACATCTACATAATGTTTTACAATGAATAATTAATGTCCTTGAGGGAATATATTACAGTTTATTCCAAAACAAACTGAAATATAAATAAAAAGGAAACATGAGGCGAGTCATTGTACTGGCTGGTTTTGTGTCAATTTGACACAAGCTGGAGTTATCACAGAGAAAGGAGCTTCAGGTGAGGAAATGACTCCATGAGGTCCAGCTGTAAGGCATTTTCTCAATTAGTGATCAAGGTGTGAGGGCTCCTTGTGAGTGGTATCATCTGTGGGCTGGCAGTCTTGGGCTCTATAAGAAAGCCAGCTGAGCAAGCCAGGAGAAGCAAGCCAGTAAGTTACATCCCTTCATGGCCTCTGCATCAGCTCCTGCTTCCTGACCTGCTTGAGTTCCAGTCCTCACTTCTTTTGGTGATGAACAGCAGCATGGAAGGGTAAGCTCAATAAACCCTTTCCTCCCCAACTTGCATCTTGGTCATGATGTTTGTGCAGGAATAGAAATCCTGACTAAGGCAAATTGGTACCAGCATAATGGGGTATTCTTGTGACAACCTGACCATGTTTGGGGGAGGACTGTGGAAGGACTTTGGAACTTTGGGCTAGAAGATCCATTAGGTGTTAAGGGCTCTGTGGGGTGCTGTGTAGGAGCTTGGAAGATAATGTTGAGAACAGTACAGAAGGTGGAGGCTTGGCTTGTGATGTTTCAGAGGAAAGATTAATGACTTTTATCAGGGCCATTGCCATTTCGACTGTGAAGATTCTGTGGTTTTGGTTAGCTGGGGCTGAAGCATCAGCTGTGATTAACAGGATACCAGAACTACTAAAGCAGGACCATTGCATTACTGGGACTATTGATGCTGGTTGGCTGGAGCTAGAAAATTGGCGATGATTGGAAAGAGACCAGCATTACTGAGGTGAAATCTTCTGAGAAGTGTTTTCTGAGAGCACAGAGGCTGAGTTCCAGAAATAGACAGGGTTGTACTTTGTGCTGAGGCTGGACTTGGTAATGTGTAAGAGTCACTCAGGTGGTACTGGTTTTGAAGGCATGAATGAGTCCTTAAGAGCAGCTGAGGCCTGGGCACTGTGAGAGGCCTGTGGAAGACCATTGGTGAAGGTGCAGCCTCATTTGCAATTGACAGCCCAGGATTGAAGGGCTCATGCAAAGGAGATAAGGCTTGGCACCATGATGAGAGCCTATGTGAGGCTGTTGGTAAATCTAGTTGCAGGGGAAGACAGCAGTGTTTTGGAGGTGCCAGTACCATGAGATGACCACTAAGAACAGCAGCAGCAGTGGAGTACAGGCATCTGGAGCCTACAAGACAAGGTGTGTGCTACAAAGGGTAGAGCTGGAGAAGGGACTCAAGACTTTGGCATAATCCAGAAGATCGTGAGTGGATCCTAGATATTGGATGATTGGAGTTTGGTTTTGCTTTCAATTGTGACTGTGCCCCGATATATTTTCCCTCCTGAAGGAAGAAGATATTTTAGTGGAGCCCACAGTTAAGAGACTTTTGGTGGTAAAAAGACTTTGAATTCTAAGAGATTGGATATCTCTAAAGGGATTGAAATTTTAATAGTAAGAATTTGTAAAGACTGTGGGACTTTTAAAGTTATTTAGATCTTGGGGATAAAAAGAAAGTAAGGGTTGAGGCTTAATAGTGATGTATTTGTATGTCAAGTTGACAAGGGGTCAATTGTACTGGCTGGTTTTGTGTCAACTTGACACAAGCTGGAGTTATCACAGAGAAAGGAGTTTCAGTTGAGAAAATGCCTCCATGAGATCCAGTGGTAAGGCATTTTCTCAATTAGTGATCAAGGAGGGAGGGCCCCTTGTGAGTGGTACCATCTGTGGGCTGGCAGTCTTGGGCTCTATAAGAAAGCCAGCTGAGCAAGCCAGGAGAAGCAAGCCAGTAAGTTACATCCCCCATGGCCTCTGTATCAGCTCCTGCTTCCTGACCTGTTTGAGTTCCAGTCCTGACTTTCTTTGGTGATGAACAGCATCATGGAATTGTAAGCTCAATAAACTCTTTCCTCCCCAACTTGCATCTTGGTCATGATGTTTGTTTAGGAATAGAACCCTGACTAAGACAGTCATGCAATACCTTTTATTTCTATTTTTCATCTTTCTATTCCACAAGGAATACTGGAATGTTGGGATTGTTCAAAAGATCAGCACATATTCCTTCCTTGAACTTGAAAACTACCTGACCCACAATGCCACAGTTTGTCAATTTTATTGGCTATATCATGGCTAGATAACATGTGTACTCTTCCACAGCATCTTGCTGGCAGGGGACAGAATTCTGCATAAGCAGGGTTGGATCTTTTTCAAAACTGTCATCCCAAGTAGATTTACAGTCAGAAAGAGAGATGTCATTAAATTGAGCCAGTAACCTTACATTTGGACTAATCCCAAACTGGAGCTCTCAGCATGAGGTGGGCCAACATCTAAGGAACAATTAAGGGTAAGTAACAAGATTGGATTCTGACTCGTGGGGTGAGAGTTCAGTAGAAGAGAGTGGAGATGTTCATGAACTGGTTTAGATAATTTAGATCTGACTGAAGAATGTTTCTTCTATGGAAAGCAGTTAGAGAACGACTCAGTGGGGTCAGCTGGCAGCAACATTAACACAGTTTGAGAGTACATAAGCATCACCTGAGGATCTTGTTAAAATGCAGATTGTGTTGTACCAGGTCTGTGAGTTTTAACTGTCTCCCTATGTGATGGCAATGCTATTGATTCTCAGAATACAAAATGTTTTGGGGAGCCAGGGTTTAAAATTGTGTTATCTCAGAGAGAACTTAGTGATCTTAAGCACTGAATTGAGATCACATGATAGGAGGAAAAATAGGAAATGCAATGTGTTAGAACCATCTTAAGACAATAATGCCATAAGAATAAGAGATGACAAGTGACAGGATCTGCTTAAAAAGGCAGGGACCCTTAAATACTGGAACAGAGTTCTGGTTTGTGGTTCCTAGTTTTTTTTCTTTTTCCTAAATAATTACCCCCATCTGGAAGCTAAAAGTGATAATGTTACCAAAATGGAGAGGAGGCAACCAGGCATCTCATGGCTGTGCACAGTAGCCTGATTACATCCCATACTTCAGCCCAGTGTTTGCCATTAGACCTGTGTAAAGTTCCCAGATTAGCAACTCAGTGGCACACCATTTTCTGAAACCTGATCCTGATAACAATATATCCATCTTCTTTTTTTTCTCTGAAACTTCCTAAAATAAAGTACTTTTTTTTTTCCCTTGAAATTCATCCTGAATTTTATTTTTGAAAATTGTGAGATAAGAACCTCAAAGCCAATGACTCAACGAAAGTTTTACTTGACCATATCTGGTACCCTTATTCTCAAATTAAAGCCCACCTGAGGATGTAGGGCTTCCATTAAGCTCATCCAAATGTCCAGGGATCAAAGTGACTCAACAGAGTTTCTTCATAGACCCAGGGAGTTTAAGATGAAGAAATCTGTGTTGGTTCTCTTTATCACCGTATAGGCCATGGATAATGCTGATGAGGCTGATTTTAGTGGACTGACAAAGTTAAATGCCTGAACATGAAAGTAAGAGAATGAAAAGGTTGAAGTTTTTAGGGACTTCCTCTAGAAATGTTAGGAAAAGTGGTATTGTAGGGTGGAGGGAAAGAGTGTAGGAAGGAGATTTGGTGGTGGTGAGATATATTCAGTACCAGAATATTTACATAGTGATCCAAATAGTCATGAAAAGGAAAAAGCTGAGATACAGGATGGAGACAAATACCCAGCAGAATTTGGCCAAGGAATGATGAAGTCCCATGCTCCCTTGAGCATGGAGAACGCAAATAAGAAGGCAGATTGCATAACCACTGTGCAGAGGGTTAGGTGAATTGGATATGATGAAAGATTTAGGCTCTCTCTTTCTATTTTATCAGTGAGGCAAGAAGGATGAAGTGGCCATGCAGTACTGTAGTAATGAAAATGAAGAAATATGAAATTGCTTTTTTTTTTCTTTTTCTTTTTCAAGACAAGAAAGAGCAGATAGAGACGAAAGAAGAAGCAGGCAGAAACTGGACAGGCAATTACAGAACTCTCAGGTCTCATTCAGGTTGCATTTGAGGTGAGACATCATGAATATAAAATGGGGTCATTCATCAATTTTTTTTCTTAGCATATACCTATTAATGAGTACAGAGAAGTTAAACAGGACATGCGCTTTTGTTCGTTCATTACAATGCAATAAGAGATATAATGGGATGGTGACGGCACAAATGACAATTTCTTCTTGCCAATCTTCATCTTCTGTACAAACAGGACTACAACTCCAGACCCTTTGATAGATGTTTGTAACACCTGCCATGACATGGTACATCATTGTCTGTGGACACACCTATATAGTGTGCTTTGACCGATAGAATGAGAACAGCTGTCATGAGTAGGCTTTAACAATATCTGCATGGATTGACTGGTTCTGTACAGTTTCTGCTAACTCCATGAATACAGACACAGTCTTCTCCAGACAACTACCTGTTCCACAATAAAGGAAGTTGGTAAAGGTGTGAAGCAAGTCTGGGGTGTAGAAGTCTCCAACATCCTTCAGATGCACCTTCCAGAAGTAGAGCCTCTTCTTATCAGCTGCAGAGACTTTGGATTGTGTTACACATCATTATTTACATAAGAAATCCAACAAATCCATTACAAAATGATCTTGCCAGTGGTAAGATGAATGTGTCACCAAATCGAAAAATGGGATCTAAGCCAGATAAGGCAAGAAGAGACAAGGTATCTGCCCTGGAAGTCACATTAGTAGTTAGGTTTTAGTATTAGAATGTGTGATAAGACAGATAGGAGGCAGTGGTTAGATAACAGGATGGCTAAACTTGAGATTTTAAGAGGCCAAGGAAAATGTGATCCAAATTAACCTAGCTCAATATTCATCATTTCTTTTACTAGGTTTTCTTTATGGTGGCTTAACTTGGTGGTAGTCTCAATTCCAGAGCTATTTTCCCCTGCCTTTGGCACCAGAGACTACTTCTTCTTGACCCCTGTATGTGGCAAAATGTGACACATAGATCAAATGCTTAAAACAATACATTGGTTGCATGAGCTAAGAATTTCCCAGGCACCTAATTAAGTCCTTATCTTAAGGCATATATTAAAGTTCATTGAGTCCTTCAAAAAAAATAACCTCAATTCTAAGTTTCAGTCTAGCCTGATTTTAGTTAGGCTTACTGAAGAGCATTCTCAAGGCTTCCAGATGATTCTTCTAGTTCACTAAACTTGCAAATCCCTTTAGAAGAAGAAGTTTCTACAATGTGTTGCTTGTGATATAATTGCATTTTATAATATGTGGTTTAGGAGGCAGGAATTAGCAAGTATTGCTATATTAACAATGGTGTTACTAGACCTGGAATGTTAACTATGGCCCTTTACCTTTCTACACTAAAGAGAAAGCTGCCATGTAAGTGCTTTTTCTTCTGATGGATTTTGCCACTCACTTTTTAATGCCACATCATCCAGAGCCTGCAGCTAGCTTTTATTTGGTTTAGATCCACTGCTGCCTTTAAAAAGCTACTTTGTAGACAAAGCAATAACTCCCAGGAATTGCATCTGAAAGCAGAATCGAATCTTCATAATTTGCATTACCTCAAGGTGTGTTCATCCCAATGGAGGTGACAGCCATTAGGCTGAACTTAAGAAGCATTTACAGCTTTGCTTTCTTATTCCTTCTAAGCCACCTGGTAACTGGTGACATACGTCAGGCAGTGCTCCCTGATGTGCAATGACCATCAAGACCTGGAACTAAAAGGTAACTGAAGCCAGATTTTTGCTATTAGTCCTCTTTTGTGATCTTTCAAGGAGAACTAGAGGAGATACCATGTATTTACAACCTGTCAAAGGGATGAAATCATTAGGTAGCAGAATAAGATACTTAGGTAACATCAAGAAGTCTGGCTTTTTTTTTTTTCCCCATTTTTGCCTTTTCTTAATTGTCTTGTTCTCTAATAGTAATAGTAATAGTTCTATAATAGTAATGCACCCATCCAAATGTTACATGATACTATACCTGGGGAGATTTGAACATCTGCTCTCCTCAGATGGGAAATTGATATTAGACCAACAAAAGGTCCATCTTGGTGATCCACTGAGATTACTTGCAGAAATATTGGTAAGCAGTTACAGAAATAACTCAAAGATAGCTACCTTAGCGAAAGCCCACCACAACATGTCAATAGCTTATGGAAACTGGAAACCTTCCACAAGTGCACTGCACACCCTCTAGACAGATCAACAGGGTGGAGAGTGATCTTTCCAAGTAAGTAGTTTGACTGAGTCCTTTCCAGGCAGCTCAGTTGTCTCTGCCTTTTTCTGACAGTTCATTTGGCTTTGGCTTCTTCCAGTCAGTTCAGCTGATCTGGTGTGTGGGGATAGGGTAGCATTGTGGAGTAGTCAGTTTCAGTAACTTCCTAAAGACTCTTGAGTTGCTTACTTTCTGATCTCAAGGAGCTTTCCTGCAGGATAGAATATTTCACCCTACTTTAGAGCATTTTTATAATTTTCCCCATCTACCCTCCTCTATCATAAGGGCTTTCCTCAAAGATGGAAGGATATAATCTCAGAAGAAATAGTTATACATAACTCAGCCACATTATATTAAGCTAGAATAGTTCCTTCTGCTGAAATGATAGGATTCTCTCAAGCCTTTAGTTTATGTTTGTTTTTGGTGAGCTGTAAGTAATTGAATTCAGTGGATGTGTCACATTCACATTTTGATTTTTAAGAAACCTTATCTGTATTTTTCTCCTTTGATCCTCCAAATGGCCTACTAGAGGATGAGACTCATGTGTCCCAGCCCAGATTATACTATTAGAGTCACCCATCCTAACCTCACACATGTAGGAGAGGCTGATCATGGGAATAAATCTCAAGCAAACTTGTAGATCAATCAAGACTTGTTGCTCTGCTGCTAAGGTTGAAGTCTGACATTACCAGAAAGCCCTGAGCTTGGTGCGAAGTAGCAGACTCCCTCTGTCAGCAAGGCTTCCTCTTCTCAACCTAGGGGATCCCAGACCCCAAACTCCATACCTGTGAAATGTCATATAACCTTGGTTAGATTACAGGCTCAGTCTCCTTTTTCCCAAATAAGAACCAATTCAGCAAGCACCTGAGATTCCAGGAATGTCTCTTCATGCTAATGAGGCATTTCAGTACCTTAGCCTACCCTAGATATTTCTAGTCCCTAAGCCCAAAACTATACCCTTGATTCAGTGCAAGTTAAGTTGATTTGTCTCCCCAAGCTGGTCTCAGTGTGTCTTTACTGCTATTCATACTCATGGGCTTTCCCAAACCCTGTTAGTTGACTCTACTTCCTTTATCCTTGTGGGTGGTTAGCCAATGACCCCTGGGAGAAGGAAGACCCACAAAGACTTTAACAGTTGTCCAGCTGGTACTATTGGCTGAAGAACAATCATTCTTACCATATTAATTCATTGACTTTCAAATTGTTTGTCACATATCTATATCTTCCTGATATTGCCCTCAGCTATTCTTTCTTCAAGAGAAGGACCCAGTAGGCTAATATCTGAGGCACTTTGCTTTATCTAAAACTATGCTTAATAATTATCTGTGGCTGTCAATCTAACCAATTCATTTCTGTAACAGACTAAATCTGTTATAGAAACAGGCTGGGTTCTGACTTCTGTGCTTACAAATTTCACAAGTTGTTCTGATCACAGCTGGGATGACAAGACTTCTTTGGCAGTCTTCTATCATCAGAATGTATGATTCTTCCATAGTAAGCTGTCTCTTAGGGTTATAATCCTTTAGAAAAGCCAGATGAATTCAGATTAATAGTAGGCCAACCTAGGAATAAAGGGACCCAGACTCCCTAGTTAAACTGTAGAAACAGCATCTCTTTGGCCTGGCATGTGTTTTCTGGACTCTTCAGTTTTCTTTAAAAAAACAAAAAACAAAAAACTCTATATTGCCTTGAACTTATTTATTTATTTATATTTTTTAGAGATTAGAGTTCATTATATAACTAACAGAAATTATTACATGCATTTAAGGAATTCTCTTAGCATATTGTTATGTGCCTTGGCCTGAGTCAAACAACTTCAAGAGCAAAAGATGTAACTCTTGTTCCTCCATGCTTTCTCTTCTTGTCTCTCTTGCTGCCACAACTTCCTGATCCATGGACTATATTCTTTATTTCAGTTGCTTCTTTTCCTTTTTCCTCCAGACTTATTTCCTTTAATTTCTTCTCAGACCTTTTAGAACTAGAACCAGTTCTAGAATTCACCTCACATTATGGCTGCATACAGCTTCACTTCTTTGTGGCCTAATTAAACCTTACCCCTGGGAAGACCTCTATCATTACAGTTCAAATCACAAGTCCAAATCAGATCAATCCAGCTGAGAGGGCAAGCTCTTCCCACATTCTGTAGGGATGTTCTTTCTGAAGCTATTTGAGAACAGATGCATTAAACATAAGGGTGAAATTGGAGAAAGCGATTCATGATTGTAATGAGTGACATTTATAGAATGATATATTTACATGGGCTCATCAGTTGAACACGCTGAAATGTTCCAAGTTAAGTTTTTGAAAATTTAACATTTGATCTTACCAAATCACAGTGCAATCTTCACCTTTATTGAGACAATTGCCAAAACTCTATACAATTTTTGGTGGTTTGAATAAGAATGACCTCTATAGGTCATTAATGCTTAGTCATTAGGAAATGGTACTGTTGAGAAAGATTGGGAGGTGTGGCCTTGATAGAGTAGATATGGACTTGTTGGAGGAAGGGTGTCATTGGGATGGGCTTTGGGTTTCTAAAGTCCACAGTAGACAGAGTTCTTTCTCTTGCTCTCAGTCTATGGATCAGGATGTAGATTTTATATTTTTCTTTAGTACCACAAATACCTGTCACCATTCTTCTTGAGTTGGGCAGCCTCAGAAACCAAAGATGCCTGTGATTATAAAAGACTGAGCTTCTGAAACTGTAATCAGGCCTCCTAACTACATGACTTCCTTTATAAGATGCCTTTGTCAAGGTATTTCTTCTTAGCAATAGAACAGTAACTAAGATAATATACAACATAATAATTTCACATATATAGACATCATAATCATCACAGCCAATTGGTCATCTCACTTTCATTTTGCATTGAATATTTAAAAACTATTCTGATACCAAATTTCAATATAAAACATTAGATTTTAATTGTAGTCATGATGTTACACTATGGATTCCTAGAACTTATATAAAGTATTCTAATGATTGTTACCACCACTTATGGGTCCAAAATTGTGGAAATGAGAAGAAATGGATAAATGCCTAGAAACATAGAATCTGTAAAACTGCATAATGAAGATACAGTCTGACTATAGTGACAGGAAGGGGAGTTAGTCACCAATTCGGTAATGAAAGTCTCTTGTCAAAGGAAAACTCAGTGTCTGATTGCTTCAGTGGTAAATCCTTCCAAACATTACTGATGGGTTGATACTTCTCAAATAATTTGAAGAAATTGAATAATATTTTGTAAGATTAGTATTATATTGAGACAAAAAAGAAATAGACTCTTAACAGAAAAGAAAATTACAGACTAACATCTCTTATGAGCATACAGACACAAAAGAATCCTCAATAAAATACTAGGAAATCAAATTCAGAGCACATTATAAAGGATCATATGATATGAAAAAGTGGGATCTGTCCCTGGGAGTCAAGGATGGTTCAGTCTACTCAAATGAATAAATGCTGTACTATCCATGAACAGAATGAAAAAGTTACATTAAAAATTATCTCAATTAGGTGAAAAGAAAGCATTTGAAAGAAAAATCAGTGTTTTTCATGATAAAATGTCCCAAAAATTGTATATAAAAGAAATGTATCTCAGCAGAATATAGGCCATATATTGCAAGTCTTCAGGTAATATCATACCCAATTATTAAAACTCAAAAGATTTTTCTTTAAGATTAAAAATATATAAGAGATAACAACTCTTATCTTTTATTCATCACCATCCTATAAATCCTAAACATAAGAGGTAAGTAACAAAATGAGAGAAAAACATCTAAATTGGAAAGGGAATAAATAGGTAAAATCATCACTCTTTGTGAATTACATGGAGATATATGTATATATCAAATGACAAATTATTGATGAGATAACCCCCAAAAATACAATATAAATGGAAGATACACTCATGAGCAAAAGAATGGATTTATTCAAAAGTTATTCTAATATATATTTACATGTATATTAGCCTATCTATCTATCTATCTATCTATCTATCTATCTATCTATGCATGAAAAACCCCAGAGAGCAAAGCAAAAGCCTTGACAAAGAAGAATAAATCATCATCTAATTTCTAATTTTATGCAATATTATAGTATATTTTAAATTATAGTAACTAAAACAATATATTAATATAAAATAGAAACAAATATCCATGATATTAAAGTTAAAGCCATTCATATGTGATCAGTTAATATATGATAAGAGATAGGATAACACAGAAGAGGCCTAAAGTATTTCAATAAATACACCAAGAAAACTGGCTATCTACACTTAAGATAAATGTGAACCTTAACCTACACTGCTCATCCACTTTCTGTCAAAAAAATCAACACAAAATGGATTGAAGATTCACTACACACCATGAGACTCCTAGAAGAACACACTGAGAAAAATGATCCTTAACATTGGTCTAGGTAATTACCCCCACAGTGCCAATAATAAAAGCAAAAATAAGTGAATGTGGCCACATAAACCTTCAAAGCTTTAGAAGAGCAAATGAGCCAATCAACACTATGAAAGAAAAACTTAGCAGTGAAAAGGAAATAATTGTATTGAAGCTAAAGGGAAGGACCCATGTACTCATTTTCCCTAGTAAGACACACAAGACGTCAGGAAGTGTGTGATCTCACAAATGCTCCGATCAGCACAAATCAAAACCGAAAGGAAGCATCTGCTCGTATTTGCCAGGATTGCTGGTCTCAAAAGGACGTAAAAAGCACTGGTGTTGGGAGTGGGTGGAGAAAAAGGAAGTAGGAATTGTCATTAGACGTAATGTAACATCAGGCAGGGTCCTTAACATATCACACTGTAACTATTACCTGTTCTAGTAATGTCAGTATTGCTTCTGACCATAGAGCTGAAGGAAGAGATGTAAGCATTTGAGAGACTAGTCTATAGTCCCATATCCTCTGTATCCCCATTTATAGTTATTAAGACATGGTTACAATCTAAGTATCCATTAACAAAAGAGGAGCTTAGAGGATGTCCAGCTAAGTGAAATAAGCTAGACAGAGAAATAAAAACACACCATGCCTCTCCCGTCCTTGTCTCTCCATCTCTTTCCCCAGCCTTTGGCCAAGCCAATAGAAGCAGGACAGAATGGTGGCCGCATGTGGCTAGGAAGTAAGAAAATGGGTAAATGTTGCCCAGAAAGGTAGAAATCAAATCAACACTAAATGTAATGGTTTGCAGGTCTTCGCGAACCCATTATAATTCAGGTTTATATACAGGAGAGCAGCAGCATTTGTGTTGAACACACACATAGTCTTCATTTGTCAGATACAAATCTAACAGCTGCTGTGCACATTGCAAATTTTAATATACACCTTCACTTTACAGAAAAATGCAGGGAGTTATCAAATGACCAGGAAATAAACACGAGCCCTCGAGGAATAATTTTATCATCAATCTGGCTAACCTGTTTCATAGTTTCATACCCTTGAGCAAGGAATATGTGAGAAAACAAAGAGGAGGATTTGGCTGGGAAATTGTAAGGCAGAGAAATAATTGCTTTTTTGTTCCATTTATTTAGAATGCCCTTTCAAGGAATGCAGGTGCACAGCATCACTGACTATAGTCATTCACTTAAAATATAAGAAATCCTGTGTTGAAAATTAAAGGGATCATAACTATTTTATTTTCTGCAGTTTGGTAAAAGTTTTAGAAAATTACAATGACCAGGCACAACCTCTGATATGATAAAAGTTTTTGTTTTAGTAGGAAGTAGATATTTGTCAATTAGTGACATTGGTTATTATCCATTACAAACTGTGATGGCAAATCCCAGGCAATCATGGAAAATTACAAGCAGTTTTGAAATCATAACTGTACAGCCTGTTAACATTGACAAGTGAATGTGAGGCTGCCGAAAGTGATGCTGGTTGGTGATTTGATGAAAGAGAACTTTGGAAACTCTAGATAGGGAGGAGAAATAAGCATAAGTCACCTGGGGAGAAGTAAGATACCAATGACTGATAGGAGGCTGGGACAGCTGAGGCCCAGAACTTGTAGTCAACGGAGGCTGAAAAGAAATGCAGTCCCAGCAGTGGGCAAGGGCCTTGAGCTCTGTATTGAGGACTGCCCCTTTTACTGTAAGAACAGTCAGAAATCATTGGGACAGTTTAAGCAAGCAAGCAGTAACACTAAGTTTTCTTTGTAAAAAAAAAAAATTGTTGATCCTGTATTGAGAATGATCTAAGGAGCAAGATACAAGTATGATACAGGCAGGAGAGTTGAGAGGCTTGGGGCTGGAGAAATGATTAAGTCAGAAAAGGGCTTGCTGTGAAAACATGAGAACAGGGGTTTGGATTGTAGAACTGACATAAGAAGTTGTGTGCTGCAGTCAGAGTCCATAATCCTACTGCTGGTAAGGGTGAGGCAGAAGGATTCCTGGTGTTTGCGGGTCAGCCAGTATAGTGGAATCAGTGAAACCTTTTTAAAATGAGAGATTCTGTCACAAAATGGACCAAGTAATAAAGTGGCCCACTATTGAGGAAAGCATCCAAACTCAACTTCTGGTCTACACACACACACACACACACACACACACACACACACACACACGGGGGTTGGGGGGGGAGGGAGATGGAGAGAGAGACAGACAGAGACAGACATAGAGACACAAAGAGAAACAGACAGACAAGAACAGAGAAAACACACAGACACAGAAAGATACAGCAGAGACAGGGAGATACAGGCAAGACAGAGTACCCTGGCAGCAATCATAAAAGAAATTGCGACAGCTGAACAAAGTATTTCTAAGGTAGAGTTGGCAAGATTTGTGATGAATTGGATGAGAATAATATATTAGCTGTCAATCTGAGCCTGATCTTCCCCTCTGCTTACATGAACCCTGACTCCTGTTAATTAACATTCCCAAAAGTTTTGTGTACTATGTAACTGATGTATCCTGTGCTTCTTGACTTAGCTGTAAACATAGTCAATAGAAGCAGAAATTGTTGCTGTGTAACCTTTGAGGCTTTGAAGCCTGCAACTAAGGCTCTTCTCTGTGGTTTTGTTTCTCAGTGACAACATGTCCGAAGTGCCCTGCTGGAATATGATGCACGTATGAAGGAGAATCGGGATGTTCGGGCATCTCAATGGAGCTTGATCTGGATCAATAGACCAACATTTGGCATGTGAACAAAAGAATAAGCCTAGCCAAAAACCACACAACCTTGCAACAGATCTCTAGTTGCCTCCTGAGGTATGAGCAATGACTTCTTTTTTATTATGCCACCAAGGTTTTATGTGTGCAGCAGATTTGGCAATAAATAAACTGAAAAATATATTTGGAACACAACTCTCTGTTAGAGACTAAATTCTTTCGCTCCTCAATTCATTTGTTGGTATTCCATGCTTCAGTGAAATGGTATTAAGATGTAGAGATTCTGGGAGATACTTAGATCTGGAGGATGGGGTCCCAAGAATAGCATTAATGCCATTAGTCGAGGAAGAAGCTAATGAGAAGTTGAGAAAATCCTGTACTGTGGAGAGACTCTGGCTGGCTTGCCTTTCTGTAGGTTATGTCCCACTTTTGGACTGTTTCACAGAGAGTTACAAAGAGGACACGAGCATTGGTGGCAGGAACAAAACAGTCCCAATGGCGACACTGCTAGTTCAAAGCCACATCTCTTCAAAGAGGATGAAAGCAGAAATTGGACAAAAACATCTTTCCTGGAGTTTAACTGTGGGATGATGGCAGGGATGGATCAGGCTGCGTATGTGCTGTCCTGACCCCCTGTTTATGGATGTTCTCAAAAGTTTCTACATTTAATTGTTGCTGCTAGGTGGGGGTTCAGAATAAATGTTTCTGTCACATAAGGGAGTACTGTTCAGAGGAATACAATTGCATCCTTATGTTTTTTTTTTATTTGAACCTTGACTGTTTGTTATTATTTTTTAAATGCTTTTCAAATAGTTTTGAAGTGCTAGTATTCAAAAGACTCACCATAGCTCCTTAGTGAACCTAATAATTTAAGTCTGGTATGAGACCTGGTAATTTGAATTACCAGCAGGCTCTCAGAAGTGTTGCTTTCTGGAGGTACAAGCACCATGTGTTAGATGGCAATGCTATCTGAAGAGTGATCTTGTGTAGAGCTCCTTAACTCAGCACATAAGTCTCTGATCTGGCTTCCTGCCCACATGATAACTAGATACTGTATTATGGCCAATTATTCCTTTCCACCTGTACCCCTAAAATCCAATAAACTTGAGCTCTGTCATTGAAGCTGATTCCAGAAGTTAATCTGTCGTTTGGTACTCAAGGCCATCAGAACCCAGCCCCACTCCCTCTGCTCTCCTCATCCTCATGGACCATTGGCCAATGACCCACGGGGAAGGAGAGACCCACAGTACTCCAACTCACAAGTCCTAAGAGAGAATTGTGAAAGCTTTATTACATACAGTGTCTCCTCTCCTCTCCTTCCCTCCCCTACCACTCTTCTCCTCTTCTCTTTACTTTTAATTCCTCCTCCCTACTCTTCAATCTCTTCTCTTTTCTCTGTCTAATAATTATTTTAGTTATCTTATGTAAAATCATAGCTGTTGATGAACTATTCTGGGTTAAAAATGGTGCAATTCTAATCATATATGTGCAAATGATGTGTGAATTGGTAAAATGCATGGTTGCATGTCCTTCCTTCTTTGTATCTCATGCCTTGTGAAATTGCATTGCCAATCATTCTGAGGAACTGAAAAACTACAGGTCTGAGAGGATGTGAAAAGTGTTGTCACATCCCTCTACACCTGCATTTTGCTGCTCAGGAGAAGGCAACTTAACCCTGCACTACAAAAGAATAGCCATGGGTGGAGAGACAAGGGCTTTGTCCTAGATGAATTCACATTTTCCCTTGGATGGCAGCCAGCGTGTATGGGAGGCAGAGCTGTATTGTGCCCACTTGGCTTCAGACTTTCCTAGTTGAGCATCATTGGAGCTATTCCATTTCCCCCAGTTTTCCTTACGACACTAGCAGGCTGAGATATGACAAAGAGTCCAGGTGGGTTAATTAAAAATGTTTCCTGGCTCCTGCTTTTCCTTCTTAATTTTTAACATAATTTTTGTGCATTTTATAAACAAAAAATGTCTCAAAGAAAACATAAACAAGCAAAAGAACTAAAGAAAAGAAGGTGTGACTTTATTCTTCAGAGAAACAAAGCTCTAATTTCTTTCTTGTAACTTTAGGTCAAAACAATGTTTTTAAAAGTTTTTTTTTTTCAAAATTAGGATCCTGCTTAGGTATGAGTAATTGCTTTAGTTTTAGTAAGATGTTGGATGTCTTCACCTATTATTAAGTACTGATTAATAACAAGGTTTTAATGCCAAAGAATTTTTGTCTTTATCCTTTATGATAATTTAAATGTTAAAATAGTGTCTACCACACCATGCACACATTTCCCTGCTTTACCTTCCCTTTCTAATATCTCACATATTTCTGTGCTTATGGAAACATTAGAAATAAGAACAGAACAAGAGGAGAGCTCTAATCTAGGGCATTTTAAAGTGAGATAAACAAAATTTACCTGAGAAATGTACAAGTTTGCTCAAACCAAGGTTTTAAAGGGGAATAGGAGAAAAAGCCTGGGGCCTCCAACACACAAGAATGCAGAGTAAGCTCTAGGAAAGTAAACTGTACAGGGAAGAGGTATGGAGGCTATTTGTGGAGTTCAGACTCCCATCTGGGAGTGAGTCAGCAGAAACAACAGACTTCAGAAGCAGACCCACAATAACCAATAGCATTACAGTTTCTAAAAAAATAAATCTGAATAAATATAATACATTTGCTTGGTTAAATGGAAGAGCATGGGGAGGTAAAAATGGAATATGGAATAATTTAATTATTCTGACTAGTAAAACAGCCAAAGACTAATTAAAAAATATAAAATAAAATGTGTTATAAAATCAATGAGTTCAGTAACATATAATTTTAAATGTATCCTCACAACGTGGAAAAAGTAGCAATAGCTGAATTTTATATGAATAGTGTATTTTGCTTACCTCAATACATCTTAAATGTTTTTAAACACATGATACATGTAAAATTATTGAGACATTTTATGTGTTTTTATGTAAATCTTTAAGTAGTATGAAAAAAGGGAGTGGACATGAAGTCCTACACCTAGTTAAGGAATGGTTGTCAACTGATAGCTGCTGAAAGAGAGAGAATGAGAGGAGAGAGAGAGAGAGAGAGAGAGAGAGAGAGAAAGAGAGAAAGAGAGAAAGAGAGAGAGAGAGAGACAGAACATTCTTTAAAATGTTGGTCCTTGTTAGGTCAATTATACTCTGGTGGAAGCCCGCATATTCAAGAGTACATGGGCAGCACAAATTTGACGTAATGGATAAGAAACAAGCATGACACAAAGTTGGGTGGGTAGGAAAGAGAGGTGTGGATTTGGGAGAAAGTAGGAGAGGAGAAGAGTATGATAAAAATACCTTGTCCAAGGGTTCTGGAGAGATTGATCAATGGTTAAGAGCACAAACTGATTTTGAAGAAGGCACAATTATGAGCACTCATGTCAGGTGGCTCACAGCCATCTATAATTTTAGTTTCAAGGGATCCAACATCCTCCTCTGGTCTCCATGCATGTACAAACAGAAATAAAATTTCAAAAGTTATCTTGTACTAAATTCTCAAAGAACTACTAAAAAAATTACATGCAACAAAAGCAAACAAATATCCTAGATGTGTTTTACCCTTAATTACAGAGAAATGTACATATGTTATTCTCTACATGTATATGTGCACACATACCTACAGACTGTACACCACAGTATAGACACAGGTAAGCTTTAGTCCAAGTTAGGATGCACAGAGCAATACTTCTGTCTTTACAGAGTCAATGTAATAACTGTTGGTTCACTCAAAATAAAATGTAGGGTGGTACATCTTATTTTATTTTTATTTATTTATTACTACAAAGCCACAATAACAAAAAAGTATGGTATTGTCATATGTGTATACAGGAACAGAATAAAATATCCAAATTAAACAATGCAGTTATAACTACTTTGTTTTTTAAAGAAAGATATTAAAAGTACACATTAGCAAAAAGGTGAGTTCTTTACCAAATGGCAATATAAAAAATGAATATGAAAATATAGAAATAAACTTTAAAAGTTTTAAAAGGAGTGAGTCAGCATGTTCTGGCTAGTGGTCTACAATGGCCCATGCAAGTGCATTTACTAACCCCAGAACCTGCCTGACACCTGGGGACAAATAAAGAGAGAACATGTGACCAGGGCAACCAATTAGCTGGTGCCAGCTATTCAGGAGGAGCAGTTACAGACCAAGGGGACATGGGCAGAGGGTATAAAGGCACTCCCCAATCCTACAATAAACAGGTTTGCTTCTGCTTTTCATCTGGCTCCCAGAGTCAGAATCCATTTCTTCTTATCCCCTACACCCAAGGACCATCCTGGGGGTGGAGGAGCAAGGGTTAGGGCAACAACTGGCACCCAAAAAGGGACCCAAATGGACACCAGTTGGATATGAGTGCTTGTTCTTCTCATGTCTATTGTTTTCTGGGTCTTGGTTTTTACCCTGTGCTACTGCCATTGTGCCCACCACCCTTTGTTCTTGAAATGGCTTGCCCCACAGCGATCCTTCCTGCATTGTGTACTATTTTTGTTCCTGAGATGTGTTTCTTGTATACAGCAGAATGATGGATTCTGTTTACACACTCATTCTGTTAGCCTGTGTCTTTTTATTTCTATTGAGTTGAGAGGTATTAATGATCAATGATTGTTACTTCCTGTTATTTTGATGGTGGTGGTGGCTGTGTGTGTGTATGTGTGTTTCTCTTCTATTGATTTTAATAGTGTGAAATTATTTATTTCTTGTGTTTTCTTTAGTGTGCTTAACCTCAGTGGGTTGGAGTTTTCCTTCTAGTATCCTTCATAGAGCTGAGTCAGTGGGAGGGTTCCTGTTCTTTTGCCAAGGTTTTCCATTTCCAGGATTGCCTAGTTTGTATTTTCTTTACTGTTTCTATTTCTCTTTTCAGGTCTTGAATAGTTTTATGCATGTCCTTCACCTGTTTGATTGCACTTTCCTGTATTTCTTTATATTTATTTGCTTCTCTTTTAATGCCTCTACATGTTTGAATGTATTTTCCTGCATTTCCTTAAGGGAATTTTTCTTGTCCTCTTTAAAAGCCTCTATCATATTTATAATATTGAATTTAAGATCCTCTCCTTGAGTTTCAGTTTCATTAGGATATCCAGGGTTTGTTGCAGCAGGATAGCTGGGCTCTCGTGGTGCCATATTGCACTGGGTCTTGGTGACTGTGTTCTTCTTATTCTGTCCTTTAGGCATCTGGTTTTCCCTAGTGTGTTGGCTGGGTGATCTTTATAGCATTAGGACTTCTCATGAAGGGGAGGGGAGCCATGGGCCAGACAATGGAGGTCAGAGTACTTGAGTCTGCTGGCTGTGCTTCAAGCAGGCCCGACTTAAAAAGATTGGTGGGACAATGTTCCAAGCTGGTAGTTCTTGGCTTCTCTGCAGGTTTCCTTGGGGTAATAAGAGGCTCTTAAGGTCCCTCAAAGACCTCTGGACCAAAGAGTAAGGCGAGGCCAGAAATAGACAATAGAGGGGAACAAGGCACACAACTCACTTACCTCTGCAGGGTGTGTCTCAGGCAGGTCCAGCATAAACTTTCGGACAGGGACCCATGCTGCTCAAAAAATAATAGCTGCCTTGACAAATAGGATCTCATGAAATTGTACAGCTTTTATAAAGCTAATTGTTACCACCTACAGAATGGAAGAAAATCTTTGCTATGTATACATCCAATAAAGGATTAATATCTAAAATATACAAAGAAATAAGCAATAAACAAACAAATAAATGAATTAATGACCTGGGCAATCAATTCTTAAGACATTAAATACACATAGCTAATTATCATATATAAAAAAATCAACTTTACTAGCCATGAGAAAAATGCAAATCAAAATTCAATTTCCTCTTAGTCTGAAAGTTGGATCATTAAGAAAACAAAAAAGTACAAAAAGGAACAGTCATGCATTGCTCTGAGAGTGTGAATTAATTTTAGCCCCTATGGAAATAAGTATGGAAATTCCTCAAGGACTAGAAATCAGTATATCAAATAATTCACTTATACCACTCATGGGTGAAGGCCTCCAAGTCAAAATATCACAGATACTTTCATATCAAATTTATTGTAGCACAATTCATAAAAACTAAGCTATGGAACCAATTTAAATGTCCAAAAGCACCAGACTAGGTAAGAAAAAGGTAGTATAAACACACTAGGATTTATTTTATCCACAAAGAAGAAAGAAGTTATGTCATCTATAGGAAAAATGTATACAAATAGAGATAAAAGCGAGTCAAGCCAATCTCAGACAAGAAATGTATGTTTTATTTCATTTGTTTTTATTTAAACAGTAAAATTGCATATGTATATAAAAAATAAAAGTAAAAGTGATATTGTGTATGGGGACAAAGGGTACTAGTAAGGGTTGGGAAGAGATGAAATAGGAGTAGGAGATGGAATTAATGTAATGCTCAAAACACAATATGTATCTATAAACATCTTTAAAATGAGAGAATAAAAGTATTTTTATAATGACAGAAGAACTGAAAGCAGTCTTAGTAAAGAAGGCAAAAACAACCTATAAAGAACTATCTGTTAGACTGACAGCTGGCTTTGTACAGCAGCAGCCAAAGCCTTATTCTGACGTATGGCAAGGAAATCCCTGACACTCTATGAAGACATGTCTTGAGGGAGAACACTGCTGAAATAAAGACATGTTCAGAGGTCTATTGAGAGTACAAACAGCAGACCCTCACAAAGGCCATACTTAGATAGAAAATAAAAGTATTCCAGACAGTATGCCTGCACTGAAAATGAAGCAAAATCTTAGACACTGGAAGTATTGATGAATGTAAATAAGAACTGACTAGGTAAAAAGCCAGAATATCAAATTTGTGAGGTTAAGAACTCAAGATAGATTTGATTCTGAAAGGGGTATAATCAAAAGTAATTGCTTTATAGTTCTATGTCTGAAATAGTAGAAGAGTTAGGATATCAACTAACTTTAGGAGCCAAAGACTTGATTTGCTGGTTAACACTTTAGATTTCTTACTAGATACTTAGGCTAAGATTTCCAGAAGGAAATAGAATGAAAACTGCAGACAAATCTAAGCTAATAAGTATTGACAATGGAATGGGGATAGAGCCTAATTTAAATGAGGCTGTGAAACCAAGAGCAAGCACACACACAAATAAACATATACAAATGGGTATAAATCAGGCTGAGAAAATAAAAATAAATCTGCCCTCACAGTCAGTGAAAGGTGAATTTTAAAAAAATACTTTCCTGAATTAGAGCTCACAAAATAATTGAAAACAAAACTGTAGATCATCCAGCAAAACTAGCTAAAAGAGCATTTATAATAATAAAAATATTAGACAGAATCATTTTAAAACAAAAAAGCATTGCAGAAGATAAGTTGATTCACACATTGAAGAAAGGTTTTAACTATTTGGAAATATTTTATATGCATGCTTTTGAAAATTAATCCTAAGAAATAAACAAAAATTTGTAAAACTGTAGAAAGAAGATAAAATTTTCACTATATACAGAGATTTCAACACATCTCTCTATTGGGTTAGATGACTTACTCTATTGAACAATATAATTAATGAGTTTGTTACATTGTAGAGATATTTAAAATATTGTTCCTGCAGTATATAAAAACTTTATGAAAATTTATAGTATGTTAGGCCAGAAAACAAATCTTAACACTCAATGATTTATAGTCATGCATACCAGCATGCCATAATTTCAATACAATTGCTGGGCTGACAAGTTTTATTGTCTACTTGAGGCAAACTAGAATTATCTGGGAAAAGAGAGCATCAATTGCAAAATTCCCTCAATTATGTTGGCATGGGGTCATTTCTGTGAGAGATTGTCTTGACTATGATTGATTTTGGAGGACCTAGCCCCCACTGGTGCCACCTCCCCTGAGTATGTGGGTCTAGGTTCTACAAGAAAGCTATCTAAGAAAGCTAGGATCTGAGCCAGTCAGTAATGTTACTCTCTGGTTTATACTTTAGTTCCTGCCCTTACTTTCCTTAGTGATGGGTTGTGAGCTGGGTACTATAAAATGAAATGAACCCTTTCTTCCTCAAAGTTGTGTTTGGTCAGATCAGAGCATTTTGTCATAGCAAGAGAAAAGAAACTAGAAGAACTGCTTTAAAAAATAATTAAGAAACTGTTTTAGAGTAAATTTGTGCAATAAACCTCCTGAATTGGGCAGCATGCAGCAGCACGGAAGGGCAAGAATGCTCCATGTAGCATTGGAGTGGCAGGGTTTAAAGGCTCACTAGGGAAGCACAACAGACATCTGAGCCATTGCTGGTCTGCATCTGTATTACTTGGACATAGTATAATGGGAAATTGGCCTCAATTTTAATGCTCTGATCAGATGTCTAAATGTGACTGGCTGACTTCAGAATGTGTACTTATTACAAATACTCTAGGTTTTGCATTATGAATAAATTAAGGTTATAGCTTGTTTCACAAGCAATTAAAAGACAGAAATGGACTCAGTTGAACTTCATCATATTTATTTAGTGTATAAGTTAGAAATTAGTAAAATTATAGCCAAAGGGTACTCTAGTATGAGAGGTGAGTGTTAATTTGCCTAAGACTGTACCACGTAAACTGGCTTTCTAGGAGAAGAATGGACTTCCTATGGAACCAAGCTATGATTTCTTATATAATGGGTAAATAGAGCTTTGAGCAGTGATCCCCAAATCAGGTTAGGCCTGTGCCAACTGTTACAGCCCCTGATGTGAATATTGGGCTGGCAGGAGAGGCCTGGGGCAAAGAGTCTGCCACCTCATATTCATGTTACCTAGAAAAACCCTTTGATCATAAATGAGGGGCGGGAGAATTATGTTTCCCTAGTGTGGGTTCTTTATGGCCCTCAGAACCAAAATGTGGGGCTCCTTTTCCAGAATGACTTCTGGCTATGCCAGAGACCTATGTGTTTTCCCAGCACACAGTTGGGGTGAAATTACTACACATCTCATCTCTGTAAGCAATTTCCTCCTGCGAGCTTTTCCCCAGCAGGGCTGGCATGTGCCCAACTTGGTGACTTGCCCTTGTTTTTACTTTAGAACAAGGGACCTCTCACACATGGATGAAGGGACTGGAAACTGGCAAAGCTACTTTGGAAAATAAGTTGGCATTATTATCCAATTGGTACAACCTGCACTGTGACTAGGAAATTCCACGTCAGAGAAATGGGTGTGAGTACTTGATAGAGCTGCCTGTTTTGCCATGCTAGAGTCCCATGAGGCGACTAACTATCACCCTAGAGCAGATGACTTTAAGTATGAGGTTCATAATATTAGCTTCATACAGTTGAATATCTAGACATGCACGTTCTCTATTGCTATTACAGTTCTGATACACTAAGGGAAAAAAATCAAAGATGTATCACCCTTATAGAAAATGTAAACTGTCTCTTTGGGCACTATGAAAACAAATGATAGGATGGCAAATAAGATTTTTCAATTTTTCAGCTATTTGTTCTCATCTTACAACTGGCTTTTAGAACTTAAAATGTCAAGGGGGCTTCATACTCCTCTTTCTTGTGTCTTTCAAAATTGAAAGATTCCAGATTACTCCTATTCAGAGACTCAACATAATGAAATTGATAGAGATATGAGTCATTTATAAGTCTCTTAAGAGTTTTTGAAATAATTCTACAGGAAAATAAGTTGCAAACATGAGGATTTTTTTTTAAACAACCACAGAAAAACATATACACACTCACACATTTCCACAGGCAGCATGATTTCTCATCTTTTGACACAGAAAACCAATTAATCTTTCTGCTTCTACTACATAGGTACATTAGAATCTTACTTGCTAAAAGATGTCTTTTAGGTTTATTTTTGTTTGTTTGGCATAATGTTGTCATAAAATATACCCCTGTCTTGATTTGAGATGTACTTTTCCTTTCCCATGTTTCCCTGTGAGCTACACACCATATGGAGATACAGAAAAACAGCTTTATTTACATTCTTGTGGGGTAGAAGCCCTTCAGGGATTATATGAAAATCGCACAAGTTTTAAGGTCTAAAAAGTCACAGAATGAGTTTTTATAGCAGGTGGAAATCATTTCAGGCTTTTTTTTTCTATTTTCTCTAAGTGTTTCTTACCTTGCCCATTATTAGTGACAGTGCTGTGTACCATTAATTTTTTTCAAACCTTATTTTTAATGATGGTTCTTAAATGCTTGAACATCCCTTTTAGTCCACCATTCACCAGAGGTAGTGGGAATGAAAGGATACTGGGGAAGTGGATCTGTTTAGAAAGGTTCTTTGGAGAAACTCACATACATTTGTGTTGTCTGGGAATCTGCAGACAGGTCACAGGTCAGCAGCGACAGCTCAATCCACTCTTGAACACTTCATGGATACACCAGCAGCAGTTTGGTAGAGTCTGGATAGCAAACATGAATCAGCAGAGGAGGTACTACCTAGCAGAGACAGCCAGGCTTCAGCCCTGGCTTGAGTCAGCTGGAGGGACCTGGAGGGATACCAGGAGAAATTCTTGGCTAAGCCTCTCACAGCAAAGATCAGCAAAGATGACCTGCTCAGTGTTACCTGGTCACAGAGTTCCTTTTTTATTTGTTTGTTTGTTTGTTTGTTTGGTTGGTTTTTTATTTTATTTTGTTTTTCTAATTTCTTTTAAATTCGTGGAAACATTCAGAAAACATACCTTTGTGGAAGAATAATTATGTTTATGCCTTGATTTTTCTGCCATATGTCCATGGTAAAAGTCAGCAGTCAACCACAATACATTTCCTCTTTAGCCATATTTCAGTTATTTTTAACATTTCTCATTAGAAACTGATGACCTGTCAATAGATATTCAACCTTTCTGTTGACATTTTCACTTTCCCTGATCTACTGTGTGAGGTACAACTAGTGTTCCACATCTTACATAACTGAACTGCACATTTATTTCTTTCACAAATACTAAAGCTACAGAATCTATTTCAATAGGAGATGTTATGACTATAGGTTCTTGACTACTTGTTATCTTTAACTAGGATGATTTCTGAAGAAAAAAAAATAGCAGTGATATTTACTTGTCACAAACTCAAATTTCTTTTATGACCATGGCTTCTTGTTGATGATGCCCCTTTGAATGCTGTGGCTGGGTTTCACCCTCAACAAATGGCGTCACAGAGTGGTAGCTATATCTCTAGACTTTATTGAGAGACTGAATGGATATATCAAATAGTTGGTATAGATAGATGCAGTAGATTTTAAAGCTTTTTATTTAATGTGTATGGTGGATGTCTGTGTGTTTGTATGTACAACAGTAAAGATCAGAAATGAGCACTATATCCCCTGGACCTGGAGGTATGGGTGGCTTTGAGTCATCTGCAGGTGCTTGAAACTGAACTTTTGTCTTCTGTAAGAACAGGGAGAGTACTTAACATCTGAGGCATCTCTCCAGACCCAGAGGTAGTATTTTTAAATGAATAAATAGCATTATTTACTTATTGGAAAACAGCAGAATCTGCACATGTGAAACATTTTTCTGCCTGTTATTTGTGTTCGGTGCACATGAAGAATTACTTCTTGAAAGAAGTCCATGGTGTGTGTGACCCTCACTGTAATGGGAAAATGCATTGCTAAGAGGCTCCCGAGGTTTTCTGTTTCTAACAGATTGCACTTTTTAAAGGTAGGAACTACAGCCCATGACTTTTTCTGCACTGTAGTGCCTTCCCCATCTCTGTGACCCCTCCCCCCCATCCCAGCCACTTCATAAATGCAGAGGCACACATGGGAAAAACAAGATTGCTTTGCTGAAGTGCAGCTGTTGGCTCACTGTTTCAGAATGCTGAGACACAGACCCAAGAGCTAACAAATAAGGAAAAACACAAGCCAAGAATATTATACTTCTTGCATCTCAGCACTTTCTTAATGTGTGGTCCATGGACTGGCCAGACTATGGAGAGAAAAAAAAATGAGAAAAAAATCATTCAGAAAATTTTGTAGCAATTTCTCTCTATTGTGCTTTTCTACTGATCGATGCTCATTGAAATGTGACTGACACTGAGTGTTTAAATGCTGAAGGTAAGGCTTGTATTTTGTATGACTTGGCTTAATTTTATTTCATATTTATTAGTTTGTAAACGGTATCATCCTTGACAGACTGGAAACCATAGAGCCTTTAAGAATTTTGCCTAATGTATGGATACATCTATCTGTATATGAATTGATTCTAGGCTGGGTTTATCTTAATCATTTTCCTATGTGATTAGGGTCCTAAAGAATGGAAGCCCATGTTTTGATTCTTAGCATGGTAAAATATGTTGTATCAGTTTCTTTGAGGGAGGATATCAATAATTAATTATGTAATGTTTCTTCAACTAAAGGACTAAAGGAGTAAAGGGAACCAAAGCATGCTCACATTCTCCTCACCAGTTGACACTGTATCTAGAAACACACAGAAAGATGAGTACATGCTCAGGGAAAGACCCTGCTTCCAGCCTTATCTTCTGAGCTGCCTGCATTTGCTAGCTGTAGCTCTCAATTTAAACTGTAAGAACTACAAATTGTTGCTCAAGAAAAACGAATATAAACTTCGATACCCAAGGAACAGATAATACATTGCATTCAAACCAGGTGTCCTTTGACAAATGCTGGCATTTGGAGCAGAGTTAAGGATATAGGAGGTAGAACGCACATTGAAGAATACAGTTTCACTGCTGCTGAGGTCATGTGGGGATTTGGCTTACCTACATTTTCATTTAAATGGTATCACAAGTAATAGCATTGTGAATGAAGTTATGTCATTAAAATGTCAGCTACTTTAGACCCCATTTACATATGCCTATTATATGAAGACCTGCAACTTGAAATCTCTCCAGATTAAACTGAGAAGGAAATATAGGTTCTCATTTTGAATACATCCCAGAAGGGATTAAGTGACCTGATTTCAATGGAAAAAAAAAAAATAGAACAGGCTATGCAATGACTAATTTGCCTCTTGGCAAAGTAAAAGTGACAAACAACAACTTTATTCGTAATAGAAGTTTCCCTAAAGCAGACACTTTTCTGCTAACGCTGGCATATTCTATTTGTAAAATATTTTGAATGTATCTCATGTCATAGGCCTCTGTTTGTGAATTCAGGCTATCCTACTTGCAGAAACACAAAATCTACCTTTCATTTTAATGTAAAATTAAACATTTTAGAAGGCATAGGGGACATATAACCTCAAGAACACAATTTTATTGGGAAGTAGGCACTCTCTCATTATACAGGAAAAAGTCATCATCCACATCTAGTGAGCATTATCAGTAGATTTATATTTGATATGTACACCCTATATTTTAAACATGCTGTCATTTGGCAATGAAATGAATAACTTCAATACCTTCTCACTGGTATAGAATTATCAGCATATAAAATACACACACACACACACACACACACACACACACATATATATATATATGAAAAACGATTTTTTTTTGCTAAATTTCCTGTGAGTAGGAGACCAGCCAATTCTACATAGTGAGTTCCAGAGTTTCAGGCCACTAAGGACTACATAGTAAGACTGTCTCAAAAAACAAACAAGATCCGAGGAGTCACGAGAGCATTTAAGCTGTCTGTGCCCCTCACCAGTTGCAGCGTTGGGGAAGTGGACTCTGCACCTCACCTAGGCAGCACAGTAGTGCAGGCCCTGATGGAGGGTGTGTGGATGAACCCCGAGGGCATGAGTGCAGGGGAACTGGCCCCACCACCTAATCTGCTGTGAGGTGGAGTGGGTGTGAGAGAGATGCTCTCCTCTGTCTTGCCCCTAACCACCTGCAGTAGTCAGGCGAGTTGGCCCCAAGGTGATGAGAGTAGGAGAGCTATCCCTGCCCTTCATCGGTGTAACACTCAGGAGAGTGGATTCTGGCCCTTTCCCAGGCAACACAGTGGAGCTGGCGCTGAAGGTAAAGGAAGAACTGAGCCAGCCCTGATGGTCTATGGGCCATATGCCTCCACTGGGCAGCAAGCACAGTGGAGCTTGGTTCTGGAGGCGAGGGTGCTGGTAAACTGGCTTCAAAATCATGAGAGCAGGAGAGGCTGACACTGACGGTAGGATGCAGGAAAATCCTGCAGACTGACCAGCTAAGCTATCACCCAGTCTCAGGTTTAGGGCTTTGAGTTGGCCCACCCCCAAGTCTACATTATCTCTGAACTGTTGGACCATGTGAAAGGGCCTGTCCTGATCCAAAGCTGCAGGATCTCCACGACACAGGGCAACAATAGGATAACCAGGAGGAGTTTGGGTGAGGAATCAGTGTTGATGGTGTGACTGATGCCTGAGGCCTAGAATCAGACCAATGATTCACTGCAATGAACATTTGCAAAGGAAAATGTGCAGTCAGAGGCTTCCTATGCTTTCTGTTTTGTTTTGGTTTTTTTTTTCTTTCTAATTTTCACTTTGAGGAGAGGTTACAAGGGCATATTGTGGATATAAGGGACTCAGAGACAAGTGGGAGTGGGCTGCATGGTGTAAAACTCACAGAGAATCATTAAAACGTTGAAAAAAAAAAGACTAACACAAAACAAAGCAAGAAAAATACAAAGAAGGAAACAACAGGAAAAGAAAAGCAAGGTATTTTATCTCTAAAGTGAGGACTTGAATACTATCCGTTTTCCCAATTCCCTGCCCATTTTCCATCAAGGAAAAGAGAAGAGGACATAACGACGTAAGGTACTGGAGAAGGAAGTAGGGTGTCTGCTCATTTATTACTCAGCTACATTAGTTTTTAATATGTTGAGAAAGTGTTTCCTCCTTCCGGTGTTAGGACTGCGACCATGAAAACAGCATATGACAACCTTCCAAATTCAGATTTATCACTCTACAGTTTTCAAATGCTTTCTGAGTTATCCTGATTATATATGGCATTTGCTAGAAATGGAGGTGACTAAAGACTGGGGCTTTGCTGTACCTAATGCTCCATCAGTCAGAATCTTTGATGCGCCCTATGATCAAGCAGGGCTCTCCTACCTAGCATATGATGATGATGAGACACCAGACGATAAGGAAGAAAATCTAAGGATGGAAGGGAAGCTAAAGAACTCCAGATAGAAAGCCAAATACACATTTTTCTTCCCGTCTTTTCATAGGCAGTGAAGACAAATCCTGGCTGTGATAATGAGATCTCAGTAATAGGGAGAAACTGTAGAGGTGGCTGCTGTCCAGAGATTGTGGAATCACATTCTTCCAATGTTGCCTAGACTTACTGAAAGAGAAGTATACTTCTGGTTCTGGAAGTGTTATCATACATGTGGCATGCCTAGAGAAATGTCTGTTTTCATGCTATACATTGACACACAAACAGAATAAATGGCTTTCATTTAAAGCTTAGAGAACGGAATAACTCACATTAGAAACCATAAGAAATGGTTTCTGACTCTTTCTTGCTGACTGTGTGTTGTTAGTTTTATGAGTTCTTTCCTGGACTTTGGGCAGCTCCTTCACTTCCTTCCTGTGATACTCACGATAGAATGTAGGGGCATATACCCCCCAAAATCACTCACTCAGAATCCCTTTTTGTTATTGTTGCTGTCTGGGATAGTAGTTGGATTGAAAGAAGTTCTTCTTTGTTTGTTTGTTTTAAAGCGAAGTGTATTCCTCTTTCCACCTCTTTCTCTTCCATTTTTCCCTTTGCATGACAGTTTGTAGGGAGTAATTTCATGAAATTATTAGTTGAAACATTGTGTAATTCACCTTTCACTTCCTAAGCCAATTATGTACTTTGGTCCCTTCTTTTCTGACAAGAAGTCTATGTAGATGTGTTCCCAAATCTTTAACTAGATGGGTATAGAATGGAGGAACTATGCCAATCCATTTGTGAGTCACCAGATTTTAAGGCTGAAGTGGAGGCAAATAGACCTTTGAGAAACTATATGCTTTCCTCTCTAGGATGAGATTCACAGGCACAACTCAAATACATGTTAAAGGCTCATCATATTTGGGACAAGGGATCCAACTGTAGCAAAACAGATGAGACTGGTCACATATGTTTTGTTAATGTTTTTCCTTCCCTTCTGTGTGTATCTTCACAGTGCTCTCTAGATTCTAACAGCCACAAGTGTCCCTTTGTTTTTCTACTTCCCTGATGCAAATCCTTAAAAATTTAAAGCTATCATCACACTCTTTATGTTGGGATAAAGCTCGCATCAGGAAAGTTACCATTTCCGTCCTTTAGAAGTTTAGTGAATGTGGTATTCAGTATATTCACCTTGTGTAGCCAAAACCACATGATTCGTCTCTAGAATATATTCATTTTCCTAAACTAAAAGTCTATTTCTATTAAACAGTAACTCTCCCTCCTGGCACCCCTTGACATTTCTTTAAAACGTATATTCAGACAAACATAAATCCTGAAATTTCCAGTCCATTCTCATAGTCAAGGAAAAATTGCTTTCATTCATGTACTCTGCTATGTATGAATCCTTATTTCTTGAAACAATTCTGAACGGTTAAGAGGAATCAAATTCCAGCACTCCCAACACTGGTGAGAGTAGGGCAGGCTGAGAAGGCCTGCTATTTAATCAGTGAGCTCTGCTCCTATTAAGTGAGTTTCAGCTAGACATTACTACTAGCATGGGATAAAAGAAATAACAGCCCACTTTCCTTCTCTACTTCATAACACACATTAACCATGAGTGTCCTCATCAACCCATTAAATGGCTGCTTTTCCCACTAAGCAAAGAAAGCAGAAACTAAAAGTTACAGAGTTCCTATTTTGTGTAAAGCTTGTCATATATATTAGTTCACATAAGCCTCATTAAAGCTTTATAAAAGAGTTTATTATTTTAAAAAACAGCCACATCATTTATTGAGCGTCTCCCGGAAGACAACCAGTTTATTGCTAATTGCCCTGAAGTCAGCTCTCCCTATGAAATAGGTACTATTAGAATTTGTTTTTTTTTTTTTTAATCAAAAAAAAAAAGGAAAATATACACAAACCAGCTGTGATGCAGAACTGTATTTTCAGTTGAGAAAATGCCTCCATGAGATCCAGCAGTAAGGCATTTCCTCAATTAGTGATCAAGGGGGGAGGACGCCTTGTGGGTGGTACCATCTGTGGGCTGGTAGTCTTGGGTTCTATAAGAAAGCCAGGAGAAGCAAGCCAGTAAGGAACATCTCTCCATGGCCTCTGCATCAGCTCCTGCTTCCTGACCTGCTTGAGTTCCGGTCCTGACTTTCTCTGGTGATGACCAGCACTGTGGAAGTGTAAGCTCAATAAACCCTTTCCTCCCCAACTTGCTTCTTGGTCATGATGTTTGTGAAGGAATAGAAACCCTGACTAAGAAAATAGCCAATAGTTAGGTCTAGACAATGGTTCAACCAGAAGCCAGTCAAGTATTACCTTCACAGTGGCAATGCAAATTTGATTATGTTGAGTCTGGGTCAGAGGGAATGAGAGACTAGGACAGATGCTTCTCTTTTCAATCTTTTCTGCCTATCTAGAGGTTTAATAACCTTCTCTCAACCAAATAATACTTTCTTTTTTAAAAAAGAGATAACAGAAGAACAATTAAGGAAAACATTGAGGGGAAAGAATTTCTGCAATCAAAATGAGAATGTTATTAAGATATATTATGAAAAACATTAATAGCTTACATAAGGATGAGTAATGTCTATGCATGGAGGATGGAGTACTGGTGATTGCAGCAAATATGAGAGGTGGTTTCACAGTTAAGCCTCTAGCAACCCTGTGACATAGATCATATGATGACTTCTACACATATGAAAGTGACATGATACAATAATGCAAAGTAATTTACTCCACATTACACTTCTACTGCGATTAGACTATGCTACTTACTAAAGCTTTTTTCAGGTTATTTCTCTCAACTTTCGTCTGGGCTCAGGTGTCAATTCTCATTTTTAAGGAAGGAAAGCCATGTCAAAGAAATAAGTCTGCTGATCTAAAACTGCACAATCCAAATATCATTTTAATTTTGGCATGGTTGGAGAGGAATGACCCTGGTTTTCCTTCTAGACAGATACCCCAAGTTGACAAAGGAAAAGAGGGTACAGGTCAATATTCTGTCTCTGCCACCTAGGAATGTGTCAAGGAGAGCTAACAAGAACAGCTTAATGTTCTTATCTATGGAACAGATGGCATACAAGGACAAATATTTTTAGGATATAACATACCTTAAAATTCAATTTCAGAAGGTGAAATAGGGTATTGTCTTACGCTTAAGTAAGATATCTAGAATTTGATCTTTGATAGAAAGTTTTCTGCAGCTTGAGTCAGTATGGGATCCTTCTTCTATTGCTTTTGGGAGGGGGAAGATGAACTGAAAAGGCTTTTATTATTAAGAACATAGAGTAACTATTGTTTCTGGTTTCTTTATACCCAGTTTGGAAAGAAAACATTACTACACTTTCAAATATCAACATGTAAAGTTTGTATTAGTATACTAAGTCAAAATAGTGTACTAAATTAAAATAAACTTAGAAATCACTTGAAATATTTTAATATACAAACTAAAATAGCTAAAATAGTCTACATTCAAAAATAAAACAATGACTTTGGTAACTCCTCAGAAAATCGTGATGAAGAGCACATGGTGACATTAGCATTGTATAACCAACACTGTACTCTACAGCAAATTGATGACCCATTCAATTAGTTAGAAAATTAAAATGAAATTAAATCTTGAAAGCATATAGTGAAGAAATCATATTTTTAAAATTTTAGACAATATAGCAGAACAAAATAATACAGATATAAACAGAAATTTGGAAAGAAAAAAAGGGATATTATATACTTGAAAGACTGTTCTGAAAAGTATTGACATTTGGATGTGGAAAATTTAATCAAGATTTATAACAAGTATTGACTTACTTGAAAAGACATTAAGAGTACATTAAAGTGTTAATAGAACAAAAGTATTTTAATAAATTATACTAATAAGTTTTGCTAATAAACTCAAGAATCTCAATGATATTATAGTTCGCTAATTTTTAATGATAAAAATCTTTGGAGAAGTATCAATTGTGATTAGATCAATGAGATCGAGATCAACACGAATGAGTTGACTTCTACAATTACTGCTCACATGTTGTAAACAAATAGAGGCAAGAGTTGCTCAGCTACTGAATATATTCTTGATTCTATAACCTTTGAAAACAAAACTAGGAAGTGATCCACATGGTTCTGGTAACCAATTTTTGGTTTCAATCCTGGAGTCAAGAATTCGTGTCTGTGTATGTCATATTCCCTAGGGGAGAAATTATCACTGTTATTTTGTTAAATGGTTGTAATATCAAATTACCCTCTAAATCAGTTGTTCTCAACCTTCCTAATGCTGTGTGCCTTTAATACAATACCTTATGTTGTGGTGACACCCACCATAAAATTATTTTGTTGTTACTTCCATAGTTATAATTTTGCTACTATTATGAATTAAAATGCAAATGCCTGATATTCATGATATCTGATGTGCAATCCAAAGGGGCCATAGCCCACAGGTTGGGAACCACTGCTATAAATGCTTATTTTTATACTATAGATTATGTGTTAATCAACCCTCACCAGGGAACTGTCTTTTTACAGTAAATGAAGATTAATACAAAGACTCACAATTGGTCAGAATGCAGAAAATAAGAGAGAAGAAAGGAAGGAGGAATGTGATATAATTCTATTTTAATTAAGAACAAAAAACTAAAAGAGATGACATAAGGTTGGGTACGGAGGTGGGGGTATATCTGCAAGGAGCTAGGGAAAGGTGTGTAGGTGAGTATGCAAAATAAATGCATGAAATTCTCAAAAAGTATTTAAAATTGTATTAAACTCAGAGAGAGGGAGAAGAAGAGAGAGGGAGAGGGAGAAGGGAAAGGAGAGAGGTACGGGAAGGGGAGGGAGGGAGGGAGAGAGGGGACAGAGAGAGAGAGAGAGAGAGAGAGAGAGAGAGACCCTGTGGAGTGCTTAGTTTGAGTGAGTGATCTGTATTATACCCAAGACTTAAGGATCAGAGGTTCTCATGGAATAAAGGATGGGAGATTATAAGCCATCAGTGGTGGACAAATGCTGCCAAATAGTGTTTTCTGAAAATAACTGGACAGTTGTATACATACACCTTCAGAGGAGGGCTAAAACTGAATGAGCAAAATCAAGACAGTCAAAATTCCAGCAAGGATGGGGATGGGGATGGGATCAAGACCTTCCACCCCTAACTGAGGAGCTTTTGCTAGTTAATGGCTGCTGGGAGAGAGACTTGGTATTCTTCAGGGTTGTGGCCCTTGAGAAATTGTCTATATTTCACTGGGTGGAGTAACCCTTAGCAGATACTGATAGCACCAAGTAGAGTCAGTAGTTTTCAAAAGAACACACCAGCTCATCCAAGGCTAGAAATAGAAGTGGAAATAGGAGGAGCATCTTTTCATCTGTAACCTGGACCATGCAAGGACTAAGTTTTTAATGCATGTAAAATGTTCATACTGATACTGATGCTTGATTCTCTTTCAATAAAATAGCTGTTAACTTTTCAGCCATCTGAGAAGGAGGAGAAGGGGAGGTGGAGGAGGAGGAGGAAAAGGAGAAGAAGAAGAAAAAAAATAACAAGAAAAAAATATGTGAATTGGAAGGGAAAAGTGTTAGTGGGGCTATGGAAAGATTTGGGGAGTTGTAGGTGGGGTTGGATTTTATCTAAACATATTTTAGATATGTTTGCAATTATCAAACAATAAAGATGAAGCATTTTAAGAAAGGAGAAGATAGCTGAAAAATAAATGCCTTAGACTTGTCTTGCTTTAAAATTTTTATTATTATTATTGTTATTATTAGTTGTGTGTGTATTTACATGTATACATGTCAGGCCACACTCATGGAGGTCCCAGGACAATATTGGTGAGTTGATTCAGTCCTTCCACTGTCAGTTCTAGGAATGGGTTTTATGTCCTCAGACCTGTGCAGCAAGGATCTCAACAGCTGAACTATCTCACTGGTCCTCATTTCCATCAACAGAAAAGCACAGAACGCCTCCTGAAGAATTAAAAAATAATATGAAAAATAGAGAATTTTCATGTCACTCTCCTAATTAACCTCTGTGAAAAAATTGTGAAACAATGAAATTAAATTATCAAATGTAAACTATTGATGAACCACTGATATAGAAGAAATTTGTATGTGATTTGACTATTAATTTCCGATAATATTGCTAATAAAGCCCTTAAGCTTCTCAAAGATCTAGCAACTTTCTAGGTGCAAAATTAAATTTTCAATTCCATTGCTGTCTCCTACAGCAAAGTTAACTAAGGAGAAAATGAAATTAGGAAAAAAAATCCACTCACAATATTATTATAAATGGCAACAAGCTAAACATAAACAAAATATATGCAGATAATTTCAAAACATAAAACTACAAAGATCTTATATAAGAATTGAATAATTGGAGACAGATTTCAAGTTTTACATGAGAAAATTTAATATCGTAAAGTTTTCAACAAACAATCATAAAAAAGTACTGTGATTGGAAAATAATGCCAAGCCAACTTAGGAGATAAAAAAGCACAAAATTTGCCTGTAAGACTGAAAAGATTACTTTAAGGACATTTTAGAGCTACTGAATAGTAAACATTCTTACACAAACAGTCAGAAATAAAGCAAAGATGAATTAAAGCATTCTGGCAATGGTCTCAGACATCTATACATTAAATTAGTGGAGAAGGGGAAATCTGGAATAGACTTTGAAGCTGAAATTGTGGAGAATCAAATGATTTTCTATAGGTTTAGATTGGCTCATTAAAGTTGTATGCTTGAATATGAAATCAAAGTGCTTGTTCAGAATTAAATGCTGGTTACCATCTTTTGTTCATTTGGCATTGATTTTCTCTGCAGAAATAGACACACACACAATAATCATCACAATTAGCATTACTGCTAATGTTCGTGTAGAGCTTCTGTTGTGTCAGGAACTATTCTAAGCACATTATCTTTACCTCATCATTCAATTGACTTAAGGACCTTATAAATTTCATACCATTATTAGTTACAATTTATCGAGAATGCTCTTAAGGCATAGACAGTCACAGCAAATTGACCACATATTGTGACTCTGAGGCCAGAATATGAAAACAGGCAATCTGCCACCAGAGCCCAGTACTTAAAGATTTAAACTTGCACACTGAACTTGCATATAAGCGTGGTAAAAGCATATATTTATAAATATTTCAAAACAAAATAGTAAGTTTGGACATAAAACACTAAAATACTAATAATATTTTTCTTTAGTAGTGAGAATTTTTCTTTTTTCTACCCAAAAGATTAATATACTTATATCACAAACTGCTTTTATAACCATTAATGGTTATAATCTATACTATCCTACTGTACTATCTGATGCATTTGCTTTTTAGCACAAGACCTTAATGCTCATGAATTTTTCCATGGCTACCAGAGATAAATGGTCCCATAATAATTATAACTGACACTGCAATTTGAACAGTAGACCCTTCTATCTCTGGAGCTGGACGCAGTTCATTTTGGTAGTTGTATCCTAGACATGGAGCATACTGAACATGTATTCATTCTTCTGGATTGAACAAAAATTTGAAACATCAAGTTAGTCTACCATTCTATAAACTGACATCATTGGGAAGAACTTCTTAAAAATAGAGAACCATTCCATTTCTTGCTGAAACAAAATATATATTTGCATTTAAAAATATTTTGATGTATAAAAATCTTTTAACAAGTCTATTAAAATTTGTCTTCCATTTTTTTTAGTATGTACCCATAAGGAAGCCACATGCCACTGACAAAATCATTGTTAATGGCTGCCATTCAAGTCTAGTTAGAATCTGCTACTCTGCTTGAAGTAGATTAGAAGAGAGTACACTTCTTTTCTGTTTTCAGAACTTCTACTCTATAGCTAAAAATAAGGGAGGGGGCGGAGATCTTCTGAGATGGCACCTGATTCATCCTAGATTTTGCTCTGTGTGAATATGTGGGTGTGCATCTATGTGACTCAACCGTCCTCCACAGCCATCTTACCAGATCTGCCTCCAAGCAACCCACATGCTCTTGCAAGCTGGATACAAAGCCCAACAAACACGACACTCCCTCTAGTTCCAACTGGCAGATCCATCACCTTGGCATGAAACACCTGTAGGCACCTGTTCAAATAGAGCTCAAGTGAGTTTTAGTCTTTCCGCACTTGGCTGATGACGAGTGTGGAGTGAGTCTTCATTTTCTTTACAAATCAATATGCACCAAATTAAGTTTAGTAACCATGGTAAACACATATGCACACACACTTCCTCATCTCCAATTAAAAGATAGGATTTATTACATTCTGGCTAATAATAAACTGTTTCTGCTATCTTTCTCTTTTAATGGCAAGGAACTATTTTGAGTCACTTGATTATTGTTTGATTTGGAGCAGATTTTTAAAGGAACACTACATACAGCCTGTAAGTGCCTCTGATGTTCATGTTGAGAGAGGAGTAAACAGTACTGTTCATAAGTGTCTGAAGGAGAAAGTATGTAAGGGAGTGACTATGCCATTGACCCTGCAGGATTCATCAAAGCAGGAGAGTAGTATATTGGGCATGCAGATGCTTAAGTTCTTGTCTTTGTCATGGGGTCCAAGAGACTACAGTCAAAGATGTGTTCCCTATCAGCTCAGATCATCTCTCAATCAGAAAGCTGACAGTCACCTATGAGCCTTGTGCTCAAGTTGGAACAAATCTGATGATAGTTATTGCTGTGATACACAGCCTCTGATGTACTCTGTGGGTGGGAGACTGACTCAGCCCTTTCAACCAGGGCTGGCACTGTTGCAATCCCCCTTACTTGTTATCCAGTAATATTCTTAAATAATTTAGGGGGAGGGGGCAGAAATGGTTTAGAACTCTGACATCCAAATTCTAGTGTAAAATGGAGGGGAAAAATCCCCAGTGATTTGACACAGGATTTGGGAGGGATCAAAAAGCAACAAAATTAAATTATTTTGTATCAGTATTCCATTCACTATGAATTGTGGTATATGCTAAAATTATAGACAACTCTATTTAATTTTCATGTGTATTAGTATTTTGTCTTCATGTGTGGCTGTGTATCATATGTGCAGAGTTCCCCAGAGAGGTCAGAAGAGGGTTTTGGATCTTCTAGAACTGGGGTTAAAGATATTTGTGAATTGCCATGTTGGTTACTGGGAAGCACCTAAGAGTCCTCTGGAAGAGCAGCTAATGCTCTTAATTGCTGAACCATCTCTCCCGTCTTCTGTGATAAAGTTTATCATGAGGAAAGCTGAAACATCGTATAATTTGGCTATACATTTTTTCCTTTGTTGTCAGCCATGGTATCATCTAACCTAGGTTGGTTTCAAATTCGATAGTAAGGCGACTTTGAACTTTTATTCTTTGTCTCCTGTCCTCTAGTGCTGGGATAACAGTATGTATCACCTAGCTTGGCTAAATTTTTCTTAAAACTATCAATGGAATTTGCTTCTCATGTGTCTTTTGTCTGATATCTTATACATAGGGCAGATAAAAACAAAGCTACTTTGGTTGAGCTACTTGTAAAGCACCTGAAGGTTCACACAGTAGTTATTTTTCATCTTGATTGCCTTTCACTTCCCATGAAGCTTTATTATTATTATTATTATTATTATTATTATTATTATTATTATTATTGACTTACAACTTTGTAGAATCTCATCTGAGAAATGACCCACAGATTGGAAACATTTAGTTCAGGTTAGTCTTGTGGCCAGGAAGCAACAGTGAGCATCCAACTACGATGAGTCACCACACCCATTCACTAATTCCATGGTAACATAATGGTACACTTTCTTACCACATGGGTCAATTCATATATTTGGTCCTCAAGACACAGACTATGTATGGAAAAGTTGGCCATAGAAGTAGAAACAAAAGATAACACTGCCAAATTCAACAGTGCTGTTTTGTCCTTTTGCCTAAACTTTAGAATGATACATGATTGCTTTCTGACTTTGTTCCTTCTTCCAACCTCCAACTTGATAGTGAGAAATGAGAAATATTATCTTGAGAGGGAAGCTTATTATAGAAAGTTAGGTAGTCATATCAGAGAACTTCAAAGCTCTCAAATTCATGGCTCAGCCATTTAGCATGCTTTAGAGGACATTTAAAGAACATTACTAAGAGTAACAGAATGACAACCCCAAAGAGTTTTTTGACAACTGTTGTCTATGAAATTAATACAGAAATTTATTCTTCTTGTTTCCAGAAAGTACAGGACCATTCAGCTAGGAAGCAAGAACATTTGTGGCACAGGGTCTTTTTAATTAAAGATGCAGAGTGAGATACTCAGAAGAAGATGATGGCCAAATCTCTGTATTTTCTCCTGAAATCCCCTAGAAGACTAAAATAGAAGGTAAAGACCCTGGAATTGACACACTGGTGATTGCTGAATCTCAGAGCCATGGACTGTAAAATATTCCAGATAAGCAGGTGTAAACTTAGACCAACATAAAGAAATACTGCCAAAATAAGCATAGAACCATTTAGATTTTAAGCAGATTGCTGTATCTTCTAGAAAAAATAAGAGTATTCTCTGAGAATAACAGAAGGGTGAGTCTCAGAAATGGTGGTCAAGAGACATCTGAAATGTGCTGTTCACCATGGCATATATGCAGAGCAGGGGATAAAGGAAAGGCATGAACATGCAATCTTTGTCACTGTATATTTGCATGGATACATGCCTGCTCTAAAGAACAGGTGTAGCGAAGGAAACAGATTCATTAGAGGGAATGGCCAATAGCAGAATAGCACTATAAATGATGATAAACACAGAGTGATGCTCACACTATCAGTTGTAGTCTATATCTGCATCAGTTAACACATTAATAATGTCAGAGGACACAAAATGTGTAGATGCTGCATTACACAATCCAAAGAAGAACACAAAGAAGGAACACATAATGTTTGCACATAATGTTAGTCAAATGAATCCAAGAGGAACTTCTTTGTGTTCCTCTTGGATTCATTTGACTAACATTATGTGCAAATCTGAATCCTCTACTTCTCTCCCTGTAGGTTTTGTCTGTAATTTGTGGTTGCTGACTGATCTGTAATCTATATACTGTGTTCATCTGTGCCTAGTGTCTGATTGTCCCTATTGCTGTCTCTAACAAAGGACTTAGCTCCATATGTATTGAACAGCACAGAAAACACTGCATGGCAAAGGAATGAAAGACACTTTACAGCAATCCTTAACAGAGTTTTATGAAAGGCAAAGACTTCTTACTGACCCAGAATAGCAAGTGCAACTGCAAAGAGAAGTTGTGGAGCTACACCCAACATTGTTTTCAACACTTATGATAGATATTTGTCATGTAAGGTTGCTTCCAACATGTTGGCTGCTTTCCGCAAATGATTACCACAACACAAACACATTATTCTGTGTTAGAGGCCCAAAAGAGTACATAATTTAAGATTAAATATATAACATGTGGTAGCTCAGAAAAGATGATTGTATGGGGAATCCAATATACAGTAAGGTTGGTTATAATGTATCTTAAAGGCAGGTTAAATTTAAAACAGGCCGAGTGCAGGATTGCACAACTTTAATTAATCTCAAATAAGCTCAAGTTGTATTATTATTCTTGCTGTGAGACCTGGGAAAAGTTCAGTCTTTGTGAAATGTAAACTATTTTTGAAAAACTGTATCATTGCATACATAATGGATATTGGAATAGAGTTGCCTATTTTTTGTTTGTTTGTTTGTTTTTCGAGACAGGGTTTTTCTGTATAGCTCTGGTGGTCCTGGAACTCACTCTGTAGACCAGGCTGGCCTCCAACTCAGAAAATCCGCCTGCCTCTGCCTCCCGAGTGCTGGGATTAAAGGCATGCGCCACCACTGCCTGACTAGTTGCCTACATTTGAATGTTAGGAAGAAGCTGAAAATATCCAAATATAAATAAGACAGTTTTTTTTTTCATATTAGCTATGCCAATAATTAAGAACAGGTAATGTACCAGGCATTTTTCTGCAGAAAAGGTTACAGCAGGATAGAGACAGGCATTAGGACACTTCCTTCCAAGGAAGGGCATTTCAAGTGAGTTCTCTGCACAGCTGAAGAAAGTACACAGAACAAGGGCACTCACATCACAAGGGCTACAACTGATAATAGCTTAAAAGTGTCCAGGTCCCACTCAACTGAAATGATGCTAATACCACTCATTAACAATAAACAGAATAAAGACAAAAACAAAACAAAACAAAACCTTGGCTTTCCATAGGCCACAGGTGACTTTTGAGGACTGTACACCCTAGGCATTGATTTTGGGGAAGGAAGAAGATCCTTAGTTGGATTGCCATAGGTCCTTTAGGAAGAGGCTCAATAGGCAAAGGTAGGTGGTAGAGCACTGGGCTCCCCAGCTGAGAGAGAAAAAGTGGCCACACAGAGTCCTGTAAAAATTCACCTACCCATGTTGTGGGTCCCTGGTTGTTGTACACTGTGGTCTCAGGGTGCAGAGGACCTGGGGAGCAGGGTCTCTGGTGTGGTGAGTATGGGGAGTAGACATGATCTGGGAGACTGTCAGAGGACAGCTCATTTATTGGAATGGAGGGGCTAGATTATACAACAGCAGTCAAGGGAGAGCAGAGGGAATTGTATGGGGAATCCAATACACAGTAAGGTTGGTTAGAATGTATCTTAAAGGCAGGTTAAATTTAAAACAGGCCAAGTGCAGGAGTGCCTGGGGTAAGTGAACTGAGGTGCTTACATCTCTGGGTATAAACATTACTTTTGTGAAGTTTGTCAACCACTAATTGAGGGCTGTTCTAGGTGGAAGGCAGTTGATTCTTTGGACTATTCAACCTGTTATGAGAACTTGTGGGAAAAGCAGACTACAGAAGCCAAAAAGGTGCTGAAGCAAGAACAGAGGCTTTCCAAGCATATCAGCCAGATTAGCAGTCTGCTGGTCACATGATTTCTGAGAAGCCAGTTCTCAGGCAAGGAAACAGAAGCATAACAGGCTTTATCACGACATGGTCTTTGTCTCTATGGAGTTGAGGAGGCCCCAAGCCTGATTTGGCTCAGTAGTGGCCCTACTCCTGCCATGCTCTCTGAGAGCTGTCCAGGGAACTGTACAGAACTCTACTGTCCATTATCTGGAAACCCCCATAGTATCATTCTAATATGTGCATTTTCTTTGAGCATTTATCTCAAGCTATACTACAAACGATGAGATTTAGGGCAGTGTTGACAAAGGAATGAAATTCTTGCAAGAGAGAACAAAATAACTGAAAGTGTAATCGACTTCTGTGCTCATATGTGTGCTGAAAGAAGGGATATGGGAAGAGGGAAGGAGAGAGGGATGGGGGAAGGAGAGAGACATTCCACTCTTTATTCATGCCCAGAGCATAATGTATAAAATTCATAGTAATGCAGCTGACCAAATACGAAGTGATAGGCATAGGAGTTGTAGGAAATAGAATGACTGTGACAAATGGAAGGTGTCATGTTACATTTCTTCCCTGATAAACTACTGGTCAAAACCAATACAAACTTTCAGGTAATGAAAGCCTGTATCCCACAGGGAGATAAGTGAAAATACACTGATGCTTTGCATCTGGGATTGCCATGGAAAAACAGTATAGACATTTGATTACAAAGAGTAATGAATCTTACTTATTAATTCAATTATTAAAGAAATGTTCAAGTCATGGTGAAGGCTTGCCATAGATTTGAAGACATTAGCCGAGAAGAAAATATAGTAGGAAACAAGGACTTTCAGTTTTGGAGAGCATTGGTGCAGGCAAAGAGAATGATGAACTACAGATAAGAATTAGAGCTTTGTAAACAATGGAAAAGGAACATTATGAATACAGATTTTTAGCAAAGATGCGATAGAAACTGGCTAGAGAAATAAACTCATTGTGAAAAAAATCCAACTAAAAGGATGTTTTGAGGGTTCTGGAACCCTCTGGAATAGAATTTTAAATTCAGTGCTTGCTATTGTTTTGAATTTGATGGACTTCCCCTCAAATTCTTCATAGATGCAATAGCCAAGGAGGGGCCATTTGTTCCTTGTCCCTCACACTTGCCACTCTACAGTAAAAAAATTTATCAAATGCCAGCATCTTTTTTCTTTGGCTGATGATTTCTTTGGCTTCTGTAGTCTGTTTTTCCCACAAGTTCTCATAACAGGCTGAATAGTCCAAAGAATCAACTGTCTTCCACCTAGAACAGCCCTCAATTAGTGGCTGACCAACTTCACAAAAGGAATGTTTATACCCAGAGATGTAAGCACCTCAGTTCACTCACCCCAGGTAAGACAACTCAGAGATCTGTGTGACACCTTTAATAGGCATTAGATTGAAAAAAAAAAAAACAAACCTTGGACCACTGTTATACCCACTTCTGGATCCATTGCCCTCTTTTAAGTCTGTTTCTTGGGTTTCCTTCCTGATTTTGTGTACCCATCCCTTTTGATTTTAGATGAACTCAACAAAAAGAAAAGCCATGATAGCAATGGTTGTATGCTCTTAGCATATTACCCACAGCTGAAAAATAAAAAGGTTAAGAGAGGTGTAGAGAAGCTCTCAGTTGAAGATGTATTTGTGGGTCAAAAACGTTCCCACAGTACCTGTCTGGGAACAGTTAGATGAGGATGCTGTGGTGCTCTACTTGGAGAAGATGACACCTACTTGTGGAGTTTAAATTGAAGTAGGTCTTAAACATTGATGTTCAATGAGGAGAAAGAAGGGGACTTGAAAGGAACTGGGCAAAGTGGATTGAACAGTAGACACAAAATAATGCCTACTCCAGGTAAGCATGATTACTCTCACTGTATACAATAAGGCAAGATTATTTGCTGAACTCATAGCTCACCATTTCAAATAGTCTGAGGGGATCTGCCATCCCATGGCATAGGGATCTAGGTAGAGTCAAGTGATGAACTGAGATACCCCCTCCCTCCTCAGCTCATGACTATCCTATCCACTTCATGACCAACATGATATGAATTGCTGTGTATAACATATTTGCCATCATGATAGGCTGAAACCATGAGCCCAAATAAGGCTTTCCTTGCTGAAGTTTTTTTCTTTCTCAGAAATATTTGCCACAACTATAAAAAGAGAACACAGAAAATATATTATGCATATATCAAATGCCTTTGATAATTAAAATTTCCTCTCAAGTTGCTTGTCAAAACAATTCATTTTACTTTTTATATAAAATTGTTGCCTGGAGCAGAAACAGTTTGCTAATAATCTTAAGTAAAAAATACTTTTAAAATAGAAATATAAAATAGAAAAATAAAAACCTTTTCAGGTTATACTGTAATGCATGTGAAAATGTATTTTAATAATAAAAGAGACAGGAGAGCTGCTTACATGGCCTACCTAGCACACTTGTGGGAGATGCCCCAGCAATGTTAGAAATAGGGCATGAGAAGGAGGGACCAAGCCTGCACTCATTAAATCTGACCTGGAATTGACAATCCTCAGACACACTGAGCCAGATATGACAGCTTTTCTGTGTCCCTCACCCTTCCTTCTGCTCCCCCAGCCCTTTCCCCTTCCCTATCCCCTCTTTCCCTGGATATCATTATGTAGAACAGGCTAGCGGGCTTGCTCCAAACTCTTGATTCTTCTGTCTCAGCTTCTCTAGTGTACAGCACTGTATCCAATCTCTAAAATAATTCGTGATTGACGGAAAAATTTTCCAACTAAGGAAAGAGAATATGAGAATAGAAGCAAATGTGATTGATCAAAATACTTTCATAAAAAGGATATAATTAAATAGGTAGAAACTGAGAAAACTAAGCAAAAATAAAACTATTCATCTCCATGTTACTGCAATATGGAGTGGCGTTTTCTCTGGTGGTTTCATCTACTTTGTATCCAGGGTCATGATTTTTATCTGTTCCTCATTCTGCTCATTGTGGGTTTCTCTGTTTGTTCTTTATCAAAATCATAAATTGCATTTTTTGTTGTATTTGTTTTATTGGTGCTTTTAGAAACTTACTTTTTACTTTTCCCTATTCGAAATATTTAAAATTTCCATTTGCTTAAACGTTATTTAATTCTGCTCTTCATATTTATATCTAAATGAAACATTACATCCCCAGGCAGTTTTCTCTGTAATGGTGAAAGTTATTAAGGCCGTACATTTCTGCATAAAGCTCTCCTATGTTCTAGCTTTTGTCTGGGGCTGTTGTTTTTCATTGCCTCCTTGACAGGTTTTAATTTCCCTTTTGATCAAAGATTGTCTTGCTGTGTGCTTCTTTATTGTTAGTCATTGTGTTTGGGATATTTGTTGCCATTTACTTACTTCTAAATTTCTTAGCTTATGACCAGAGAATGTAGGTTTAAAGCAACAGTCCACTTCCATACTTATCCGGGTACCCTTCACCTAGTGGCCATATTAAAAGGTTAAAACTACAGAAATAGGCTGAGGATGTGTATCTCAATGGTCGAGAACAGCACTAACCAAGTGTGTGCAGCCTGGGTTTCATCCTTTGTGCTACAACATGTGGGCAGCTGCTGGTATTACCATTTCTACTAAGTTCCAAGAGTATCTTACAACTGCGTTCAACTGCTCTGGATATTATCAACTTATTGCCTATGTTTTCCAGTCATTTTACCGTTTTTATTCAATGGTTTCAGTTCTTGGAGAAATACACAGATGCTTCCTACTTGATTATACCTTCAACAAATTCCCTTTGCTTTTAAAAGAAGCACTTTGAGCCTTGAGCAGCTCTGGAGCCCAGTTTCACATCATGAGCTATGCCTGTCACTCTGTGGGCCTCTTTAGTCCTGTCAGGGAGCCTTGCCTTCCATTTTGTTGATATTAATGTTGTTCTTTTATTTCATTTTAATTCTCCCCATTCTGTTTCCACTCGTTATTTTAAATGTTCTTTGTAAATGATCCTGGCTGTATTTAGTTAAGAGATATATTGTCTGCTGCTTTTATGATAGGAATGTTTTGTTTTATATTTTACTCAGTGACAGACAGATTCTGAAGTATTGATTTTATTTTATTTCAGATCTACTGCAGCATAAATTGTCTTCTTTTTCTCATTTTCCTTGTTCTGCTTTTCTTGTTTACTCTCTCTTCCCCTTTGCAAAAATGGGATCATCCTTTCCCCATCACTGAAGTTTATTTGTGTACCCTTGATCTAAATAATTAGATACCAGTCATCTGCTAGCCATTAAAAAGGGATCACCTGGCCAGCAATATGGCTTCTCAGTCAAAGACTCATGACACCAGCCTGACTCTTGATACCTTTTCCACTGAGCCTCCATTAGAGAAGTAGAGAATGAAGTTCTGTTAGTTGTCCCCTGACTCTTCATGATTGCCATGGCACACCTGTAAACCTCTACTTCCCCAATGCACAAAGCATGCTTTAAAAGAAAAGTTTACCAGCCTAAAAGAGAATATCGTTGCTTACTTCCCACTTTTCTATGTACAATAACATGAGATTAAAGAAAACCTACTTCACTGTCCTCACCTCCTTCCTTAATTTCACTCAGGAAAGGTGAAAATATTCTAGTACTGCCCTGTGATCGCTACTCCAAAGCTAGATGACCATACACACATTATACCTCTCTCTGTCTCTGTCTCTGTCTCTGTCTCTCTCTCTCTCTCTCTCTCTCTCTCTCTCTCTCTCTCTCACGTGCGCGCACACACACACACACACACACACACACGCACAGTAGACAGCCTACACTGAACCATCATTAGTCTTTTCTGTATCTCTCAGTTTTTTCATTTATTGTCAGGTGCTATCTTCTTAGTGCTTTTCTTAATAGGTTCTGAGAGTGGTCTCCATAGGTTACTAATTCTTGGTTCTCTTCTCAAATCCCTTCAGTTCATTTTGGTAGATGAATGATATATAGGTTGCCTTTAAGCTGATGTTGTGTAAATATCCTCTTCCCTCTGTCATTGATGATACTATTTATAGTGATCATTTTTCTGACTTAGAGAATGATTGGCATTCTTTAGAGGATAAGAGTTTCACAATGCACCTGTGTGTATGTGTGTTCTTTGACTTTTTTTTTTAAAGATTTATTTATTTTATATATATGAGTACACTGTCACTGTCTTCAGACACACCAGAAGAGGGCTTCAGATCCTATTACAGATGGTTGTGAGCCACCATGTGGTTGCTGGGAATTGAACTCAGGACCTCTAGAAGAGCAGTCAGTGCTCTTAACTGCTGAGCCACCTCTCCAGCCCGCTCTTTGACGTTTTAAATTTCCGGATCTGGGTCTTCATTAGTTCTGGAAATTGTTGTTTATTTTTGACTTTCTTCTATAAAAACTCCTTTGTTCTGCAGCGGTCATTGCTGGCATTTTTAGAAACTGCCTCCCCTGTGCCTTTCTCCCCTGGCTTCTTTAAGTGGACCCTGAGCCTGCAAAGTTCCCATACTCAACCTTCCATTTCCCTAAGTTCCTTTCCAACAGCTTCATTTTCTCCTCAAGTAGATACGTTGACTGAAATACACTCAGGTCTTCTTAGAAGTGTGCTAACTTTATTCTTTAATTCACTCCCTGCCTTCTGCTCCAGTGATTCCATCTCATTAAGCATAAGTTTT
>JADRCH010000870.1:1399157-1449868 GCA_019843965.1 Rhynchomys soricoides | reverse complement strand
AGAGAGAGAGAGAGAGAGAGAGAGAGAGAGAGAGAGAGAGAGAGAGAATGAATCTGGAGGGAAAGATGGAAGAGGAATTGGAAGGGAGACTTTGGCTAGGATGCGTTTGATACATGTATGAAACTCTCAAATAAAAATACAAAAATACAAGCTTTTAATGAAGTAAGTAGTATCTTAAAATAGTATCTTATTTTCTTTAGAATATTTCTGTTTAACAAATGGTACTTAATCATTAGCTGAAAATTGGAGATGTGGGCTTTAAGTACACTCCTGACTTTCAATATAGGGTTTGCCCACTGTGGTGTTCACCATCTTTATTTTAAAAGAACATGGTCAGAAAACAAGTTACGTTTGGACTCTGTGTACTTGTGGTTTGAGTTATTTCATCCAGGTAGAAGGCAGAATTATTTTTTTTTTTTTTTTTTTTACAGGGAACAAGTTTTCATCTTACTACCTTAATCTAAAACAAGAGAAAGAAATGTTAACCACCCCTCCCATGTCACCACAGTAAAGGTGGCCTTGCCTTTGTTTGGATCTGGGGTCTGTGATGCTACATATTGGACGTGTCAATGGCATGTGATTTATTGTGCTTCATAACATTTGGGAACAGATATTTGGTATTTCATCCAAGGAAAGCAATTTTCAGGAACCTTTTAGAAGGTGGCTGGAGCATCCGTAATCGGTGCCATTTCTTTATGCCAACATTTCCTTAAAGCTGCACAATCTTTCATTTTAATCATTTCTCTCAGCAGGCTCCTTCCAGGGCTCAGGAGCAGGGCACCCACCCCTCAGAAATGAGGTTCTATTTTTAACATGCAACAGCCAACAAACTCCCTATTAATCGTGTGAAATCTGCTCAGATGGCTGCTCTTCTGGGTTCTTGTGCCCCACACTCCTCTCTCCACTCCCCATCTGCACAGCCCTCCCCTGAAGATATTTTTAGTCCTAGCAGCTTCATCTTTGAGAATTACTAGGCGGATGCTATACTTTGCTTCTAAATAAACATTTTAGAGTTACGAATTTTCATTCCTGATATTTTAAAAAAGATTAAGCATGCTGCTTCATAAAACAAGTCAGTGTTAACTAAACAGCAGTCTGGACTTGGAGATCTTCATCTTCCTGGGAATTCCTTTCTTACTGGGAACAAATGCTCCATTATTCGGAGCTGTTATCCATTATTTAGAAGACTAAATACAAGTCTTTTCAAGGTAGTCTTGAGAATCATCTTTGGAATGGGAAATTCCAACCTTCCTCACTGCATACATTTTCTCTAAGCTTTTTGATTCATATTACTAAACACAGGCATCTCTTTACAGCACTGTGCTAGGACACAGTATTTACAATTAAGGGTCTACTTGGTATATCACTGAAGCTGTAATCATCCAAATAAATTTTCAAAACACCTGGAGGATTTGAAAAAATAGCATATACAATAAGAATTTGTCTTGGTTAGTACAAATTGCACTGCTTAATCACCCACTCTTCATAAAAGAAAACATATTGCCTAGTACTTTATTAGCTGCTGTGATTTGTGGGTTGTGGTTTTTAATAGGTCATTTGTACATGTAGAAAAAAATTCTAAGAAAAGACAAACAGTATAGTCTCAACACTCTTTTGTTGATCTTCCTAGACACTTATTACATAAACATACTTATATACCATTAAGCAAATACATGTAGAATACACATATATATTTATATGCAGTGCTCACACACACACACACACACACATACACACACATACATATATATATTGGGATATCACTTATATATTGATATGTCACTGTGGGCTAGGCTGTGAGGCTTCAAAAGACTTGCAACTCTCTGTGTTCTCTCTCTCTCTCTCTCTCTCTCTCTCTCTCTCTCTCTCTTATACACACACACACACATATATGCACAAACACACACACACACACACACAACCAAATTAAACACTTTGTTTGATTAAGTTCCTTTGGTCACAGCTGTATTAAAGTAACAAATGTACATTTCCTGTATCCATTCCTCTGTTGAAGGACATCTCGGTTCTTTCCAGCTTCTGGCTATTATAAATATGGCTCCTATTATCATAGTGGAACATGTGTCCTTGTTATATGTTGGAGTATCATTTGGGTATATGCCCAGGAGTGGTATAGCTGGGGACTCATGTAGTACTATGTCCAATTTTCTGAAGAACCACCAGACTGATTTCCAGCGTGGTTGTACCAATTTGCAATCCCAACAATGGAGGAGTGTTCCTCTTTCTCAACATCCTCCCCAGCATCTGTTGTCACCTGAGTTTTTGATCTTAGTCATTCTGACTGGTGAGAGATGGGACCTCAGGGTTGTTTTGATTGGCATTTCCCTGATGACTAAGGGTGTTGAACATTTCGTTAGGTGCTTCCCAGCCCTTTGGTATTCCTCAGTTGAGAATTCTTTGTTTAGTTCTGTTCCCCAATTTTTAATAGGGTTAGGGTTAGTTCGTTCTCTGGAGTCTAACTTCTTGAGTTCTTTGTATATATTGGATATTAGCCCTCTATTAGATGTAGGGTTGGTAAAGAACTTTTCCCAATCTGTTGGTTGCCATTTTGTCCTATTGACTGTGTCCTTTGCTTTACAGAAGCTTTGTAATTTACACAATGGAGTACTACTCAGCTTTAAAAACAATGACAACATGAAATTCGCAGGCAAATGGATGGAACTTGAAAATATCATCCCAAGTAGGATAACCCAGTCACAAAAGAACACACATAGTATGCACTCACTGATAAGTGGATATTAGCCCAAAAGCTTGGAATACCCAAGATACAGTTCACAGACCACATGAATCTCAAGAAGGAAGACCAAAGTGTGAATGCTTCAGTCCTTCTTAGAAGGGCGAACAAAATACTCAAGGGAGGAAATACAGAGACAAAGTGTGGAACAGAGACTGAAGGAAAGGCCATCCAGAGACTGCCCCACCTGGGGATCCATCCCATATATAGCCACCAAACCCTGACATTATTGGCGATGCCAAGAAGTGCTTGCTGAAAGGAACCTGATATAGCTGTCTCTTGAGAGGCTCTGCCAAAGCTTTACAAATACAGAGGTGGATACTTGCAGCCAACCATTTGACTGAACATGGGGTCCCCAATGGAAGAGAAAAGATTGAAGGAGCTGAAAGGGTTTGCAACCCTTAGAAAGCACAACAATATTAACCAACCATATCCCCTAGAGCTCCCAGGAACTAAACCACCAACCAAACAATACACACGGAGGGACCCATGGCTCCAATCGCATATGTAGCAGAGGATGGCCTTGTCAACCATCAATGGGAGGATAAGTCCTTGGTCCTGTGAAGGCTCGATGGATGCCCCAGTGTAGGGAAATACCAGGGTACGACCTGGGAGTGGGTAAGTTGGTAGGGGAGCACTCTCACAGAAGCAGGAAGAGGGAGGATAGGATAGGGAATTTCTGGAGGTGAAACAGAGAAAGGGGATAACATTTGAAATGTAAATAAATAAAATATCAAAGGAAAGAAAGAAAAGAAAAGAAACAAAGACCTAAGTTGGTACCAGAGATTGGTGTCTGCTATTGCAGGCCTGAGCTTGCTGGGTTTGGGCAGAAAATGAAAGGCTCTGGTAATTTGGACTAGGAAAGTTGATGAATGATGTAAACAGGACTTAATAGAGCATTCTAGTAGGAGCTTGGAAGACATTTGTGCTGAGAGAAAAATGAGCTATGGAGGTTCCCCTCAAGCATCTTCAAGGGACACATATTTACAACTGGGCTAGAAACCTTTCTTGTGGTATTTTGGCACAGAATGTGGCTACCCTTTGCCATTGTCCTAAAAACTTGCTTGAGTCTACATTAAAAGGTAATGGACTCATTTCTTTGTTGGAGCATATTTAAAGATATCTTAATGCTTTCAGATAGTGGTGGTATCGGGAATCACTTTGATGCAGGTCTACAGTAAAATACAAGAACAGAAATGGATAAAGAAATACAAAATATATAATTTACAGAGAAAAGGGCCATCAATAATTTTAATGTTAGAGTGAAGGCTTGTGCGAAAGGAGTTGAGATTAAAGATTGAGCTCATCTGAGATGAAATGTAGGACTATCTTCAGAATAAGAGCCCTCCTAGGTAAGTGTCTCACTTATGGAAAGATAAGGCCTAAGAAATATTTTTGTTCCAAAAAGAAAGAATATATCAAAGCTGGCACAAATGTGATTCCATGATGTTAGAGTTCATTCTACAGTATTAGTCAAGCTCAGCAGCGAAGTTTATGTGGTTCTACGTAGAAGTCATGAAGTATACACTAGTGAAGAGGCTATGGGATTAAGGGGAAACACTTAGACAAAGCGTGTGGCAGGGAGTCCCTCCAAAGAGGCCTTGACAAGCCATTGTGTGATGCTATGAAAGTAAAGCCTGGATTGCATGGGAGCTCTCATGATATGAAAGGTAGCAGAACTATGGGATGTCTGCCAAAGAGTGGCACATAGAGTGTAGCCAGCCCAGAGGAAGAGTGTTGCAATCAAAAAAGCTACAAGGGAAGAGACATCTAAGCCACTTGACATCAGACATAGTGATAGAGTATTTGGATTGTCCTGCTTGGTTTCAGTCTTGGTTTGGTCTAGTCCTTCCTTACTGTATCTCCATTTCTCCTCAATTTCAATGGTAAACTCTATCTGTGCCTTTGTAAACAGGACGTATATAATTTGATTTTAAATTTTAGAGGAGGTTGCAATAAGAGATTGCCTTGAGTCTCAGAAAAGACTTTGGATGTTTAAATTGTATTGAGATAGTGAAAGACATGAGGACCTTTGAAGTTGGACTAAATGCACATTTTTGCATTATGATATGGCCATAAATCTATGGATGTTAGAAAGTAAAATGTGGTAGCTTGAATGAGCATAGCAGCTATGGGGTCACATATTTGAATAGTTGGTCTCTAGATGGTGAAACTCTTTGTGAAGGATTACGATGTGTGGAGGAAATTTGTCACTATGGGCAGGCTGTGTGGTTTCAAAAGATTCTTGAAATTTACAGTATTCTCTCTGTCTTGTGGTTGTGGGTTAAGATGAGATCAGGTTGTAGCTGTTCTTTAATCAACCATGATGAACTCTAAACCTCTGAAACTATAAGCCAAACTAAGCACTTGCTCTTGTAAGGAGACTTAATCATGAAATAATCTTTATTTTTCATTAATTACAATTGAAGGAAATTTTGTAGCCAATCTTCAAGTCTGTCTTGTTTTTTTCATAGTTACCTTGTATTCCTTTATCTGAATAAATCATAATATATACAATCAGTGATGATAACAGATTTCTGTTTAGTTAAAAAAACAAAAAACCAACCAAACAAAAAACACTAAAAGCAAATGAAGGGTGCTAGGTTTATATAGACTTTCTGGGAAATCACCCTTTGGTTAGTTTGTTTGTGTTCCTTAGAAATCTGGTTTTTTTGTTTGTTTGTTTGGTTTTGGGTTTCAGGGTTTTTTTGGTTTTTTGGTTTTTTTTTTTGAAAAATAATCTCTTCTCTCTCCATTCTTTAGTGCCCTTTCTTCTCAAACATTTAGCAAATCTGTGTAATTTCTGTTAATATTTGTCTGAAAAGTCCAAATGCATTCAAAGGGTGAGTTCTCTACAAATAAATAAACAGAAATGTCATGAGCTAAGGAGTGCTTGATCCCTGCTGTATGTTTCCCAAGGATTCTCCTGTGATCAGTGCAAAGTATTGCAATTGTTCTAGTTCAGAGCCAGGAAGCTATTTTCTGAGCACTGTCCTGTGCAGCACTGGAGATATGTGGCATCTGTACCATGAAAGGTCCGGTATTTGTCAAACAATGAGCAGCAAGGGGTAATGGAGTAGCCCTCTAGCAGGAGCTTGCTTGGTGCATGTGCAGCCTGAGTGTCCAGAAGCCTCAGAACTTTAGAACATTGAGCATCGATGCTGTCAGCATCTTCAATCCATTTCCCCTCAATGTGTCTTACAGGTCTGGCGTCTTTGGTGAATTGCCTACATTGGCACACTTTGGCAAAGAATTCTCTACTTGCTGGAAGATGGCTGGCACATCTGTTTTCCTGAATCTTGGTTCACAAAAATCAATAAATACAGTGATTTTCTTACTTGAATTTACGTGAGATCTTTTTTCACCTTTCCTAGAGAACACACACACACACACACACACACACACACACACACACGGAGAGAGAGAGAGAGAGAGAGAGAGAGAGAGAGAGAGAGAGAGAGAGAGAGAGAGAGAATTATCATTGTTAGTTTAAGTTTAGAACAATATATATTTACTGAATATATTATAGGACCTTTGGGTATTTTTCTTGGTTTTAAAAAATAATTGTATAGGTTGAATTGTTAAAGCAGAACCTAAAGTGAGGAGTTTTGAACAAAGAAAACCTGTGTAGGAGTGGAGCAAACTCAAATGGATAGTAGAGGAATCTGGAAAAGCTGGAGCTTTGGCTAATGCCACCAGCAAGTCTGAGAACAGGTAGCTGTCACCAAACTCACAGGATCTTTTTTCTTACCTTCAGATTATGGTTCTGATACTGGGGAAATGAGAAAACCTCCAGGCATTCCCAGAGAGATTCTTTTGGGATCAATTCTCCTGAGAAGCTGTCAAAAGTTTGCAACAGACACTAAAGTGGAACCACTTCTTAGAGCTAAGGGTTAACTAGCTGGTCACTGAGTCTGGCTATGCAGATATTATTTTAGAGTTTTATTCATTTGAACTCTGTTGTCTATGAACAAAGGTAAGTTTACTTTTTCCCATGTTTTAATGGTTTGCATTTCTTTTGCTAGCCAGCTCATCTGGATCCAACTTCCAGTACTGTATAGAGTAGAAGTTATTTGAATAGAAATCCTTCTATCATTTGCCTTCATAAAAGTTTTACTTTATCAGTGTTGACTATTGGCTAAGATGAGTTATGATTACAGTAGGATTGTTTCTTATATCCCTAATATTTTGAGCATTATTATGGAAGTGCATTGTTTTCAAACATCTCTATCCTAATTTACTTATGCTGCATTGGTTAATTTTCACATGCAAAGGCATCATTGTACTTCAAGAACAAACTACCCTTGACCCAAGTTTAAATGATCCTTTTGGTGTGCTGTTGCTCGGATTTTTTTGACAAGTTTCGCACCAATATTCACACAATTATTAGTCTTAGTTTTCTTTGTTTGTTTTTGTTTTTGTTTTTCGAGACAGGGTTTCTCTGTGTAGCCCTGGCTGTCCTGGAACTCACTCTGTAGACCAGGCTGGCCTGGAACTTAGAAATCCACCTGCCTCTGCCTCCCGAGTGCTGGGATTAAAGGCGTGCACCACCACTGCCTGGCTAGTCTTAGTTTTCTTATGTTATCATGGATTTCGATATTGGGGTAATGCTGGTCTCATATATTCAGTTTGGAAGAATTAATTTCTTTTCACTGTTTTGGGAGAATTCTACAAGAACTCATTTTAAATTTTTCTTTCTTTCTTTCTTTCTTTCTTTCTTTTTTTTTGGTAGAATTCTCTAGTGGAGACATCTGTTCTGGAGTTTTCCTTTGCTGATATGTTTTTAGTCAGCTGTTCAATAGTTTTACTAGTTGTGGGTTTGATCAATTTCTTAAAGATCCATAATTCAGTACTGCTGTGTTTTATGTTTCTGTGAATTTATTTGCATGGATTTTATGGTTCAAGTCATTTATATCTTTAGGTAGATTTATTTCTAAATATTCTATTCTCTTTGATGCTATTGTAAATGTTATTTTACTCTCCCAGATTATCCAATCAATTTATACTTAATAACCGATAGTCCCTTCGCCTGGCCCCTGTTGTTTTGTTGCATTCATTGTAGTATCCTTTCTCTTTTCTGATTTTTGCTAATTGATTCTTTTCTACTTTTCTTATAGTCTTAATATGGACTTCTCAATTTTGTTAATTATTCCACAAAACCAACTTATAGGTCCAATAGATTTTTAAATTATTTTTCTCTTTTCTTTATATCTTTCTGCTGCTTAATTGTCTTCTGTCTGCTCTCTAACTTTGGGCTTCATTTCTTCTGCTTTTTCTAGTTCGTGTTGGCTGAAGAGCTTTCTCCCTCTAGAATGTAGGTTTTTCTTGATATAACATCTCTAAGTACTGTTCTCATGACACATCAAAGGCTTGGTATATTACATTTTCATTAATCTCAGTTTATCCTTTTACTCTATTGAATTGTCCTTTAGTTCTGTTTTTGTCAGGAACCATATTTACTATGAATTTCAGTCACCTCGAATTTGTGAAGACTAGTAGTCTCAGGTTGTATGTGTGTTGAAAATTTCATATTCTGTTGTCAGACTGAGTGTTCTGGGCATGAGTTTTAGGTTCAATCTGTTCACAATGCTTGATTCTTGAATTTCTTATTGATCTGGTTGTTGAGTTATTTTATCCATTATTGAAAGTGAGGTAATAAAGTCTGTGAGTATAGCAATATTGTTTGATTGTTTGTTTTCCCCATAGTTCTGCAATACTTCATTTCATCCTGGTGCCTTACTGATGGTGCATATAACCACATGTATTTTACATGTACATGATGATTGTATTTTCTGATGAACTGACGCATTTATTGTTGTATAATTCCTGTCTTTGTTTCTTCCCAGTTCAAATTAGTCTATTTTGTCTGGTGTAAATATGGTCACCCTTTGTCCCTTTTAATTTTCACTTCTACGTAAACATTTTCAACCTTTGAACCTAAAAGAATCTCATGGGTAGTATTTACTTTTGATTCCACTTCCTCATCCTTGTGTCCATTGCATACTTATTTTTAGTTCTATAGTCAGTCCATTAACACTTAAAAGAATTACCATTTTGTTCATTTGTTTCTTACTGTTCTGTTTATTTTATTTTTGTACTTCTCATCTTTAAATTTTTTGTACAGAGAGTCTTGATTTCTTTCTCATACTCCTTTTGCATATCTTCTGTGTGTATTTTGTTATTGGTTAGCCTCGGGATTATATTGTATCTCCATTAATAGATGAATAGATACAGAAAAAGGTACATACATACAAGGAAATATTACACAGTTATAAAGACAAATTAAAATTTGCAGTAAACGGACAAAACTGGAAAAATTATATTGAGTGCGTTTACTCCTGCCCAGAAAGACAAATGCCACATGTCCTCTTACATAAGCAGATCCTAGCTTCAAAGCTTTTATTACATATGTCTAACTTGAAGCACAAGCGGAGGCTAGGCAACTAAAAGGAGCCCCCCTCCCCTCCCCCGGTGCTCCCAGAGACTGGACCACCAACCGAAGAATGCATATGGAGGGGCCCATGGTGCTGGCTACATATGTGGCTAAGGAGGGCCTTGTTGACCATCAGTGGGAGGAGAGGTCTTTGTGTCTGAGAGTGTTAGATACTCCAGTATAGGGGAATGCCAGGAAGGAAAGATAGGAGTGGGTGGGTGGGTGGGGGAATACCCTCATAGAGGCAGGGGGAGGGGGATGGGATAGGGTTTTCCAAAGGGGAGACCTGGAAAGGGAAAAACATTTGAAATGTAAATAAAGTATTAAATTAAAAAGAAAAGAAAAGAAAAGAAAAAAAGAATAGGAGAATACTAGATTATAAGTCAAATGACTTCTTCCAGACATGATTGTTACACAGATCACCTCAGAACAGCTGTGTTTACCCACTCAATGCCTACACAAGATCAAGATAGTCAAAATTTCAGTGTAGGTGGGGGAGGGACCCCAAGGCCTCATCATCAGTACAGCTGCATTAACAGCAGATGATTGCTGAGTTAAGAAGGAACTCTCTGTTGAGGACTTGGTCACTGGTAGGTTGTCTATGCCCCACAGAATAGCTCTACCCCTCATGTTCATATTGTCATCATTAATTAGCTTCAGAGCATTATTATAGCAGAAAACAAAAGGAAGACATGATGTTGAGCAGATGGGTAAGGCACTGGCCCAATATGGATGGAGGAAATGGTGGATGGATATTATCAATGGACACTATATAAATGTATACGTTTCCAAAGAAAAAATTAATATATTAAAATGAGTATTAATAAATAAATATAATCAATAAATTATAAAGAAATAGTTATGAGGTTGGGAAAGTGATGTGCTGAAGGAATCCTGGGAGGAATTAGAGGGGACAAATTGGGGTGAAAGTAATCATATTTCAATGTATACATGTATGAAATTCTTAAAGAATAAATTTAACATCTTGTAACTTTGACAATTTATATTCAGCTGAGCTAGTTCAGTATCTGTAATACACAAAGCATCTACTCATTACCTTTCCACTTTTCAAAGATTATCATTGAGACAGTTATATTTCTAAGTTTGTATCTATTGGCATCACTTTATGACTTTTTTTTTTGCTTTTGTGTTTAAATTCTAAATCAGCATTAAATGCTTTCCATATACACCTTTGCAATTTTATAATTTTCTATATTTATTTACATATTACTAATTATAATTATATTTTTACATGCTTTGTTGTTCCTTTCAACTTGCCTTTTCTTTAAATCTACAGAATTCTAGTATTTCATTTTAGGTAAGTTAATGCATTAACTTTTATTTACCTAAGAATGCTTTGGAAATTGTTTGAAATTTCTTTGAAAATTTAATTTGAAATTATTTTTAATTTGCTGGCAGGGGCAATGCATGGGTAGATGTGATCTTGCACACGTGGAGGCCATACAGCAAAATGAGGTATCCTCAGTCACTCTCGACCTTAGCTTTAGGATGGCTTCTCTCAATGATTTGACTAGCTTCATTGGCTAGAGAATCCATGGTTTCCACCTGTCTCTGCCTCCCCAAAGCTGGGACTGCTGGCATATTCTTCAGATGCAGTGTTATTTATTTATTTGTTTGTTTATTTTTAATTTTTAAAACTAGAGTCATTCATTTTATTTTGTGTATAAGTGTTTTGCCTGCATGTGTATGTGTATTAAACCCATGGATATTCGAGTTATGAATGTTTGCGAACCTCCATGTAGTTGTTGAGAATCAAACCAAGGTCCTCTGTAAGAACAAGTGTTCTCAAAGCTAAAGCATCTCTCCTGTTTAGTACCAGCTTTTAATGTGAGTTTTCAAGATCCAAAGTCAGGTATTTATGCTTGTTCAGCAAGCATTCACCAACTGAACATCTTTTTAGCCCCTCTCTTTTTTCAGAGGACATTTTTGCCTGGTATATTATTATTGGTCGGCATGTTTTATTTCATTAGTGTTTTGAGTATATCATGGTCCTATCTATGACCTGTACTAATTTTACCTTATGACTCACTGTTAGTCTCATGGCTACTTTATGTAATGGTGACTTTACTATCTCTACTTTATGATTTGTTCTCTTTCAGATGTGTTATCATAATACTCTTAGTTCCAGCCTATGTAGGAAACTCTTTTCAATCTTAATTTCTTGTGGCTTATTCAACTCCTTTGTTTTCTGTTTTATTTCTCAAATGTAGAAGTTTTGACCATCATGTCTGAAATAAGTTCTCCATCTGCTTTTCCTTCCTCTTTCCGTTACACTACTATAACCAAGGTCTATGCCTACATTGCTCAGTTTGAGATTGTCCCATGAGTGCTTACTGATTCTTCTTTCTGTTTCAGGTCTACTATTAAATATATCTGCTGAATTTCTAAATGCACTCAATACACTTTTCAAATTGAGAATTTGTTTGGCTGTCTGGTTGTTGTTTTTTTTTGTGTGCGTGTTTCTGTTTGGTTGGTTGTTTTTTGTTTGTGTTTGGTGTCATGATTTGAATGAAAATGTGCCCCTGACAAGCTCAGATGTTTGAACACTTGGTCCTAAATTGTTGGAACTATTTTGGAGAATGATTAGGAGGTGTGGCCTTGTTGGAGGAGGTGTGGCCTTGAGGGTAGGCTCTGAGGTTTCAAAAGTTCAGATGTAAGCTCATAGCTAATGTGTGGATGTCATCACTGACACCATGCTCCTTCTCATGATGATCACGAACTCGCCCTCTGAAACAAGCCCCCGATTAAATGCTTTATTTTATAAATTGCTTTGGTCATGGTGTCTCTTCTCAGCAATAGATTAGTAACCAGGACACTTTACAGTTCTAGTTCTTTCTTGGTAGTCTCACTTGCTCCTGCTACTATGCTGATAGACCACTGAGGTTGCTAAACTCTCTCTTAGTATATCGAACTTCCTTAAGGTAATTGTTACTTGTAAAGTAAATTAATACATCTTTGTTTCTTCATGATTTTTAGGGGGAATGTTCATCTTATTCTTATGATTAGGTCATGACTCCAACTTTTATCATATGTGTATTGATTTTTGGTAGTGCCTGTACATTGGGAAAATATCTGGCTTTCATAATATTCTTGATTCTTTATACAAGAAAAAAATTTCTCTAACCTGCTCAGAGTTAGACACTCTTAGACTCTTTCAAACCTTTGAGGGAGGGAGTATGCCTTCTGTAGGTCTGGGGCATAATTTCTCAGAAGGTCTGGGGCATAATTTCTCAGAGTGCTTCCTCTCTCTGTCCCTCACTCCTCCTTCTTCCCTCCTCTCTCCCTCTCCGCCCCCCCCCCCCATATCAGACTGTCACTGTCAGTGCAGCATTTCAATGCCTGCAGCAACTTGCTGAGCCCCAGTATACTTCCCAGCCTCTAGAACACAGTGTCCCTGTGAGAGCAGCACCCTTAGTCAGACAAGCAGAAAGCGCTCCTCCAGGCAGCTCCCTGGAAGTCTGACGATCGGCCACATGTTCCACTGTTTCATTTCCTTTCCCAAAGGAAGCCAACGATCCATCATTTCCTCCGATTATAGTACTAAATGTCTTCTGGGCGCCACAAGTCTAGATCTCTTCTCAACAGTTCTCTGGCGTTTGCAGTTATCCCTCTGCTACCCAGGGCTCTTAATGGGGCGAGACAAAGCCAGTCTCAGGCAGCTGTCCAAAGGCCAGAATGTTGGACTTTGCTCCATTCTTCTCTCCCTGGTGGAGAAGCCAAGAGCTTACACTCACTGCCCACTGCACCATGCTGGGCTAGTTTACTGGAAATACTGTCATGGGTAAAAGCAAATGGTTTTTCCCACCCATTTCAGTGGGTCTGTTGTTAATTTTGAACATGCATGGGTACTGAAGGTTTTAAAGTGATTATTAGAATTCTCCTGTTGGTTTTTATTGTTTGGCTAGTGTGTTTGTGGGGAATGTCTTCTTCTGCACTACTTAACAAAAGAATAGTCCTGTTAAAGAGGATAAAAGGAACGATAGCTGCAGATTCTAAAGTCTAGGGGAGATTTTCAGAGACTGTAGATACGGGGACATGTTTTGGGCTCCTGAGAATAATTCAGTACAGACTAATAGACTGATTATGCATACAAGAGCAGTGCCTTTTAAACCTCTGTGTTCACGAGGAGCATATGGCAAACCCATGGAAACACAGATGGGCACACAGAAGGCGGGAAATTCTGGTTCTGAAGGTGGTGGAGTCTGCACATCTAACAGGCTCCGAGATAATCCTGGTGTAGCCGACCACACTAGGCAGGCTCCTGCTCTAGAAACCAAAAGGTTGATTTCTGATGAAGAAGAAAGAAAACTGGACGCACAGAAACGAAGTTTGGGCTTTTCTCTGTTTTTGCTTTCTTCAGAACATCCAGGGATAAGGAAGTCAAATAGTTTTGCTGTTATTTTTCCGGTTAACCTGTCCACCAAGGAGTGCTTTGGATTGGCTCTGTAGCCCAGGCTGGACTTGGACCAGCATTTTTCTGGCCTTACCTTCCAGAGTGATCAATGAGTTCCATCACTTGTCAAGAGCGCTGTGTTTTCAGTAGACATTTTTAGTTGTGGACTGTTGGCAAGCACTAATTTCAAACATTCTCCTTTGTCATGTGTGAAACCGTCCACGTTGTCCTCAGATTCTGCCCATGTTAGGTGCAGGACCCAAATTCACTAGTACATTTTACAGCAGCTCAAGATATTATTGTGCTTACATGTTATTTGTCCATACCTGGTGCCGTTCATTCACTGCTTCTTTAGGTGCCTGTAAGGCCCTGATTTTCTCCCCAGGCAGCAGTTTAGAGCAGATATAGAGATTTCTCTGACAGGTTGAGTGAGACTTGAGAGGAACTCCAAGGACATGGGTCTCATCAGCTTGTCAACAGAATTCTAGCATCAGCTAGATTCTAATTTTTGCAGCAATTCACACAACAGGGAAACTGTGCCCTTGGTAAGCTCGCTTGAGTGCTAGAAGTTTTGAAACCATGGTAATAGCCCAGAGGGTTTGACAGAATCTGAGTTTTGCCTACATGATCCACCATAGGAGGATTATGTTAGCTGAAAAAAAAAAAAAAGTAGAAATAAAAACAGCAAACCTGTGATGTGTAAAGAAAAATGTCAACATTTTTCACACTTTAAAACTTATCAAGGGAAAGTTTTTTTTTTCTTTAGAAAAATAAGCAACTTTTGGATAAAAAAATTAATAATCTCAGTCTGTACAAGTTGCATCTGTTGAGGCGCCTGTCTTTTCTTGTGAGGTCTGCTTGAGTTAAGTTCCCAGTGTGGGAAAGTCAGCTTCAAGCTCTTTCAAGGTCTGAGAGTATTGAATGTACTGAACATTCAGACGCAGTTAACTGAACTGGAAACAAAAGGAGATCCATTCTGAAGACTCCCCCCTCTGCCTCCTGGTCCTTTGATGTGAAGGAAAGAATCTCAGCTTCCAGGGTGGTGATAATGGAATTTCCTTTCCAGTCAGACTCTTCATGTATAATCCAACCATGTCTTAAACTTTTTGACTTCCTTCAGGCTCCTCATGTAGGCTCTGTGCTAACCACAGGGCCTGAACTAAGGAGACACTATTGGAAAAAGAAAGAGAGCCAAATGTTTCAAATAATAATAATAATAATAATAATAATAATAATAATAATAATAATAACAACAACAACAACAACAACAACAACAACAATCAAACAGAACAATGTGGGGGTGGTAGAGTAAAATCAATAAAGTCTTATTTTATAAATTCTCTTATTACTCCAGTGGTATTTTTAGGAAATCTCTTTTGATATTTTTGAAAGAGAGTTTATACATAATAATAATAATAATAATAATAATAATAATAATAATGGTTATGGTGATGAACAATTATAATAACCTAGAAAGCTTATACATGCATCAAAATATATGTTTACATTGTAAGCTAATTTTGATACCTGTATTATTTCCTGTCAATCATATAAATTGTAAAGTATGCCTGAGTAAGTAAAATAGTACCTAATGAAATAGCTAAAAGTGCACTTAAAATCAGCCCCCAAACAATGCATTTACCAACGAAGACCAGAAAATAAATAAGTTTTTTTATTAGCGATATTGGATAAGTTATCCCATTAATACCCATAGCATAATGATATAACGTGCACTGTCTCTGGAAAAATAAGAAATTCAAGGACTGTTAAACCAAATTTAATTCTTTCTATAAATATTAGCATCAGTCAAAACTTTTCTTTTTAATTTTTTTATTTTATTTTTATTTTTCCTACTTTATTTACATTTCAAATGTTTCCCCCTCTCTAGATCTCCCCTTTGGAACCTCTCTATTTCCTCCCCTGTCCCCCTGCCACTATGGGGGTATTCTCCTACCCACCCACCCACCCACCTACTCTCATCTTCCCTCCTTGGCATTCTCCTCTACTGGGGAATCTAACACCTTCAGGCCCAAGGGCCTCTCCTCCCCCTGATGGCTAACAAGACCCTACTTTGCCACATATGTGGCCAGCACCATGGGTCCCTCCATGTGTATTCTTTGGTTGGTGGATCAGTCTCCAGGAATATCAGGGGATCAGGCCAGTTGCCACTGTTGCTGCCTCCCTGGGGATGCAAACTCCTTCAGATTCTTCAGTCCATTCTCCAAGTCCCCCATCTGGGACCTCACACTCATCCCTACTATTGCTGCAAAGTGACTCTTGGGTATTTCGAACTTTTGGGCTAATAATCACTTAATAGTGAGAACATACCATGTTCATTCTTTTGTGACTGCATTACCTTGCTCAGGATGATATTTTCAAGATCCATCCATTTGTCTGCAAATTTCATGAAGTCATTGTTTTTAATAGCTGAGTAGTATTCCATTGTGTAAATGTACCATATTTTCTGTATCCATTCCTCTGTGAAGGGACATCTGGGTTGTTTCCAGCTTCTGGCTATTATAAATATGGCTTCTATGAACATAGTGGAACATGTGTCTTTATTACATGTTGGAGCATCTTCTGGGTATATGCCCAGGAGTGGAATAGCTGGGTCCGCAGGTAGTATTATGTTCATTTTTCTGAGGGTCTGTCAAACTGATTTTCAGAGAGGTTGTATCAGCTTGCATTCCCACCAGCAATGGAAGAGTGTTCCTCTTTCTCCACATCCTTGCCAACATCTGCTGTCACCTGAGTTTTTGATGTTAGCCATTCTGACTGGTGTGAGGTGGAATCTCAGGGTTGTTTTGATTTGCATTTCCATGATGACTAAGGATGTTGAACATTTCTTTAAGTGCTTCTTGGCCATTAGAGTTTCCTCAGTTGAGAATTCTCTGTTTAGCTCTCTTCCCCAATTTTTGATAGGGTTATTTGGATCTCTGGAGTCTAGCTTCTTGAGTTCTTTGTATACATAGGATATTAGCCCTCTTTCAGATGTAGGATTGGTAAAGATCTTTTTCCAATCTGTAGGTTGCTGTTTTGTCCTATTTACAGTGTCCTTTGCCTTACAGAAGCTTTGTAATTTCATGAGGTCCCATATGCTGATTCTTGATCTTAGAGCACAAGCCATTGAAGTTCTGTTCAGGAACTTTTTCCCTGTGCCCATGTGTTCGAGACTTCCCCTTTTTCCTGTTCTAGTAGATTCAGTGTATCTGGGTTTTATGTGGAGGTACTTGATCTACTTGGATTTGAGCTTTGTACAGGGAGATAGGAATGGATCAATTCCCAATCTTCTACATGTAGACTGCCAGTTGAACCAGCACCATTTGTTGAAGATGCTATCTTTTTTCCACTGTATGGTTTTAGCTCCCTTGTCAAAGATCAAGTGACCTTAAGTGTGTGGGTTGATTTCTGGGTCTTCGATTCTATTCCATTGATCTACCTGCCTTACACTGTACCAATACCATGCAGTTTTTATCTCTTCTGCTCTGTAGTACAGCTTGAAGTCAGGGAGGCTGATTCCCCCAGAAGTCCTTTTCTTGTTGAGAATATTTTTTGCTATCCTGGGTTTTTTATTATTCTATATGAATTTGAGAATTGCTCTTTCTAAGTCTATGAAGACCAATTTCCCTTATGAATATTGATGCAAAAATACTCAATAAAATTCTTGCAAACCGATTCTAAGAACACATCACAATGATCATTCACCATGATCAAGTAGGCTTCATCCCAGGGATGCAAGGATGGTTCAATACCTGGAAATCCATCAATGTAATCCACTACATAAACAAACTCAAGAAAAAAACCACATGGTCATTTCGTTAGATGCTGAAAAAGTATTTGACAAAGTTCAACATCCCTTCATGATAAAAGTCTTGGAAAGATCAGGAATTCAAGGAGCATACCTAAACATAGTAAAAGCAATATACAGCAAACCAGTGGCCAACATCAAATTAAATGGAGAGAAACTCGAAGCAATCCCACTAAAATCAGGGACTAGGCAAGGCTGCCCTCTATCTCTCCCTATCTATTCAATATAGTACTTGAAGTTCTAGCCAGAGCAATTAGACAACAAAAGGAGGACAAAGGGATACAAATTGGAAAGGAAGAAATCAAAATATCACTATTTGCAGATGATATGATGGTATATTTATGTGACCCAAAAAACTCTACCAGAGATCTGCTACAGCTGATAAACAACTTCAGCAAAGTGGCCAGATACAAAATTAACTCAAGCAAATCAGTAACCTTCCTATACTTGAAGGATAAACAGGCTGAGAAAGAAATTAGGGAAATAACACCCTTCACAATTGTCACAAACAATATAAAATATCTTGGTGTGACTCTAACCAAACAAGTGAAAGATCTGTATGACAAGAACCTCAAGTCTCTGATGAAAGAAATTGAAGAAGACCTCAGAAGATGGAAATATCTCCCATGCTCATGAATCAGCAGGATTAATATAGTTAAAATGGCCGTCCTGCCAAAAGCAATCTACAGATTCAATGCAATCCCCATCAAAATCCCAGTCAAAACTTTTAACATTAAAACTACCAGAAAGTTGAGACAATCAATTAAAAAGTCATAAAAACTGTTTTTGAAAACCATAAAGTCCAATATAAACTCAGCTGATTCTAACTGGGCATTTATTTTGTACACAATTCTCAGAGAGGACTAGTGTTTCAGTCCAATGCACTGAATCCACCACCAGCCTGTATGGTCCTTCATCAGTGCAGATGTTAGCACCTGAACTCAAGCTGAAGAAGGAAGGGTTGGCTCTGAGAGGTAAGGTAAAGCTCTCTCATCTGCAGTAGCCACAGCTTTGCTTCTCAGTGGATGCAGGGTGTGAAGCTGGAGGGTGTACCTTATGAGGTTTGAGAGGCGGAACTGGGGTAGCATTTTGAGTGGGTGGGAGAATGGGTATTGATGAAATTGAAAGATATATGAAGTAAGACTAGACAACTGCACCTGCTGGCAGAAACTAGAAGCTAAAAATATGGCCTAGGACTGGTACTAATGAGACCATTTCCCTTCTTTATAATCACAGAGACAAATGGTGAGAGTCATCACTACTAACCAATAAATAAAGATATTCAAACATCTCTATTATTTTTAAGTCTGTGATTTTACATGGTCCAATGAAATGACCAGTTATGCTTGGTGGTATTTCTGTATCACAGACATGGAAGATGCTTTTGAGAGAGAGGGAGAGAAATTACTCATTTATCATCGTACAACGAGATAATAGGAATATGCAGGGCAGGTTTCTGAGTCTGTGAGCTAGTCAACAATGTTTATTTATTTTCTCTTTATGCAGGAAAGTGTAGGAAACATGGATACCAGAGTCTGATCTCTCATCACTTATTTACTGGCACTGCCCTGGTGCTCAGTTGTTATTATTCTTTTTTCTCTTATTGTGTTTGTTTTATTTGACTTTTTGAAGATAAATTTCCTCACTTTAATTTTGCTATTGCCAAGATAAAACATATATTCTAGAGAAAATTGGCAGGACAGACAACAAAAGCAAAAAGATCCATATATCATATATTATATCATATATATATATCTCACTGTATAACATATGCATTATTATCTAAAGAGCTAAACATATTTGGACACATTTCAGGAGTCTATTGTGTAGACTGGTAATTAATCTTGCTAGAAAAATAATTTCAAGGAAAGTCAATCAGGTATGAACCAAAGGATGAAGGTGAAAATGTCAGGTCTCACTTGAGTCCTACAAAAGTTCCTTCTCCCAGAATACAAAACAAGAGAATTGCCATGGTTTTATGTGTGATATTTCACTGTATATGTTATACATAGTCAATTTAGAAGTTAAGATAATGTTTTGGGAATCCATAAACCTTTTCTTCTCTTTACCTTTAATGTATTTAGAAGATGACTCCTAGGAATCATATGACCACTTTAGTTAACCTATCCATGTGTATTAGTCTTCCTGGGCTGCTATGGAGAATAAATCTTAGCAGGTACTAGGAAAGATGGTGGACTATGATCTAAGTCTGACTTAGCAAGTGAAGTAGAAATTCAAAGAAAATAAATGTTTTTCAACAAAAAGATAAACTGATAGCATCAGATCTCTACAAAGACAGCAAAAAGATACTAGGAAAGAGCAGCAAATGAGGCACAGCACAGAAAGGAGAGCTGGACATAGCCTTGGGTATTGGAGCTGGGGTTGGGAGTGCTAAGAGCTGCTTTCAAAGTGTAAGCCAGAAGGAAGATGGACAGTACCATCTTAGACCACACCTTCAGCCCTCAGCAGCCTCAAATCCAGTTGTGGGTTTGATAATACAGTGATTGCTCTATCAAGTCAAAGTTACTGACAAGTCAGTAACAGAGAGAAGTCCCATTTGTCACATTTTATGACTGGGACAGCAGCTGCTAGGTGCTGTCTAGAGAGAAAATCTATTGTTGCCCAAGGGAAGTGAGGTCAGGGATTAACAACAGATCAAGGAAGCATAGTTTGACCTTCTAGATTCTGTAGGAGAGGGAAAGCTCAGAGAAGCAGTCTCTGCAAACAGGAGTACCAAAATAACAAGAGGAAAGGTATATGCAATAGGAGGTGAAATCAGACTACGAAGTGCATAGGGGAAAAAAAAAGCCTGCCCTTGGAAACAAGAACAGCTTTCAGTAGCTGAGGATAATCCAGGGTTTGATAGTTTTGAGCGTTTGTAAAATGGGTTGATCAAAGTCCATAGCCACCAATCTGTCCTTTACTGCTCTTTATTTTGGTAAATTCTCTAATTTATTTACTATGTATTATTAGTATTTACTATTATCCATTCTTACTTTAAATAATTCTTAACTACATAACACACTCTTTAGTAGTTCTCATACATTTAGTTTTATGGACATTTTTGATCTATTATTAGACAGTAACTAACTTAAAGTGTACTTTTATATATGTGGTTTGTTGTTATAGCTAATAAAGTAGTTTGTGTATTTCTCAGTGGACCTGATGAATACAGCCTACAGGAATAGGTTGCTAAAGAAGAATATTCACCACTCAAAAACAACAATAGCAACAACATCAAAAAGCTGAAAGAACTGTAAAAACTAACAGAAGTATAAGCTATGACACAGAAATAGAAGAATCATGAAAAAGCAGTATGACTCCATTTCCATCAAATGGGTGAAAGTCAGGTACAGATTTCTTAAATATTTTAGTAAAAATGATCAAAGGTATAAACACATATGAACAAGTGGGTAAGAATATCCAGGAGAAATGAAGCCAATTAAATACAAAAGGACAGTAGAAAGGACTACAGGTAGGGTACAAGAGAAGAAAGGACATCAGGATAGAGGACAAGCTTTTAAAATGCTATACTCAACATTAATAGGGTCAGACAGATCGTAAGCATTTCTACAGAGTCTAAGAACTCTGAGATATGACCAAGAGACCAAACTGAAGAGTCCACAGGATATAAGGCAGAATGCGGATAAACAGCAAAAATGTAGAGAACAAAGTTGATGGCATTACAGATAAATATTTCCTGAACTCAGAAAAAGAAACAGGCTTGCAAGTACAAGAAGTGTTTAGAGCCCCAAGCGTCTCTATATAACATATAGTCCAGATGTCAAAAATTCAAGGTAAGGACACAGTGTTAAAATCTGTAAGGGGGAAAGAAAGCAACTAACCTACAAAATAAGAAACAGAATATCATCAGATCTATGGGCATCAACTCTAAATGCTAGGAAAGCATGGAATGATGGTCCATATTTTGAAGGTCAATAACTGTCAACCAAAATTGCTATGTCCAGAAAACCTTTCCTTTGGAATTGAGGGAGAAATAACATTTTAAGACAAGCACAAATTAAGACTACTCCTGACCATTAAGCCAACACTGCACAAAATACTTGAAGTAATATTATACACAGAGGAGGAAGGAAAACATCCTAAAATTAAAAACAATAACAAGGAAAGAAGACATTTCATGAAGGGAATGCATGAACAAAAGGGAGCTAGAAATGAGTCCATCATAGACAATGCAGCCAACCAGCAAACCATCAAAACTACCAGAAAAGAAAGTAAAGAACAAATACTAATTTAAACAACCAGGAAAATAGCCCAAGATTTACCGGAATGAACAAGCAGCTCTCAATAATAAGCTTTAATGTAAATGACCCTAACTCATCTGTAAAAAGACACAGATGTGTTTACCAGATTGAAATACAGGTCAAAGACCTGACAAAATTAGGCCAGTCAACATTCCTGAATGGAAGAGAGAAGAACTCAGGAGCACCAACTCATATCTGAGGAGTTACGCACAGTGGCTAGCTTTGGAGGGAGAGGTAGTCGGTTTTATTTTTAATTTTAATCTTTAAAGTTGTGTCCCTTTGTAGATTTACAAGGCTCCAATGAATGGCCTCACACCCATCAGTGTATGGATAACAGTAACTGAATGTGGGTCATAAAACAACAGTGCCAAAAAAGACAAGAAAGTGGAAAGGCTGGGGATGGATCTGGGAGGAGTTGAAGAGTGTGAATAAATACGATGAAAATATATGATGTGTTTATAAAATTCTCAAAGAATTAAAAAGTATATTTTAGAACGCAAGCAAACAAACCAAAAAGTAGATCTAAATACTTATTGTCACCAAAATATACTCCCCTCTGCTAAAGTCACTCACACAGAGTTGAAAAATGGGAAACAACCGTTCAAGTAAACAAAAACTTAAAATGAGCTCAGTGTAGTTATGTAGTTATTGTAATGCCTGATTCAGTAGAGTTCAAACCTAAATTAGTCACATTAGATAAAACAGAGAAATATTGTATCATTTTCAAATATATGAATCATATATTAGGTCTTCTAATTCATAAAAATGGTCATTAATTGTCAGATAAGTCCTAAAACTATAATCATGAATGATTTTAACATCCATCTAAAACATACAGAATATACATTACTCATAAATTAAAAATAGAATTATGTATAATCTAGCCATATGACTCCATGCTTGATGTATGTAAGTAAATGAACATACCAGAGATGCATGCATAAGTGTGTTTATTCCTGCATGATTTGCAATATCCAGGATGCCCAGAAAGAGCAAATGTAGTACATATATACAGTGGAATTTTTATTTCTAAGGGAGAGATAAAGGCAGTAATGGAATACATGCAATACCAAAGCAGAAAGGGATACTACCTAAGCAAGGACAATAAAGCAACGGGGAGATGGACTGTTCATGGGGTAGAGGAAGAGCGGTACTGGATGAGAGGTCAAGGGCAACTTACATAAGAGTTTAAGGGAGAATGCTTAACTGGGCTTGTTTAAAATGGGATACAGTCTGTCACAATGGCATCACATGGTAGCAGGAATGTTCAGTAACTGATAATATTGCTGCTTCAGTAGGAAAGAGAAGAGACATACTTTGTGCTTTCTTTTTATTCAGTCTGAGACCCCAGCCCATGGTGGTCCCATTTGCATCTTGGGTGGGTCTTTCTTCCTCATTTAAACCTTTCTGTAAACATCTTCACAGACACACCCAGAGATGTGTTTCTATGGTGATTCTGAGGCCAGTGAAGTTGATGATGAGTAGTAGTGATTGCAGAGTTTCTTCCTCAAAGCCTATCCTTCAGAAGTAATAAGCAGCTGTGATAGATAGCCAGTGAAAATTCTTCCTAACATCTAAAACTATTGCAAAACTTTTCTTGGACCACTAGAGATACTTTTCTCAAAGTTATTGAGACAAGTCATATTCCTGGGTTATTACCTGTAGCTACTGACTCATCAACATAAATGTTCGGTTCCGGAGGAAATTACTCTACATGTCATGTATGCCCAGAGCCCTTCATGAATCAAATAGGTTTTATGAGCACATCTGAAATGTTGCCTAACGGGGTCTCCTTCCTTGTCCTACTCACCTTCTTTTGGCTTCTCCTGGAGCAACTTCTCTTACAGCTTCCTCTCATGTGGTGCTTCTGGAGAACTTACTCTAGGACAGGAGGTTTAGAGGGAACAAGAGAAGCTGGCATATGAATTCCCATGCCTTGAATGTAACCCTGCAGACACGCATCATACTATTTTCAAAATCCATAAAAAGGACACTTGTAGCTATCAGCTAAGTCTTTGAGTACTCCAAATAGAAGAGAATGGACAAAGTAACTTTCCATGAAAATGAAAAATTCTTTCTACTATTTTTGGAAGCTTGTTTAATGAAGTACTATATAATTTTAAAGCATTGAGATTTAACTTTTCCTTTTTAGTTTTTTTTAAAAATTCATACCATTGTTGTTCTCTGTGTTAAACTTTACTTATCCTTTATTTTAAGAATAGTGGGACATATAAGATCTCAAGTTTATGTGAAGATTAAAAATAATAGCAATAATATTAAGGTAGAAAAAAGTTATTAAGCTCAAATTGCCTTAGGTCACAGCATTCAGAACTGGAACAGGAACGATGAAAATTAGACTGAGGAAGAGGAAATTACATTATTTTTCAGGAGCAGAGAAATGCCACCACCTAGGAAGATGAGATTGAAGCTGAGTTCTGCAGGAACAGTCCCAATTAACTATCCCCATTTAAATCCACCCAGAAAAGTCTTAAGAGCATTACACTATAAATAAGATGTTTAAATTAGAGCCCAGGAAAAGGGAGAAGATAATGGAAGCAAGGAGCAGACTTAATCACAGCCTCTGTGCCTCCCCTCAGCCCCCTTAGTAGTTTGCATGTCAAGATATGAAAGGATAAAACAGAGCTGAGGTCAAGATTTTATTTTAGTTTCAAATTAATAGCTCCTGTAACTGTTAATTCAAACGGAGATTAGAATTGTTATCTGCTTTTTTGCTGCTGTTGCAAGTGGCAGGTACCTGAGCTGTTAACTCTTACAGGAAACACTCCTTAGCTGCTGTTGGAAATGGCAGGTACCTGAGCTGTTACTCCTACACGAAACACTCATTGAGTCACAGCTTTTCTCGATCCTGGCTTCTTTTAAGGCTGATATAAATTCCAAGACCCTCAGTACCCTACTTTTTTTTTTTTTTTTGAGCTATCTCCAGATGATTTTATATATATATATATATATACACACACACACACACACACACACACACACACACACACACACTTTATTTACATTTCAAATGTTTCCCCCTTTCCAGATCTCCCCTTTGGGACCTCCCTATTCCCTGCCCCTCCACCTGCCTCTATGGGGGTATTCTCCCACCCATCCACCCACACTCGTCTTCTCTCCTTGGGATTCTCCTGTATTGGGACTCCTAACACCCTCAGGCCTAAGGGCTTCTCCTCCCCTTGACAGCTAACAAGACCCTCCTCTGCCACATATGTGGCCAGCACCATGGGTCCCTCCATGTGTATTCTTTGGTTGGTGATCCAGTCTCCAGAAGCATCAGGAGGTAAGGCCTGTGGACACTGTTGCTCCATCTATGGGACTGCCAACTCCCTCAGCTCCTTCTGTCTCTTCTCCAACTCTTCCATCCGGGACCTCATGCTCAACCCAATGGTTACTGTGAAGTGACTCTTGGGTATTCCAAACTTTTGGGCTAATAACCACTTATCAGTGAGTACATACTGTGTTCATTCTTTTGTGACTGCCTTTCCTCGCTCAGGATGATATTTTCAAGTTCCATCCATTTGCCTAAGAATTTCATGAACTCATTGTTTTTAATAACTAAATAGTATTCCATTATGTAAATGTACCACATTTTCAGTATCCATTCCTCTGTGGAGGGACATCTGGGTTTTTTCCAGCTTCTGGCTATTATAAAGATGGCTGCTATGAACATAGTGGATTTATTACATGTTGGAGCATTTTCTGGGTATATGCCCAGGAGTGGAATAGCTGGGTCCTCAGGTAGTATTATGTTCATTTTTCTGAGCGTCTGCCAAACTGATTTTCAGAGAGGTTGTATCAGCTTGCATTCCCACCAGCAATGGAGGAGTGTTCCTCTTTCTCCACATCACTGCCAGCATCTGCTGTCACCTTGATCTTAGCCATTCTGACTGGTGTGAGGTGAAATCTCAGGGTTGTTTTGATTTGCATTTCCCTGATGACTAAGGATGCTGAACATTTCTTTAGGTGCTTCTTGGCCATTCAAGTTTCCTCAGTTGAGAATTCTCTGTTTAGCTCTGTTCCCCATTTTTTGTTGGGGTTATTTGGATCTCTGAAGTCTAGCTTCTTGAATTCTTTGTATATATTGGATATTAGCCCTCTATCAGACATAAAATTGGTAAAGATCTTTTCTCAGTCTGTAGGTTGCAGTTTTGTCCTATTTACAGTGTCCTTTGCCTTACAGAAGCTTTGTAATTTCATGAGGTCCCATATGCTGATTCTTGATCTTAGAGCATAAGCCATTGGTGTTCTAATCAGGAACTTTTCCCCTGTGCCCATGTGTTCGAGACTTTTCCCCACTTTCTCTTCTGTTAGATTCAGTGTATCTGGTTCTATTTGGAAGTCCTTGATCCACTTGGACTTGAGCTTTGTACAGGAGATATGAATGGATCAATTTGCAATCTTCTACATGTAGACTGCCAGTTGAACCAGCACCATTTGTTGAAAATGCTGTCTTTTCTCCACTGGATGGTTTTAGCTCCTTTGTCAGGGATCAAGTGACTGTAAGTGTGTGGGTTCATTTCTGGGTCTTCAATTCTATTTCATTGATCTACCTACCTGTCACTGTACCAATACCATGCAGTTTTTATCACTACTGCTCTGTGGTACAGCTTGAGGAAGGTGATTCCCCCAGAAATTCTTTTATTGTTGAGAATATTTTTTGCTATCCTGGGTTTTTTGTTATTCCATATGAATTTGAGAATTGCTCTTTCTAGGTCTATGAAGAATTGAGTTGGGATTTTGATGGGGATAGCATTGAATCTGTATATTGCTTTTGGCAGGATGGCCATTTTCACTATGTTAATCCTGCCAATCCATGAGCATGGGAGATCTTTCCATCTTCTGAGGTCTTCTTCAATTTCTTTCTTCAGAGACTTGAAGTTCTTGTCATACAGATCTTTCACTTGTTTGGTTAGAGTTACACCAAGATACTTTATATTGTTTGTGACGATAGTGAAGGGTGTCATTTCCCCAATTTCTTTCTCAGACTGTTTATAGGAAGTATAGGAAGGCTGCTGATTTGTTTGAGTTAATTTTCTATCTGGCCACTTTGCTGAAGTTGTTTGTCATCTGTAGCAAATCTCTGGTGGAGTTTTTCGAGTCACTTAAGTATACCATCATCTCATCTGCAAACAGTGATATTTTGATTTCTTCCTTTCCAATTTGTATCCCTTTGACCTCCTTTTGTTGTCTAATTGCTCTAGCTAGAACTTCAAGTACTATATTGAATAGATACGGAGAGAGAGGGGGCAGCTTTTCCTAGTCCCTGATTTTAGTGGAATTGCTTCGAGTTTCTCTCCATTTAATTTCATGTTGGCCACTGGCTTGCTCTATATTGCTTTTACTATGTTTAGGTATGCTCCTTGAATTCCTGATCTTTCCGAGACTTTTATCATGAAGGGATGTTGAATTTTGTCAAATACTTTTGCAACATCTAATGAAATGACCATGTGGTTGTTTTCTTTGAGTTTGTTTATGTAGTGGATTACATTGATGGATTTCTGGGTATTGAACCATTCCTGCATCCCTGGAATAAAGCCTACTTGATCATGGTGAATGATTGTTTTGATGTGTTCTTGGATTCGGTTTGCAGGAATTTTATTGAGTATTGTTACATTGATATTCATAAGGGAAATTGGTCTGAAGTTTTTTTTTATTGTTGGGTCTTTGTGAAGTTTTGATATCAGTGTAACTGTGGCCTCATAGAATGAATTGGCTAGTGTTCCTTCTGTTTCTATTTTGTGGAATAGATTGAAGAGTATTGGTTTTAGGTCTTCTTTGAAGGTCTGATAGAATTCTGCACTGAACCCATCTGGTCCTGGGCTTTTTTTGGTTGGGAGACAGTCCCCTACTTCTTGAAAGATAAGAACTGATTCTCTTTCACTTTGTGGAAACTTAATGAATTTACCCTTTGTGTTAGTCAGCTTCCATTACAGTGACAAAATTCAAGGCAAATAAAATTTAAGAGAGAAAGATTCATTTTGGTTCTTGGTTTTGATCCATGGTCATTGGGTTCTGCTGTTTGTAGATTTGTGATGAGGCAGAGCATGAGGACCATGTTGTGGACCAAAGCTGTTAACCTTATAGCATCCAGGAAGCAGAAAGAGCCTGCAAGCAAGGCTTCAGGAATACAATGTAGCTTCCAAGTTCATGAATGTTCTCACTGTCCTGATACCTGCATCTAAACCTGGTCTTTTAACATTCCCACTGACTTCCAAAAGCCTGTTAAGTTGTGAATCAATAAGGTGATCAATCCACTGATGATACCAGAGCCTTCATAATGCAGTTACCCATCCCCTGAATTACCCCAATTGTATTCAGGAACAAATCTTCAACAGATGAATTTTGGAGGGATATTTAAGGTCTAAACCATAACACCAATAAAATATTTCTAGCATTTTTCATCAATGTGGAAGATAAAAGTCTAGAGAAAGTTGAATTTATACAGAGTGCAGTAAAGTCAAGGCTAGCATCCCTGAAAACCTGCTACAGCACTCTCTGTTTACTTAGAACACAAGTGGTATTCTTTAGGAGAGCATTTCTCAACATGTGGGTCATAAACCCTTAGGGCCAAATGACCCTTTCACAGAGGTCACCTACTACCATTGGGAAACATACATATTTATAATTCACAACAATAGCAAAATTACAGTTATAAAGTAGCAACAAAAATAATTTTATGGTGTGAGTCACTACAACATAAGAAACTGCACTAAAGGTTTGCAACATTAGGAAGGTTGAGAATTATTGCTTTAGAACCTGAGCCTTCTCCAAGGCCATCTTATAATTATAGTAGGGCAAAGTTACCAGACAATGAATGAATTCTGGCATATTTTGAATAGCAAACTTCATAAAGTAATAGAATATCATGAAAAATCAGAAGGCTCCATCATTAGTACCCACTTAGTACATGCAGTATTCATAGAAAGAGCCAAGAATTTCATGGTAAGCAGTATGCAAAAGCCACTTGGGGTATCTATTCTTGAAAGCTGGGTAATTAGCAATATGTATGGCAGACAGGGTAGTTGGGTATAAGCCTGGCTGAGGGGATACTTCCTTTGGTCCTTAAAGTATAGGTTAATTTAGATCAAGGAAATTCTTTCAAGTGAAAACAGTATGCTGTAGCTAGTAAGAAAAACAAATTTTCAATCTGAGCAAGACAGACTGTTAATTAAGAGAATGACTTAAAAAATAAGACTCTAGGACTGTGGAAAATTGGGGTGGGGGCAATGTATAATTGATGTGACAAGAGCTAGTCTTTGAAGTATCTCCTGACTAAGCAGAGCAACAAAAGTGTGCTATACGAAGGTGTAGCTTTGGGACGCTGTGCCTGCTGGTACTATGAAGAAAACAGAAAAAAAATGAGTTTTGAGGCAGAAAGGACTAACGCAGAGATATAACCAGGCTTAGAAGTACAATCCTAAAACCATGTTAAGGAGTCCATAGAAATACAATGACTTCCCAGCACATCCAGAACAGATGTGCTGCCTCCTGCACAGTAAGATGGGAAATGGGAAAGCTAGGCCTAAGGGTAATCTATTAAGTCTTGTATGTGCTTATCTTTTTCTTTTGGGAAGAATACTTCTATTCAATTTCTTGAGGCAAAGAAATTGCACAGAAATTAAAAAAAAAATCATGACCTTATGAATTCACTTGTGGGTGTGCCATAAAACAGTGGTCCTTCAATTGTGGCCAATGGACCAGAAGCATCAGTAGTGGAAGCCTGAGACGTGTGCAATTTCTCTAGTCTTGCTCATCACTAATGAATCTGAGTTTCTAAATTTCCACTCTGTTGGAGTCTAGCCATCTGTTGGAAACCTCCAGATGATCCTGAGGCTCACTAAAGTTTGACAGCTACTGCTGTCATACACTATTTCTAAAACTTCAATGTGTGTCACTTACCTTGAGATCTTATAAAGGCCAGACTCTGGGTTCCCACTGCACAGATTCAGCAGATGGGGGCTGGGCCCTGTGGATGTGGATGCTTCTCAACCTCTCCAGTAACGAAAATACTGGTGTTCTGAGCTTCACACTTAGACAAGTAGGGTTGAAGAAGGTACTGAATCCTCCTAATGCTTTCCACTGATTAGATGACCTACATTTTACAGCAAAGCAGTAACTTCTTACCTCTTTTACTAAGGAGTTTCATATCTTACATTTGACCATTTGGTGCTTCTGATGATGGAGAAATGGCAAAAAATGATCTGTAATTAGCATCAGATGAATAATTAATGGCTCACAATTCTGGAAAAATAGGTATTGCATGGGAAATTTACGATAATGAATAATCCCTAATTAGGAAGCCCCAACTGATCCAAGATGGAAACATCTTCAATGATCACAATTTCTAAGTTTTCACTTCCTGCTTTGTGATAAAGGAGAAAACTTCTGTGGGGAAGAAGGTTGATCAAGGCAGAGCTTTGACAATGAATGGAGATGTGTGGAGCTATCCAGCTGCCTTCTCACTTGCAATCTGCAAATATGGAACAAGGTACATGGGCATTAACACAAACTTGTGAAAATAATTTTCTTCTTGCCCAAGCAGTTCTTAAATGGCTGTGAGAAATATAGAAATGGCATCCTTAGAGGAGAAAGTTACTTCTGATACTAAGCATGCTGGTAAGGAAGAAGGAGGAAAACAATGAGGAGGAGGAGGAGGTGAAGGAGGAGGAAATGGAGGAGGAAGAGAAGGAGGAGGAAGAAGAGGAGGAAGAGGAAATGGAGGAAAAGGAGGAAATGGAGGAGGAGGAGAAGAAAGGAAGGGAGGAGGAGGAGGAGGAGGAGGAGGAGGAGGAGGAGGAGGAGGAAGAGGAGGAGGAAGAAGAGGAAGAAGAGGAGGCTGAGGAGGTGGTAGCATCTTGTTACTCCCTTGTAAGATACAGCCCTACTGTTCTTTCTTATTTCACTTGACATTGAGAAGAAGGGTCCTTCCATGGCAACCCCTTCTTTAAGAGAATTTGCACTTGCCTTGAAATCAGTACTTAGACTAGTTGGGAAGCAAGGTGAACTCTTTTCTGTTGGAGGCACTTCTGCTTCTGAGTTTTAATTACTTTTATCATTGCTGTGACAAAAATATCTCCTCCAAAAGCTATGAAAAGAAAATTTTCTTAGCTCATAGTTTAAAAGTACAGTGCATCATGGTAGGAAGCCATGGTTGGAAGAGACACAATAGCTGTATTGGCTAGAGCAGCTGGTCTCTCCCTATGTATAATCAGAAAGAGATAAAGATAAATGCTAATGTTAGACTAGTTTTTCCATTTTTCTTTTTATTGGTCTAGGACCTGGGCACACAGGATGGTGTCATCTACATTCAGGGCTTGCCTTGAATCCTCAGTTAAGCTTTTTTTGGATACACCATCACAGATACATTCAGAGATATGTCTCCTGGGTCTCTTAGGTCTCCTAGGTCTCTTGGGTGAATTCTGAACCCAGTTACGTTGGCAATTAAAGGTTAACCATCATTCTTGTTCTCCATAGGGGGACAATCATAGTAAAGAATTCAAGTTTCATAAACCAATGGGGAAGACTTACACACCACACCAACCTCTACCCTAGGCTCAATTTCTTCATTTGTACAGTATAAATAATCACATTTTATGGGACATGCTTGTGATTTAGGAAATAGCAATAGTTGATGGGCATGTAATTCTTATGTTTATTTCTAATAGTAATAAATACATTGTTGAAAGAACTCTGTGGATTTTAATTTTTAATTATTTTCATTTCATTTTATTTATTTCATTTTATTTACTCACTATATCCCACTTGCTGCCCCTTCTTCCAGTCACCTCCTCCAACAATCCTTCACTCCCACCTTGTCCTCTGAGAAGGTTGAGCCCCCTCCCCCCCAGGTATTCCCCCACCAAGGCACAACAAGTATCTACAGGGCTAGGCACATTCTTTCCCACTGAAGCCAGAAAAGACAGCCCAGCTAGAAGAACATATCCGACAGACAGCAACAACTTTTTGGATAACCCCTCGTTCAGTTGTTTGGGACCCTCATGAAGACCAAACTGTATGTCTGGTACAGTGGGGAAGGTAGGTTCAGCCCATGTATGCTCTTTGTTCTGTGATCCAGTCTCTGAGAACACAAGGGTCCAGATTAGTTGACCATTGGTCTTCCTCTGGAGTTACTATCTTCCCCAAACTCTTCCATGAGAGTCCCCAAGCTTCATCTACTGTCTGACTGTGGGTCTCTGCATTCCTCTGAGTCAGGTGCTGGGTGGAGCCTCTCAGAGGATGGTCATGCTAGATTCCTATCTGCAAGCATAATAGAGTATCACTAATAGTGTCAAGGATTGGCACTTGCCCATGGGTTGTGTCTCAAGTTGGGCCAGTTATTGGTTAGCCATTTCCTCAGTCTCTTTTCCATTCCTAGTCTTTGAAGAAATACTATGTAATTTTAAGAAACACTATTATCTAGTATGTATTATATGCTATTATATATAATAAAGAGAAAGAAGAATTCAGTGAATGTTCTGGGCCAAGTTCTGATTCTGTGTGCCCTCTAAAATATGTCTGCCTCTTAATCTCTAGAACCTGTGAGTGGCACTTAATTTGGAACAACAATCATGGAAGATCTAATCAGGGATCCTGAGATGAAACTATCCTAGATCATCCATTTGAATTCCATGTCTAATAGTAGCTCTCTCCCTGTAAGAAATGCAAAGTATATCACAGACACAGAGACCCCATGAAAGCAAAGGCAGAGGAAGGAGTACCATAGGCATTTGCCCAGAAAGCAGCCCAGCTGACAACCACAGGAACCTGAAGAAGCTGGGGATGACTCCCCCATACAGCATTTGGAAGGGCCTCTAAATCCACAAGAGAATGAATATCTGCAGCTTTAAGTCATCCCTAATTCTGGAAATTTGTTACAGCAGCCACAGGAAACCAATACAGTAAGTACATCGAAGTAAGAACATTTGGTTTCCTTTCCAGGGAATTAGGACCTGGCACACAGACAAATCTCTCAAGAAGGCGAAATTTGTCTTTGGCAATTTTCCATCTCCCTAGGTGTAGTGGTGAGAAGGCAGACAAGATTCTTTTTAAACTTCTTCCAGGAATTTTTTTTCTGTCAGCATTTATACTCTGTATTTTTTACTTTACCTGCTTCAGCTCCTACCAAAACCTGGCCCAAGGTTTACTCTGACAGTAGAAGAGTTTTGAACAAGTCAGCAGTAGGGCATGCCATGTCTGCACCTCTGTCTTGGGTTGTTGCCTTATAAGCAGAGCCAGAGGTAAGATTATTTTACCTAAGTAATTTCTAGAGAGGATAATCTTAGGAGTAAGACAAGGGGAAATTGGAAAGTGAAAGAGAACCGCCACAGAAGGTGTGTCCTGCAAAGCCCAATATGTAGCCTGATTCCACCTGGAATGAATGTCTTTTTTTTTTTTTTTTTCCTAATAGAAAATCTTTCTTTTTAATCTAACATCTCCAGATTGGCAACAAGACCCAGCAAAAAGTACCAAGAATTGTTGTGTCTCTCCCCTCCTGTTAGCTTCTGCACCAAGGGAGCACTTTCCTACAACTGGTGAACTGCACTGACACATCATTGCCACCAGAAGTCCATAGTGTGCACCGTGGTTCTCTGCTGCTGTTGTACATCTAAAAAGTTTTTGTGAATACACAGTGGCACTTGAGTTTAACATTACTATATCCTTCAGAGTGTTTTTGCTGCTTTAATCCTTGTGTTCTGCTCACTTATCTTCCCTTCTGTCTTCCAGGAGGCATTGTTTTTTTTTTTTTTACAGTTTCCATAGTTCTGTCTTTTAAAAATATCACATGGTTGGGATTATATAGCATGACTCCTTTCAGAATGGCTTTTTTTCCCTTAAAACATGCATTTAACATATTTACAAATCTTTTGATGGCATAATAGCCCATTTACTTTTAATAGCAACTGATATAACTTTGCCTGCACACATCAGGTTTATCTATTGGTGTACTGTAGGATATTTTTTCTGCTTCCAAGTTTGAATAGTTACAGATAATTCTACAATGATCATACATGGTTAGTTTTGTGTATGCATAAAACTTTTAATTCACTTAGACAAATACTTAGGATTTAGTGACTAAGCATGGTAATCAAAGGCTGAACAGTCCTTTAACTCTGGTTTCATAGAAGACTAGTTCTTTTGTAATCTGTCTGGGGAGAAAGTCCTAAAAACTTCCTATTTCCATGATATTGTTATAATCAATTGTGCATGCTTAGATTATCTGAATGGGATACTGAATCTTTTCTCTAAAGTGCTGAGAGGGAAAATTGATAGACCAAATAGTACAGGAAATGAACAAATAATATATGTATTGTGTATTTGGATGAATGTTTGAAATGTAAAAGCAATGTCTGGTCTGTAAAGAACACTAACAACTTTAATACTTTTGCTCAAAGTCACAGGATAACTCCTCAGCCCAGAGAATGAGTGACATCCTGGGAAAATGAGTAACCATCCCAAGGGAATAAATGACATTCTTCTGCTTTGTCACTGAGCATTGTTAATTGAGCATTTATTATTAGCCAGGTAGTGACTAGTTGTTTCAGACATATTAGGTATTTATAAAGATCCAACAGTCTAGCGGGAAAATCAAACTGAGAGAGTAACTTTGTTAACTGGTTAACTGAATGCTGAGACAAGAAGTTTGAAAGTGGGGGGATCAGTTGGAGATTAAGCCTAGAAATTGGAACTTAGGAGGTAGTCTTTCCCTTGGGAGTTAGCACAAACCAATGTGAAATAGTGTGGTAGAAGTTCATAAATGAGGAGGTCACATGATCAAACTTAGAGTTTAGATTGTGAGCACAGCACTCTGGGGAAACAGATGGGAGTAGAATACACAAGGTTCAGGTAGGCTGATATAGCTCCTAGGCATCCAATAACTATTACGGATCTACAGTAGATTTGTTCACAGAACAAAAGACAGGCATATTCAGGAGCTATTTAAGAGACAAAATATACAAAGAGAGGTGACATGCTAACTATCTAGCTGAGGCAGAGGTTAGAACTCAAATAACTCACAGGTTTCTAGCTTTTCTACTGGGAAGAATTAGCTATAAACAAAGTCAACATTGAAGGTGATGGGGAGTTAGAACAGGTAAACTTCAGTCACTTTGTCTTTGAGTGATGGAGTGGGCCTTACAGAAGAGTTCATCACCAGAAATTGAATCTAGTAATGAATCTGTGTACAGAAGCTATCAGAAACCACAATGTGGATGGGAATGCATAGATAATAGCAAGCATCATATATTCAGAAATAAGGACTCTTCATGCTCTTTAAATAATGATGATCCTAGAAGTGAGACAGAATATCCCAGCACTCAGGAGGCAGAGGCAGGTGGATTTCTGAGTTCAAGGCCAGCCTGGTCTACAGAGTAAGTTCCAGGACAGCCAGTGCTACACAGAGAAACCCTATCTCAAAAAACAAAACAAAACAAAACAAAACAAAACAAAACAAAAAAAAAAACCAGAGAGAGAGAGACAGAATAGAAAAGAAGATAGTGGGGCAAGTGGCCCAGGAGCATGCTATCACAAAATCTAAAAGATTGAACTATTAGAAAGGATTGTCTAAGTCAAATAAGAACACCTGTACAATGTGCTTCTCTGGTTTAAAGACATGTAGACTGATTGAGTGATAGGATGAAGAGAGACTGAATTATGCTGGGGAGTGGGGTGGGCAAGGACAAATGAATACTGAAATGTCTGTTGAAAAGTTTTAGCATGAAAAGATTGGACTACATTAATTACATTAATAGTAAGTAATCATGCCCACTGACCAAACCTCAGATCTTAATCCAGCATTGGATCAGGGGAAGGGGCAATGCTAGAGAAAACATTCACAATTTAGCTTGAGGAAAAGATGATTGCCCCTGATGAGGATATAGAATAGGGCATGGAAGGATCAGAGAATTTCCTGATCCTTCACAGCACTACACTTCTTCAAATGACCCCATGGAGCAAGTAGTTAGTGTGCTTATACTTTAGTTTGTAAATAACTTTAAATCCACTATAAATAATTTCATAAAAATCTAGGAAAGAAATGAAGATCAAAACATCTCCACAAAAAGGAAACATTTCTGTGTTCTTCCTTTAATAAGTTTGTATATAAATCATTTATATGTCTTTATACCAAGTGCACAAAATCCCAGAGTCAGAAAATTACATTGTTTTCATAGTGCTACTGAGCTATTGAAAAATCAGGATGCAAAGCTTATTTTGTTTTATTTAAAAATTTATGTTCTTGCTTCTTCAATCATTCTTCTTGATAAATGCCTTAGTAAGAATGTTTATCTGAATACATTTTACAAATAAGATACTCCTAAGAGGGTGGAAATTTTTAGATGGAATTTGATATTGGTCTTGAAAGATTAATAGAATTTAGATTAGGTGTCACTAAACCCTGTGTCTTAGGGTTTTATTGCTGTGAAGAGACACCATGATGACAGCAACTTTTATAAAGGAAAACATGTAATTGGGGCTGACTTAACAGTTCAGAGGTCTAGTCTTTTATCATCATGGCAAGAAGCATGGCATCATACAGTCAGACATTGTTCTAGAGAAGGTGAGAGTTCTATAGCCAGATTAGCAGATAACAGAAAAAGAAAGTGAAAAACTGGTCTGGCTTTAGCATCTGACACCTCAAAGCGACTGACCCTGAGTGGAGTGACACACTTCCTCCAACAGGACCACACCTACTTCAACAAGTCCATATCTCCTAATAGTGCCATGCCCTATAGGCCTATGAAGGGCATTTTTATTTAAACCACCATACCCTGGATCATATTTAATCCACCATATTTCTGTATAGTCTACGAGTTAATGTCATTTTCATTTCCTTAAATATGCATTATTAAAAGTTATGTTAAAATGTTCAAACACAGGACTGGAGTTATGGCTCAGCAGTTAAGAGCACTGGCTGCTCTTCCAGAGGTCCTGAGTTCAATTCCCAGGAACCACATGGTGGCTCACAACCATCTGTAATGGGATCCAATGCCCTCTTCTGATGAGTCTGAAGACAAAGTTAGTACACCCATATATATAAACTAAATAAATAATTCTTTTTAAAAATGTTCAAACATAAGTAGTTACTTAATTATGCTTTGTGGTCCATACATGCTTATCTGTTTCACCTTTTGTAGACATTTTTCTGACTCTCGGTTCAGAGAAGTGAGTGAGAGTATGGGTAACTGTCAGGACATTCACGAGTTCAAATCTCAAGTAAGAAACCAGGATGGAGTGTTCTGGACAATGCAGCCAAGTTCATTTCCAGTGTGGTCAGGCTTCAGAGAAACTTTGTTACCACCAATGAGGTTTGGACAAAATGTTGCTTCACTTGCATAATTACCTCTTCAACCCACGTTTTAAGATACTCCAGGGCAACAATCATTGTTTTTCCTACCTTCGTGTCCTTGAAAATTCTCACACATGGCTGATCACAGACTACAAACTTAATCAATGCTAGTTAATGAACAGTCCCTTGCTGTGTAGGCAAGCTAGTTAATCATCACCAGTATCCTTCCCAAGTCTATTGTCACACACTGACAGCCCCAGTCTCCCTTATGATGAGACTGAGATGTTACAGTCTGAGGGACAAGTGTGTCCACCAAGTGTCACAAATGGTGGGCATATAGAGGGAAGAAAAATCTCTAGAAACAGCCTTGCCTGGTGAGTAGCTAATTATAATAGCTAAATCCTAGCTAGTCTGAATGTCAGAATGTGAACTTCTAGCTGGAGTGTGCTATTTTAAATAAGACAGCTATGCCCACCTTGACATTTTAAGGACGTTCAGCTTACGATATATAGCCCAAAGCTGAGCCTAGGATCAGGAGGAGGTACAATCAATGGGTGATTGATGAGATGCTAGAGACACAGATTCAGTGTGTGACACATCCAATCATCCAGGACAAGAGTGTTTGCCAAAATGTCGCAGCACCTGCTGCTATCTGACACGCGGGATGCAGAAGTGTTTCAAGGCAAGGGATGAACCTGATGGACATGGCTTCCCCTCCCCCTGCAACTGGCGAGTGCTCAGAAGAACACACCAGACACCTGCCATCGGTAAAGACAAAATGGAAACACTCAGGGGCAGGCAGCATGAGGAGAAGCAGGATGGCATCTTCGCCATGCCAGGAGAGGGAGAACAGGTGCTCTTTCTCTGAGGGCTGCTGCTCCTGGCAGGGCACTGGATGATGGCCACACTGCTGAGCCACACACATGACCTCCTCTTGGCAGCTGAGCAGCAACAGAGACACCACCGGCCAGCAGGACGCTGAGATAAAAAGGCCTCTCAGCATTGCTTCCTCTGCTTTACAGGCAAAGGTAATGCATGACTCCCCATGCGAGTTGATTTTTAAGATCCTATGTCCGTCCCCCAACGCCTCACTGAATGATTGACTTGCCAGCTAATTTGATTGTTTTCCCTCTTGGCATTTGCAAGACATGGATTTTTCTATGTTCTTTCTCCCCTCTGCCTAGTTTGCCTCCTTGGAGGCTGTCTGGGAAAGTGTTTTTCAAGTCACACTGTTAAGAAAGACAGGGAAGTGCTGGAGCTGACGCTTCCCTGCAATCATTTGTACCTAAAAATAAGTAAATCAAGCTAATATGCTAGAGATTCAACAAGAGAATCGGAAGGTTACTCATTTGTGCAGGGAAATTGATTGAGGCACTTCCTTTTTACTCTAGGCAGGGTATAATTTTTTCCTCTTTCTCATGTTCACAAACCCAAAAGACTTCCCTAGCCAGAGTTCATCCGAGGCTCATGAGAAGAACCCCACCCAAAAATGTTTGGAATGTACCGATTTCTAATGACTATGTTCACCCCCTCTCAACCTTAAGCAGAATTCCCAAAGCTAACCCAAATGATCAGATCAGATGTAAAGGAAACCTGGCTTTCAAAGCAGTGGAGCCCATTCTTATTCTCACAGTAATTCCTGGAGATCAAAGTCTGGAGGAGCTAAACAAGGTGGAATCAATGAGATTAGATGACCATATCTCTGTTTTCTAAATCTTGAAATTCTGGGCCAGCTGCTGGAGGATCGCTTTAAGAAAGAGGAGATGAGCTGACTGACCTATGGCAATGAAGGAACTTGTACTTGAAGTCTGTGCTTTGGAAACAGAAGTCAGACTATCATCAACCCTGTTAAGGATTCATTGAGAGGAAGCAAACAAAAGCAGGCAAAAATAAAAAGTATATACTATGATTTTATTTATGGAAACAAAACAAGTTTTCCTACCAATACCACGATACTACTGTTTTGAGGTATAATTTACATATCCATTGGTGAGCATTGACAAGCATATGTGCCCAAGAAACCCACTACCTATCAAGCATCAGGACTTAGCTGTGTTCCAGGACTAAAGGGTCAAAATAAGAGGATTACCAGCCTGGGAGCAGTCAGGACAGTCTCCTTTCCATTACATTTTTGAGAATGTCAGATTCAGGAAACCATAGTATGCAGAGTATGTGATCTTTCTTTCCCCTGCCTTTGCTTGATCAGAATACTGTTTGCTAGGATGTCTACGTAGCAGTATATGTCAGTAGAACATGTCAGTAACTGCTTCTACTGCGTGGTTAACATTCTATTATATGACCCCAGCATAATCTGTTATGTATTCCTATGTTGAGAGACATGTGGGTAGTTTCCAGTTTGCGGCTCATGAATTAAAACCGCAGTGAATACTCCTATACACTTTTTATTTTGGCTGTGTATGCACTTTTATTTCTTTGAGGTAAATACGTAGGAGTGAAATTAATGGGGTGTGGAATAGGTGACAGAGTTTTAACAGCATTAAGATTCACCAAAATTATTTGACAAAGGAGTAACACTCCCTTGTGCCAGTTGTGTTTGGGACTGCCCCAGACTTCAGCTGTGTTTTAGACTCCTCCAATCCCTCACCCCAGCTATGTTTGAAATTTTCAATGGCCTGGGTCAGCCACATTGCAATTCTTAGTACTCTAAGACTTTAATGCTTTAGCATTGCAATGGGTGAGAAGTAGTATTTCCTTGCAGACTAACTTTTCTTTTAAAGCTGTCCTATTCTGAATCCTAGTCCTACATTCTAGCAGAGCCTCATCTGGGCTGTGAGAGGCAGGAAGGGTTATATTTAGAGTCAGTCTGCATATTTCCATCTTAAAAGAAAACCCCCCAAGCAGCAATTTGAGTTCAAAATTCTTCCCAAGAAGTCTAGTTTCCCTAACAGCTGTTTATAAATATTTACCTTCACATTTTTAACAATGACAATGTATACAGCACAAATACCAGGAGCTTTAAAGTATAAATATTCATCACTGAGGTTGCTGGTTCTTTCTATGTAGGACCCAGAACTCCCCCATCCCTTTGTGGAAGGCTTTCTGGGCTTCTCTGGTATGGGTTTTTTTTTATTGTAGGGGCATGATGTAAGGCGAATTATTTTGCCTCATAATAAAGCATAATATCCTGTTTGATACACTGGATCAATAAAGAGCTACCTCCTGGGCACTCAACTAAAACACAAAGCTCAGTCTCAGGCTCCTGGGAAGGGTGTAATAAATTCAAAATATTCAAAAGAGTGGATTTTTTTCAGAGAAGATTTAGCCTCTTTTGCTTTTCTTTCTCCATCCAACGTAATAGCAGAGGTTGTCTGTTGGCTTAAAGGCACCCAGAAGAGTGTGTGAGGGGATTCTGAGGTAGCTGGGAATTCTCTCTTCCAAAGAAACTCTTAGGAAAAAATATATCATTGGAGTGTGGGACCTGGAGAGATTACAAAGCTTTTGACATTTCACTCAAAATTGTGTGAATCTCCTGAAATAGTGAACAAAATGCCTGAGGATATTTTCCTGGGATATGTAGTTTACAGAGGGCTCCCCAGGCTTCCTGGGATATGTAGTTTACAGAGGGCTCCCCAGGCTTCCTAGTTTCCTAGACCTTTTGGAGATCATGCTAAAAGAAGGTGGTGCTTGTGCATGCTGTGGAGAATATACAGGAAAAAAGGAAGTTGAGATAGAGTTTCGGTCCCACTTCTAATGAACGAACTGTGCATGAGTAACTTGAGTGTTTAATGCCTCGGTTATGATGAACTCAAAATGGACATAAAGGACATCATGGACTTCATAGGATTATTGGAAGAGAGGAATATACTGTGTGACTGTCACCTGGTCAATAAAAGACAAGTGCCAAATGTACGTGTTCTCTTCTACTTCAGTGACACACTTCCTCATTATAGAAGTCTGCCTTTGCTGCCTGTGTGTTGTGTTCAGTATAAAGCAGGCTGGGTCTCTGATAAATAACAAATGGTTTTAAGAGAGAAAATATATCTGTCCATCCTTCCTTCCTTCCTTCCCTCCCTCCCTCCCTCCCTCTCTCCCTCCCTTCCTTCCTTCTAAAAGACTTCCCCCAGAGAATTGATGAATCATATTCCGTCTTTAAAATACAATCTCTGGTGCTGGAGAGAAGGCTCAGTGATTAAACATGCTAGCTGATTTTTCAGAGAGCCCAAGTTCTGTTCCCAGAACTCACAAGCATCTTGAACTACAGTACCAGAAGATTTGATTCCCCTTCTATCACCCTCCCACCTGACTCCTGTATTCACACCATAGGTATACAAACACTTAGGCACACACACACACACACACACACACACACACACACACACACACAAGATATTTTTTTAAATAAATAAAAGGTAATTCTTCCAAAATGTACAAGTGGATGAAGGTGAGAAGATGTGAGGTGGTAAGTGAGCCCCCCTCTATTAGAGAATTCTCTCTAACAGTACAATTAATTGATAGGTAAATATGGATCCTCTCGTTTCTACTTCTATCTCTGCCTGTATCTTTAAATTTTCTACCTATAACAATTGCAACTCATAGATCTTTGTAAAAGTTTATGTCAGATTCCTCTCATGTTTAAGCTGAGGATTCAGCAAATCATAGCCCATGTGCCAAACCTAGCTTATACTTGCTTTTGTGAATGAAGTTTTATAGGAACAGAGGCCTCATTTGTTTATATACTACATGGAGTTATTCTGCACCATGTGCAGTTGATTGGTCCCAGCAAAGTTACTGTACTTCTATAAGGTCTTTCCCAGAAGATAAATTACTTATTATTTAAACCCTCCCTTCTTGAGACTTTCAGCCAGCCTCGAGTCCCTGTAGGAAGAGTAGATGGAACTGTCATCTCCAATCTGAGATGATAAAAAACTGTGCATCCTGGGCTGATTAATTTCATCATGACCAACCAAGAGATCAACATTTTTTGATCATACCAATATCTTCACCTTTTATAAAATCAAGAATAAACTCTAAACCTTTATTTACAAAAATACAGTTTGAAAATCTTAAATAAAAGGGTAAATATAAAAGCAAAAAAAAAAAAAAAAGAATGCCAATAAACTATGCTGAAAGAGTTTAATAGACTTTAAAGAGTGGAAAATCTAAGATTTTTCATTTTGTTTCATTCAACAGAATCATTTGAGATAAACATCTATTAATAAATAATATAATAAATTATCAGCAAAATACAAAGTGCATATATGTATATATATGTGTGTGCACACAAGTGTGCATGAGCACACACATGCTATATCTAAATGCTATATGGGAAACACTAGTATATATATATATAATATTATATATATAATATATATAATTATTATATATAATAATTGAGAGGTGGATTAAATATGCATAAACTATAATACATTTTATCTGTAAAAATTTCTAGGTATTTGACCCAAAAAGTTGTTTTTTCATTAATTTTTCCCAACCCAGAGTATCTTGATTAAAATTCTTTTCAGACATTGTTTCCAGAAGAAATCCCTAGACATAAAATAGCTAACATATCGTTGATGATGTGGGAAACTGTGTACACAAATTTGCCAATACTGTGATGCACAGCAAGTCTCACTGCTTACATGCACAGAAGCCAAGAGTTTTGAAAAATGAAACTCCTTTATTGCAGGTTGGTCCATTGGGAATCAAGAGCAAACTTAAATCTGTCTCATGGGTGGACTGGAAGCAAATGAAAAGATGTTTTCCTACCTTGCAGTAAGGAGAACTTCATAAAATTGGTTTGAATTGGGGATTTTCCATCCATAAAGTTGGCTTTAATTGGTAAATTTCCATTCTCAGTCATCCTGGTCCCTTCTGCAGCTTTTGATCACATTCTCTGTTTCTGACTTAGCTCAGCCAGTCTGATGTTTGCTATCAGACTCCATTTGTTGGATTATTCTGTTCCTTCTTCAGATTCTCCTCATCCATGAAGATTTTTACTTTAACAAGGACTCAAGGTTATTTTTAGGGCATGTTCTTTGTCAACTAGTTGCCTATAGTGAAGTGATCTCAGAGGTCCAGAACAGTGAAGAAGAGGTCTATTATGAGCCACCAGAAATCACAGCAGCTGGAGAACAGGTAAAACACCCAAGCGAAGGGCACCAAGAACTTTTTCTATATATACCAATATCTGACCACTTAGAAGAAATAAATCATCAAGCACAGGCTGCAATGTAGGTTAAAGTTGTTATTAATAAAGCAAATATTTGATGCTGGAGAAATAAAGAAACTGTTTTCCCACAGAGCAACACCAGTGTTTCTAAGAAGGAAAGCCTACTTAAGTACAGTAGTTAAACTTTATTACAGAGGTATAAGCAAAAACATTGTGTCTCCAGACAACTAGCGCAACTGAAGTCAGAAGACATGATCACATCCTTGGAGTATGTGAAAAACTAAAGCCACAAGAATCTGATGTGACTGATTCAGTCCAAGTTCACGGCTAACATAAAAGAAGGGTATCATAGTTTAAAGCAATGCTTTTAAAGAAAAACATTTTTTAACCGGTAAATGTACATTTTACAATATATATAGCCTTAACATTTCATGAAATGTGGTATTAGACAATAACATATTTGTTTTCAGGAGAAATTATATTGAAAAGCACCTGATAAATGAAGAAACTTAGATGATGAATCCACCAGGGACACTTTGTATGGCAATAGATTTATATACTTAGAGCTCAGTGGAATTCTGGGAGGGTCTTGAGAATAAACTGGACTTTACATAACTCTAAGGGGCCACATTTTAGATTGGATTTTGTCAGGAAATTGTGATACATTTTATGTACATTGTTATACATTTATGTACATTGTGATACATTTTATGTACATTGTTATACTTTATCTAGGAGTTAGAAAGATTAACCTGAACTAGACCATAGTTGGAAAAGAACAATGACTCACAGGAGGGAGAGGGGATGGCTTAGTCATTGTCATTGTGCTTAGGTATTACCATTGCACTTAGTCTTAGTCACTGTCTTAGTGCATAAGTGGCCTGGGCTCTGTCTCATTCTAGATGTAATGGTGACGTGGCCTCTTGTGAGCATTACTTTCAGGTTGCACCAGCAAGGCCTGCTGATGTAAAGTATGTGCCCAATTCACCGGACTTATAGTTTAAAGTTAAAGGCCTGAGTCGTGTCTCAGTGTGTGGGAATTTGTTCAGTTTTTATAACCTCTTTGAACTTCAGTTTGCTTGACTATGAAACAGATCTAGTAACACATACTTAAAATGATGAGTGAGAACATAAAGCCGGAATTACGAATGTAACATGACAAGCATTCAGAAATTTGTTGATTCCCTTCTTTGACGGTGCAAGGGGTGGGGGCAAAGCTGCTGAAGCATCCTGGGCCTTGCTTAATGAGGAGCTGGCTGTGTGGGAATGCAAATGATTTGTGCTCTGAGATGTTTCTGTGATGGCCAAGCAAATTCCCAAGCAGAATAGTTATAGGGATTCACACAGCTGGATCCGAGAGTCTCCAGATACATCTGAGGTCCTGCTCTTCCCAAAGCAGGAGATTGAGCCAAACATTCCTGGCAAGTGATTAATTGCAGAGGAGTTCCCTGGAGAGATCTGCAAAGGATTGTGGGAGTTAGTCTAGCGAGGGGGAGAAGTCAAGCATGGGTGTGATTTTGAGTGAAACCTCAACCTCAGTTTGATCCGACAAGGTCTCTGCAGCATAAATTACACATCAGTTTGTGCATCCCAAAGGCAAAGGGGACAGGCATTTGTAGTTCTGCAATAATAGAGGATCACTTATGAGTTCCTGTGGGACCAGACTTTGGGCATCTGTAATGCCTATGGGTGAAGGAGGCAGCTTTTTATAGCAAAAGATGCAGAATCTGGGAATTGGGAAAATAATGTCCAAAAGAAAGATATGTGGATATCTTGATTGACCACTAGTTCATGCCCGTTCTGTGGAAACATCTTCAAATGGGCTACAATGAACTTATTCATGAATGTCTTCTCTAGCCCCACTCTTGTTGGTGGGTCACCTATTACTATACTCTCTTACACAGTGACTCTTCTAGAATCTGTCACTTCTCGTGCATAGCACTAATTGAAAGGCTAGCATTTCAGAGAAATATGTCAGAGATAATATTTAAAAGATGCCATTCTGTCAGGCTTGTCGCTGGAGTGTGACATGACTACAGGAGCCCTGTTAGAAGTAATGAGGCAAGATGAGCTCAAGTTGCTTGGTTCATTCAGCAGCGTGAGACTCAAGGATTGAGATAATATTATTACTGACCATAAATGTTGTTAGGGGGATGGAGAGGATGTTAGTGCCACTAAGCATTACAATCAAATCTCAATAATGACCAGCGAAGCAGCCTAATAAATTGTAGATTATGTGTGCCATGCATATTCATTCTGTCAGAAACCTCATCTTCCTGGCTGCTAGAATTTCAAGGGCTTATGCTACAAGCACTGGGCTTAAAGCCACATGTAGGAAAAGAAAAAAGATGATGAAGGAAAATGATGCTGGGAATTCTCATAGTAGTATTCAAGTCTTGTGAATTAAGCTACTTCACCCCCCTCACTTTTCCACTATTGTAAATAAGAAAATGGTGCAAAGATGCACAATCACTACACGGTAAGAAATCCCAACTTTGAACATGAATGTCGTGAAGGCAGCATATCCTCCCTGAATCAGTCCTGAGAGGGAAACCAGACTGGCTTCCTCTGTCGCTTGTCATGCACCATGGAACAGCAGGTCTCCCAGTCTCATTTCTCTGGCTGCCGGGCTTGCCAAACACATTTTGGAAAAATGAGACGTTCTTGTCACTAAGAAAGAGGATGCCATGTGTGTGCATTTGTTAAAAATAAAACTGCTTTCACCAAATCTCATCCAGGAAAATCTCAGCATCAATGATTTTCATGTTCTGAGGATCTTCCAGAAGCCATAGTTTCTTTAGAATTGACCTTTGACTTCTGGGGATTTTAGGTCTCTTTAAAGAGGTCCATTTTAGAGGGTGTCTCTACTTTCCTCCGGGTTTAAGACATTAGGTGACAGACGGCATCTCCCAGATGTAATTTCTTTCTCACTGGCCTCCCTTTGCCCAAGAAGCTGCTGCCCCCTGGAGCCAGACAGTGGTACATGTACAGACTTCTACATCTCCAGCCCATCCTACTCCCAGATGAGAACAAGCAAACCCCTCTGAGACATTTCTTGGCTAGTATTAAGTTTTTTGCATAATAATTATATGACGTCCACCCACCTGCTCCAGCTCACATCTTTATTCCCACGAGAATACAAATTCAGACAGAGAAAATGATTTACTGTAGACACTGTATGGGGGCAGAGTCTCTTCCAGTGTTCCTACTACCAGTAACAAAGTCCTGAAGTTCAAGCTTCACCATGATGCTTAGCTCCCTAAACATATCTTTGGCTCCTTTCAGTATCAAGGTCTGGATTTAGAAGAGAGGAGGTTTGCAGACCACCTTTGTGCCCTCACAGCAGTCTTCCACAGAAGCTAGGACAAGCTAAAAGGACCATGGTCCCTGTGAGTAAACTCAAAACTCAAGTGGGTGGCAGAATGGGGCTTTTACTCTCTCAAGGATGAATCTTTACCTTCCTAGCCTTATGTTTGATCCTCTCAAATCCTTGGAATCCATTAACTGCCTAGATTCCTGTTGAAGAGGCTGAATCATCTGTCACAAGTGCTCAGCCTCACGTTCTTCCCTAGTCTCATAGGGGCTCCTGTGACTCATTGGAGTATTGGGGATAAAGATCCCATCCAATACCTCCTTAATTTAATTATATTAAAAACAAATAAACAAACAAAACCCAACCCAAACCAAACAAACAGAAGGAAAGGAATGTAGACTCAGATAAACCTGATTCAGGACTTCATTATTTCCACTAAAAATATGGGTTAAAGCAAAGCTTATTTGGAGTAACTCACATTCTGGTATGTCAAAGTTTTCTGAGAATCTCACTACAACTAAGGAGTGGAACATTTTTGTGACAGTTTATTATTTTTCTGCCTGCTCTCCTTCTCTTGCCCGTCATCATTGTTTGGCCTTCCCTTCCACAGATACTGAAGATACATGTATGCCTGGTAGCCATGGGGGCCAGAAGAGGTTGTCTGAGGCCCCGGAACTAAAGTTAAAAATGATTGTGAACTACCATGTCTGTGTTAGGAATATAACTGGGGTCCTGGGTAAGAGTAACGAGTGCTCTAAAGTACTGAGGGGTTTTCTGTGGTATTTAAAAATTGACATTATAATTGCATCACTTTCCAGTTCCCCTTTCTTCCTCTAAACCCTCCCATATAAATTAACAGTTTTTCATTATTTATTGTATGTTGCATATATATTTCATATATATGTATACAGATATATTTCTAAGTACATAAATGCAACCTGCAAAGTCTATATAATATTACTTGTCTGTATGTTTTCAGAGAGTTTTCTATGAGATGGTGTCTCCTAGAAATATCAGAAGCAACAACCATAAAGTCTTCCTAACATGCCTACTTAAAATGAACTGAAGAAGTTCTACAACATTAGATATGCTAAAGTAGACAGGGAAATGCCCAGGAGGCCTCAACCCTATGCAAAACTGTGGGCAACAAAGCAATGCTGAAACAGGATAAATTGTCTTCCCCAGGGAAGAACACACCAATTTGTTATCCAATATGTAATGTTATATTTAAGATTTGCTTCATAAAACAATGTATTTACTGAAAATAAGACAAGAGAGCATAGAACAGAAGCCTGGAGAGGAAACAGAGCCATTTGTGCAGGTGCTATCTAGGACTGCACCTGAAGTCTGCCTTACAGTGGGAGCATGAAAAATGTCTCCATGTGAAAAAGCGCAGTTTTGAAGTCAGATAATTCACGTTTAAATCCAAAACTCAAATTTTCTATGTGAAAGACTTTCCACACATTAGCTAAAGACATAATGAATATCATAATCCTGAATGCCAAACATCCAAAAGACCCAAATCACTAAAGTGTGAGATCTCTGAAGTAAGAATTCACCAAAGACCCAAATCCCAGAAATGTAATTCTAGAGAAATAATTTAAAATTCTTTAATAGCAATTCATTTACATTTTGAAGGAGTATAATGTAAAGAACATAGATATACAACATTATATGTTCTGGGGTGTTTGCAAACCAACATAAGATAAAAACAAACATTTTGTAGTCAAGCGTGCTCATGACACTTGCTAGTGGATAATGCAATGAAAAGAGAGGACATAAGCCATATGAATGAGCGCTTGTTACTGCCCAGAAGCTGAGCGCACCCAGTTTCACTACTGCAGTGAACATATGTGTAACATGTTTTGACAAGATGGGTCAAACCCTGCAATGCTCATCATTGCATATGCTATACCTGAAGAGCTGTGATCTCATGATTCATCATCTTTTGCAAATGGAGATGCTTTTTAATGTTGTGTGGCCAGTCCACTCAGTCTAAATGTTCAGGTAAATGCATTTTGGCTGAACAGAAAACTCTAACTTCACTGATGTTGGAATTCATTTTCAGACATCTAATTGTACCCGACTCAGAATCTATTATTGTGATATACAGATTTAATTAAAACCCAATTTTTTCTTCAAAGTCCTCAAGGTTTTGTAGTATGCTTTTTAGAAGATTTTTCAGCCACTAATACATAAATGTTCCCTAGAACATGCAGATCTATCAGGGAACTGTGTTAGTTTCATTTCCTATTGCTCTGATAAACAAAAACAATAAACAATAAAAGCAATGTACAAAGAGCTTATTTTAGCTCTAGGTCCTAGATAATAGTCCATCACAGCAGAGAAGTCAAGGCTGCAGAAACTTGAAGCAGCTAGTTAGATCTACATTCAAGGACAGAGTAGAAATGAAAGTATTTATGTTTATATTCAGCTCACTTTCCCTACTCAGATAGGATCATCTATCATCTATCTGCCTAGTGAATGGTGTCACCCACACTAGGCAAGTATTTCTATCTCTATTACCTAATTAAGACAACAATCCCACCATCTCCACAGACATGCCTATAGACCAATTCCCCATTGATAATTTCCACCTGAGTGATTCCAGACTGTGTCAAGATGATAAACAAAACTATTCATTTCAGATCTGAATTTATTCATCACTTAAAAACAGTGTGGGAAATTTTGAACGTGTGAAAGTGTATTCCATTAGCCAAAGTACTGCATGAGTTAATTTTTCTGTGTCAGATTTAATGATTAAGTTATGGAATCTATCTTTTTCAACAATCAATATATAACCAGGAATAATTCCCCATTTAAAGTATTTTAAAACCTTAAGGAAAATTTTGTATCATTAAGTACTTTCGTATGAAAAGGTTGCAAGATTCTCAAATTCTTTTATTCTCTAAGTAATAAATCCCTAGCGCAATATGTGAAGTATGTGTGGAGGTAACATACAAGTGAAGACACTGGCAACTGTTATAGACGATCAAAATCACACCAGTTTCTTCCCCTGAATTTTCCTCTCTATCCCTCACATGGAACTGCTATCAAACCCCAGTGGGAACTTCACTGCCTGGGATCTTGACGTTCTGTAGTTTAACACTAAGGAATTTAATCATTTGAAGCTGTGATATTTAGGAACTTTAGTCTTTAGGAATTTTGGACTGTTGAGAGTTCAACATTCTGGACTATGGAATATGAAACTGTATCTTTTAGAGTTATGATAAAGTCCATACCCAAAGGACTTCAAGTTAGTGCCATGTGCCCTGTATTCCTGTTATTTATCCATATGCATCCTGGTGGAGATGAAAACAAAACACGTATTTCTGTTAGTTTACCAATAGGCCTACTTTGGACAAATTAGTGTTTTATGGGAAAGAACAGGGAAGGTTATAGTGTTGAGTTTTCTTTCTCCTTTTTCCATCAGTATTAGTCACATATGCTGTGATTAGTGACTAATTGAATAACTGTCAACCAGAGGCAAGCTAAGTTAACATATAAAGCCGATCTCTACAGTTCTTCCCTTGCCAGCCTAGTAACTGCATATGCCTTTAAATCTATGTACATCCAAAGAAAGACAATGACACCAAAGTAGAGTTCTCACAAAATACAATTATCCTATATGCAGTAGAAACTTTACACTTTCTACAAAAAGGGTAAAAAAGGCCTTTGGTTGATATACTGAAACTTAAATATAATATTCTAGGGTTAATGACAATGTATTTTATGTTTGTGATAAGAGAGCAAAAAGGAAAAAGGACACCTTTTTTATCCAAAGAGGAAAAAGATATTTGTTGTGCTAGAGATATGGCTTAGTATAATGCTCGCTGTGGAAGCATGAGGATCTGACATTGAATCTTTAGCACCATACAAAAGCTGAATGCCATAGTATACCTATAACCCTAGCAGAAGAAGTAGAGACATGAGGATCCTAGAGGCTTGGGGGCAACAAATCTAAACAAATTGATAAACTACAGGTTCAATGAGAGACTGTCAAAATTAATGTCGAGGGGAATTGAGGACAACACTAAATACTGACCTATGGCTTTCACATACATGTGCAGAGGTATATATACATGCGGGTGCACACAAATATATTCATACACATCAAAAAGATACTTGCTTTATCTATGTGTGGGTGCATGTAACAATATAACTACTAAAATCTTACTTTTTACATTTGATTAAGATTTAATCAGTGGTTCTCAATCTTTCTAATGCTTCAACCTTTCCTCATGTTGTCGTGATCCCCAACTATAAAATGATTTATGTTGCTACTTCATAAC
>JADRCH010000870.1:1363143-1399147 GCA_019843965.1 Rhynchomys soricoides | reverse complement strand
AATGATTTATGTTGCTACTTCATAACTGTATTTGCTACTGTTATGAATTGTAATGTAAATATTTTTGGAGATACAGACTTGCCAACAGTGGGAGCTGGAGTGCCTCTGACTCTTTTGCCTGTGCTTGGGACCTTTTTCTTCTTCCTACTAGGTTATATCATCCAGCCTTCATATGAGGGTTTGTTCCTAGTCTTAATGTAACTTGTTAGCCATGTTTGGTGGCTATCCCTGGGAGGTCTGTTCTTTTATTTGAAGGGAAATGGAAGACAAGTGGATAGGGAATGGGGAATGGAACAAGAGAAGTAGAGGGAAGGGAAACTTCATTCAGAATATAATGTATAGGAAAAACTGGATAAATTAGTTCCAATCACATAGCTAGAATTTCTAAGTAACTTTTTCTATTTACCATATTTTATTTGACAGGCAACTCATTTGATTATGGTTCTTTACCCTCAGCTGGCTTCGTGCCTAGTCATAGTCTTTATTCTGGGGGACTGACCCAAACTTTGATCCCTAAAGATGTGAACTATTACTAATCTTCACTTGGCTGAGTGGTTTCTGTTTCCTGTGATTTAATCTCAATTCTAAGGATGCTAAGAGATTCCTTGCATATGCATGAGAAATATTGTTTGTCACTTCCATTGTGCTGTAGTAAGCCAAACCAAATCACCTAATTAGCACACCTCCTCTTTCTGTGACTTGGAGGTATAGTATAGGGAATCCAAGGTGGCCAGGTCTGACATCTGCTTCAGTGGAATCTTGTTGTGTCTCCTGAAAGAAGAATTTCTCTCTTTGGAAATAAAACTTCTAGGTTAGACTGGCAGAGCATAAAGCCAAAGGCATATGGCAGAACACTTTTGCATAGGTCATACATAATAAAAGTGAGAGATTCTACTTCTATTTCTACTCCTTGATCCCTGGAACTTTAAATGCTTGCTACCAGAGAATCACAATCTTTAGTAGATAACAGCCTAGACATCCATCAAAATGTATTTGTAAAGTGTTGCTTCTGGCTGGGATTATATCCAAACCTTCAGTAGACCTCAAACTGCTCATCCAGCTCATTAGATCTGTGTTTTAGGTTGCTGGGACATCTTTATTCAAAGCCACGTGTTCTTCTCTGTTAGTTGAGGGTCTTCTGTCCTCTTATGGGAGTATCATCTCTTTAATCTACCTGAGCTCAGAGTTTTCTCTTCTTTCTTTCATGTCAGATTTTCTTCCTCCTTGTTCCTTTCTCCACAGAAGCAACAGTCTTAATGTTTCTTTTTATATTTCTCGAGTTCCTGGACTCAAAGAGAAAGAGGAACGAAAGGTTCTGGAAGGAGTCAATAATCAATACTAAAGTCATCTTAGTAGTTATTTCTAGGTCAGACTATGCTCAGTCCCATGCATACTGAATATCTTAACCCAAGCTTTAAGGCATAGTCATCATTAGGGACATATACATAAAGCATTTCAAAATAGTAATTTTTGAACATTCACTCTTTATCATTTCCTTTGTGTTGTGACCTCTTACCTTCTCAGTTAGAAGCATCTACAGTGCCTTTGGATAAGCAGATCATTAGAGAGAAAATGAAAAGAAGAAACAGCCAATACTCAGCTTTCAGACTTCCAAAACAGTCTTTTGAGAATCAAAAGTCATAGAATTAGAAAGAAAACAGAGAATCCTTGGGTCAAAATGGCATCTCTGCTTTAGCTAGCTATGCAGCAAGCAAAAAAATATTTTAAATGTGTTTAGAATCAATAAAAGACAATCATTTCTTGAGACAAGGAAGAAGATAGAAAAACACAATAGCAAACAGACTATTTTTTTCTTTGAGGGCGGAGAAAGGAGTAGTTTCGAGCATTTGGTCACTTTGTGTGAAGAGTACAGAGTCTTCTACAGGGTGTGTTAGGAGTGACCTGCAGCATGTAAAAGGAATTTAGCTGTCATTATTTTATTGACAATAGAATTATGGGTAGGTGGAAACATGAAAAAATGGATATGTAAACAAATGGACACATGAATTTTCTGAAGTTGCACCTGCTGGGCTACTGAGCTGAGCATAGGAGGCTCCATGTTTTCAACCTGGCAGCTGGTAAGAAAGACAAGCTCCAGATTATGTGTACTCACTCAGGGAGACATCTGGAAGGCAGACAACTGACTTTCTTATAAGGTGGTCTTTTGTTTGTTTGTTTGTTTGTTTGTTTTTGTTTTTAAAGGAAATTTTACCAAGTAACTGTAAAACAGAGGAAGAATAACAGCAATAAAAACACAAAATATGAGGAATCAGACACAAGCTGCACCAGACTCATGATATGTAAATGATCTATTAAAATACAGAAAACCACAACCAGTCAGTACAAAGAGCTGTGAAACCCAGTGCCAGTGGATACTAAATGCTGCTGCACCTAAGGCTCAGGAAACTTTGAGGAAGAGCAGGCCAAAAGACTGTAACAGCAAGAGGCTCAATGTGTTTGTTGTGAGTCTGTATCTCCTAGAAATTTCAGAAGTTATATTCATAAGTTCTCACTAACATGACTGGGCAAGCATGTACTGAACAAGGACCACACCAATGAACATGCCCAAGTTGGTAGGGAAAAGCCCAAGAGACCTCAACCCTACAGGAAGAACTATAGGCAATTAAAGAACACTGAGATCTTCCCCAGGGAAGATTATAACCACAATTAAGGCGAATACCTAAGAGGGTTCCATCATTTTGATTTGAGAAAACTGAGGAAAAGACAACTCTAATGTAAATTTAGAAAAGGCAGATTATTGGCTTCCAAAGCATGTGTTTGGATAGGACTGCTTGGAGGAACTCTTAGAAATGTTCCCTGCCATGCTCAGGGTGATAACTACATGTTTTGTTTGTTTGTTTATTTGTTTTTTTAGTTTTCCATGGTTTTCTATTGCAGATAGATAATGTATAAACAATGCATTGTTTATCCATTAACAAATGGTAAGCCATGAAAACACACATATAATAACTTTAGACAGATATAGCAGGTTATATTTAGGAATATATATGTATATTCATATGCATACATATACTCACACACACATACATATTACATATTTAAATTATGAATTAATAAAAAAGAAAGATGGCATGATTTTGGAAGAGAGCAAGGAGGAGTATGTGTGAAGAGTTGGAATCAGGAAGGTTGAGGGAGAAATGTAATTATATTATAATGCTCCATTTCATTTTTAAAAATGAAAAAAATTAATGAAGTTGAAATGGGCTTTTCCCGTACAATAAAAATAGCATTCAAAACACCAACCTATAAAAAGATGTTTAAAAAAAACCATAAAAACAGATAAATAATAAGTAAATATATAGCAAAATAAAATTTAAATCAGCATTACTAAAATAAAAATGGATACGATGTGATTATGGAAAAGAGAGCATGGCAACGGCCATCAAGCCAGTCAATGAAGTTGTGAAAATCCAGACATACACCTGCAGAAGTAAATGAATGATTAGGAAGTCTGAAAATCCTGGAAATTTTTAAACAAAACTCTTACAAACAAGTGAGTTGAGAAAAGCAACAAGAATGAATGAAATAGTTTAAATACCAACTTATAGCACTGAGTTAAATAGACTTAACTCACATTTTAGTACAGTCATCCCTGCGATACTTCATTGGTCCATTTTTTTCTTTTTAAAAATATTCTGTGTATAATATTCAGGGACAAAGCATAGGCATACAATGAATTATTAAAACCAGTGGGAATTGGAATCACTGAATTCATGATCAAAATATACCACAATCAAATTCATAATGCTTTACCACAAGAAAAGCCAAGTAATAAGTATGTTGTCTGAATTGACTGGTGACGTAGAGAATGAGGAGGGGATCTACAGCAGGCTGTGGTGACAGGTTTGGCCCCAAGAAGCCAAGAGAAAAGTGAGAAATCAGTTCTCAGAGAACCTGCAGGAGTGCAAGCACTGAAGATATAACCTGACACAGCTGTCTCCTGAGAGGCTATGCCAGAGCCTGACAAATACAGATGTGAATGCTCGCAGCCAACCATTGAACTGAGCATGGGGACTCCAATGCAGAAGTTAGGGGAAGGACTGAAGGAGCTGAAGGGGTTTGCAACCCCATAGAAGAACAACAATATCAATCAACCAGAGCTCCCAGAGAATAAACCACCAACCAAAGAGTACACATGGAGGGACCCATGGCTCTAGCCAAATATGTATCAGAGGATGACCTATGAAGGCTCGATAGATGCCCCAGTGTAGGGGAATTTGAGGGCAGAGAGGCGGGAGTGGGTGGGGGAGCACCCTCATAGAAGCAGGGGGAGGGGTAATGGGATAGGGGGTTTGCAGAGGGGAAAGCAGGAAGGGGAATAACATTTGAAATGTAAATAAATAAAATATACAATGAAAAACAAAAACAAACCATCACCTGTGCTGTGTGTCTCCTAGGAGGGGAGTCAGTGCAATTCTTGTCTCCCACAGTGGTGCACCAGTTAAGGACATGCTGACAGTAGATGTGACTTGTGCTGTGGGACTTTGCCTGGCTCATTCTGAACTGTCTGAAATGATCAATCACTTCTAATGGTAATACTGTATGATAACCTTAAAAACAGTGATATTCTTAATTGCTTGAAGTTCAGTAGTGGTGTTGAGGTCAAAGACCAGAACTTCAGAGGTGCAATTGACTTCATTTAAAGGAAGATAGGTATAGTAGTCTATGTTCAGGATACTATTATTTGGTAAAAATAGTTTTCTTTCTAAAACTGAAGGTAAAAAGAATGAAGAAGATGTGGGCTTTCTTTCTTCTTTTTCAGAAAAACACAGCTTTTATTTGCAGCCCCATGGAGAACACTCCATACATCCCAAAACTTTGGATTTAAAGAATTTAAATTGTTTAACTTTTAATCCTTAAATTTAAATTTAAGAAGACTGCATAGATCCCATACATATACTCTGCAGTCTTGTATAAAGGCCAGGAATGCCTTCTTATTTTGATAGTCACAAGAAGTCCAATTTTGAATCTCAGTTGATATCAGTGTACGTCATATGGTGTGTGTGTGTGTGTGTGTGTGTGTGTGTGTGTGTGTGTGTGCATGCACATGGGGCACCCGTGATGGACATGTGTGTGAGCCATACTCATGAGATTGTGGGAAAAGTTAACCATTTTGAGACAGGTCTCTCACTAAGGTAGAAGACCCCAATTTCACCATTAGTCTGGGCTGGTTAAGATGACAAGGGGTAACTACGAACTCTGAAATGTTTAATGAGAGAAAATTATCTTATTTGTGTAAATGGGATAATAACATGATGAGTTTAAGGAGAAGTTGCCCTTAATCTACTTCCAAAGGGTAGTGAACAAAGTGAGAGGGTGTGGGGAGGGTGGGGGATTTCTACACTGAAAACACATCCTCACAGTTGGCAGAATCGTCTACATGATAGAAACAATGAAAGACAGTGTCTTTCTATGGTTTATACACATGAAAGAGAGTACATTAATGACTGTAGTCTCAAAATTTCTACTCAAAGTTTTTAGATATTTCTCAGCATGGTTCTGATGTGGAAATTTCATCTAAGTAATTTCCAGACTCATTTACTTTTGTTTTTATTAACTTTAGATTTTAGTGCTATGCCTCTAGAGTGCTTGATAGTATCTCATTTTTTGTTTTGCTTTGCTTTTTTATATGTAAGATACTTATTTTATGTGTTGAATTTTTATATCTAATCTCATTTGCAAAGTAAAACATTTATCTTTGGTTGTTCTCATATTCATATCAAGTGGTTATGGTCTGCTGATTTTCTGTCTCTCATTTATTTTATAGAAGTCCTTATGATTCACATTTTGTCAGTTCCAATGTGGCTCTAAAACTGGTTTGTATCCTTTTCAATTGACTTCCTCTTGGCTTTCTTTCCCTCCAAGTTTTGGCAGAAAAATTACAAGTTTTTGAGTTAGGAGTCGTACACCCTTATGGAACGGCTGCCTTTTCACCTTCAGGAATATCTGAGTCCACACAGAGTAGCTAGCCTCCCAAGTTTATCTTGTTACTCTTTGTTTTCACCCGTTGTCACTGCAGTGGGTTATTAAAGGATGAATGAATGTGGCCTGATTTGTTCTCTCTCAACAGTACACCAACAGGATCCAAAGGCACTCCCCAATTCTAACAGCAGTGCTTTCAGTCTAGTTCTAGATTCGCCTGAGAGTAGGAGACAGAACTCTCCACACCAGGCATCTCAGCAATAATTTCCAATTTTATAGTCTACAATAATGTTTTATGATTTGCCAAAGCTCATGTATCAGGAGAAATTACTGCAGTCTCCTACGTGTCTGCTCACTTTAGCCTACGTGTAGAGGATCAGGAAATATGTAAAGTATTTAAAACTGATGAAAGACAATTTTCTGCTTGAACAGCAGAAATTTGATTGCACGTTGCATATAATGAATACTCACACATGGCTGGATTGTAAAGGAAAGATAAAGGATTTAAAAGGCATTTGAGACTTGTTCAGCTTTTGAAGTTTTACAGAATTTGTTAAGTCCTTGTCAGGCAGACTTAGCAAAAGGAAGGAGAATCTGCTGTCATCACAACAATGCCTTTTTTCCCATTTTAACTGGAAGGCACTACATTTGACTATAAAGAATTTAGGAACTAAATAAATATAATTCGTATGTGTGTAAAGAACGTCTAAAGACTTTTAGACCAAAGGATTCTGATAGTAGAAAAGTGGGACAGGATGATCAAAATAAGATTAATATCTCTATATTCTATTATTGGGAGCTTGGTGGTATATTTATCAAGATCAGGGTGCTCACTGAGCTTAGAAAAAAATTTCAAACATAAAATGTGAGATAAAATTATGCTAAAGATTCACATATGTGTGTAGACTATGAAAAGAAATGAAAGATTGTTTTTGCATTTAACAATTCATAAACAGCAAGCAGTGATAAAACTTTTACTCACCAAATTTGTAAGACACAACTTCTTAGAAAGTAATAACATCAAATGTTATGTCAAAAAAAGAAAAGAAAAACTGGACTTTCTGTTAAGGAAAAACAGCAAAAAAAAAAAAAAATACTAAAAAAATTGAAACCAAAACACAGAAATAAGAAAGTAACAACGATGATTAATTATTGAAAATGACATGACTATACCACAGCTCGATCAATAATTCTACTTGTATTTTGTTTAACAGATAACAAAGCTATGCAAAGTTTCTGTTTGTAAAGATCCAGGGAATATAATTATGGAGATGATTGTGGAGAAACATGGCTCTGTATTAGATAACAAGTAACGCTGACACCAAAGGAAGTTTTGAAGAAATGTGATTGCTTCCACAAAGAATTTTTCAGTTATTTTATTTAAAGGACAGTCGTAGCATTTTATTTTTGTTTTTTGAGGTCCTTTCAGACTGATTCCACAGTGGTTGTCCTAGTTTTCAGTTCTATCAACAGTGTGTTTTCTGGGTGTCCATTTTATCAAAGTTTGCTGTCATTCATATTCCTGATCTTGGTCATTCTCACTAGGGTAAAATGAAATCTTAAAGTGGCTTTAAACTGCATTTACTTAAATGTTAAGGGTACTGAACACTTTTTATGGTGTCTAATAGTCATTTTTATTTCTGACTTTGGAAACTTTGTGTTTAATTTTTATATCCCATTTTAAATTAGGTTGCTTGTTTTCTTCCTGTTTACTTTTATAAGTTCTTTGTATATTCTAGATAGATAGATGTAGTCACCCGATGGGTAGACTGCTTCTTCATTCTACTGACAGTTTTGTTTACTGGAGGAAGCCTTTTAATTTCATGAGATGTTATTTGTCGATTGTTCGTCTCACTTTTGCACTGCAAAAATCCTATTCAGAAATCTCTACCTGTGCCTATAGGTTGTGACACCCTCCCTCCTTTCTCCTCCAGCACTTTCAGAGTTCCAGGTCTTATGCTGGGTCCTTGATCCGCTTGAAGTTGAGTTTTGTGTAGGGTCAGAAATAAAAGTTTACTTTTTTTCCTGTGACTTGAAGCCTAGATTTCTCAGGGCTTGGGGTTGATTGGGACATATGAGGTGAAGTGTGTTAGAGGGAGTGAGAAGAAAGCAGTGGTGGACAGACATGATTAATAAACATTGCACAGATGTGTGCAAAGTTCAAACAATAAAATGATCATTAAAATAAGTATAATAAATGTCCAAAGAATAGACAATTATAACTTAGAAAAAATTTTAGAGTCTAGAAGGAGCAAATTGAAACTTATTAGTATTTTATGGTTGGCTCATATCTTTAATCCCAACCGTGGGAAGTAATGATTCAGGATTTTGAAATCAGCATGTTCTACATTGCAATTCCAGGACAACTAAGGATAAATAGTGAGATTCTGCCTTAAAAAATATTGTGGAAGCATGTCTCAAAGCTAATAATAAACATAGTACATAATACATCTTGACTATGTTGTACTGATTGCTTGCATGCAAGATAATTATTTGATGCAATTCATCAAAATAGATGGAAAAAGAAAAACTTTTCATGATCATCACAACAGATAAAAATATATACATTTCAACAACATTGATAACAGGATCAAATTCTGACAAGAAATTGTCATCTGGAATAGATGTAAATCAATGAGAATTATCATAGTTGGAGAAAAGATAAATTGAAATCATTTTGGAACACAAACTAGCACTATTTGAGAATGTGTGCACCTTGTTACTCCACAGTCCTTTTCTGTTCACAGATGTGTGCATTAACTCTCTTACATATGTGCCTCAGGTTGCATTGAGAAAAATCTGTTCAAAATAGCATAGGATAGTTTCTACATTTCTAAAATTAAGCAGTATTGATTTTCTGTTACCTAACAGATGTTCACAGAACACAGCACTAATAACACTTTACTAACTGACATGTTTTTGTAGGTACTGAAACCTAAGTTCAGACCACCTGAGGTCTCTGCTCTTGGCCTCATGAGGGGGAAACCAAGAGGATTTTCAGGTTGCTTTTGTTTCTTTTATGCCCATTGCCAGTTGAAAGAAATCAGCTTCCTGCAGCTGTGGGACCAAAGCCCTCATTCCTTTGATGACTATTTTTAAAATTAGCTCTTTGAGAATTGCGTACAATGTATTTTTATCAATTCAGCTTTACACATACCACTCCCCATCAACCTCTCACAGATTCTGCTTCTCTTTATCTACACAAATATGCATCCTAAAACAAAAACAAATCAAATCAAATCAAAACAAAACAAAACAAAACAAAACAAAAACACCACACCCATCAAGTCAAATTTGCTCTGTCCATATACTTATTTTGTAAAGGTCTTCCACCAGAGTATGGTCAACTTACTGGGGCTATATTCTCAGAGAACACTAATTCCTCCTCTCACAGATGTTATCAATTGCCAAGAGCTCCTTGGATAGGGGTGAGACTTCATTCCCAACTTCTGTTTTCTATGTTGAGATTTAGTCATTAGGATTCAACTTAGTACTAAGTGCATCTAGCAGAGTCATAGTCATAGGTTAACTGAGGACTACTCTCGACCTCTCGGGAGGTTTCCAGCAGTCCTATGACACAAGGCTGGGACAGAGTTTTGATTTTGTCTTACTTAGCTTCACTTCTCAGCCACACAAATCTGGCCAGGCATGATAATCTCCAAATTTGAAGTCAACTCACAGGTTTTAATTCTGTGATGTTTCTATATGGTATCAGTGCTGGCTGAATAGGTGGAGTCAAGGTGGATGGATAGGGTTTGGTTCTTAGGAAAAACCCTGAATTCTACCTGCTCTGTATTCCATCAGCTGAATAGATCAATGTCTTTTATTAATATGGGACAAAATAACTTTTAGCATTGAAAATAAAGTTGAGTTATATATACATATTTAGATGAAATTGTTGGTGTCTTTTTTTCTTCAGAAAGTCATTTTTTTTCAAGTTTTATTTTTGAGATTGTATTTTAATTTCACCTCTCTCTTCTCCCTTCCAAATTTATATATACCCCTCCCACTCTCCTTCAAAGTTGTAACATATTTTTTCATCAATTGTTATTGCAGGCATGCTTGGGAGCACACATATGTACATGCATGACTTTGTGTGTGTGTGTGTGTGTGTGTATGTACATGCAAACTCACATGTGTGTGCATATATTCCCAAATATCCTGTTTAGTCCATATAATATTACTTGTACATTTGTTTTCAGGACTGACCATTTGCCACTGGATTACGAACTACTGTGCCTTTACCTGCAGAACTTAACCTCTTCCGTTCTCCACTTCACTCAGTTGCCTGTAGTTCTTTGTGTAAGCTTAAGGCCTCACGGTCTTTTCTTTGGGCATATTTGTTGGTGCCCTCCTTGTTCAGATCATGCTGGTGGTCATGTTGGTGAAACTTTGCCTGTATAATTTCTGATGGTAGTAGGAGAGACATATCTCACAGCAAAGTCTCTGATCCTCTGGCTCTTACAATTTTTCTGACCCCACCCCCCACCCCCCAAGCCTCGTCCCCAATGTTCCCTGAGATTTAGGTCCAGGAGCATTTTGTAGCTGTGTCCTCTGGGACTTGATCCCACTACTCTGCATGTTGATTTGTTGTAGTTTTCTGTTGGTGTCTTTTAACCAATTAGTACATGAGCATATTTTTGAACATTTTGCACACACTGTACATTCGTACATAAGGTAATTTTCACACACGTACTAGTCCTCATCCTCTCTTCTTGTTTGCTTGTTTGGTTTTTGAGACAGGGTTTCTCTGTGTAGCCCTGGCTGTCCTGGAACTCACTCTGTAGACCAGGCTGGCCTCAAACTCAGAAATCTGCCTGCCTCTGCCTCCCAAGTGCTGGGATTAAAGGCATGCGCCACCACTGTCCGGCTCTCATCCCCCCTTCTTATTCACACCAAATCTCTATTTATTCACAACAAATCTCCCTCCTATATTCATAATCTCTTGTGTTGTTACTGTTTCATTATATACTGGATCATTTACTAGAGCTCAGCAACTTAGCAATTGCTCTACCATCAAAGAAAATGACTCCTCTCCAGCAGCCCATTAGTAGGCAATAGATTATCAGAGAGGGACAGAGTTTCTGAAGACCCTCCCTTATCCATGACAGGGTGTTAATGATCCAACACTTAAATTGTAAAAGAATATTACATATGATTGCATGAAGAATGGCAAATATTATCCAAATTCCATGCAATTTAAGTCTATATCATACATAGGTGGCTTAACTCCTGCTATAACAAAGATGATTACTGTGCACTGAAAAAAAATACTGCTGGTATGGAGGAAGAAGGCTTGTATGAAGGGAAGAAAACACACGAAGGTTTAAACTATTGTTCTGTTCTTAAGGTGAGTTTAGAGTATAGCATATGTATATTCAAACACTATATAAATACATGCTATATGTTTTGGTATGATGCAGTTTATATTAAAATATTTTAAAATGGATTTAAAAACAGTGAAAAAATTCCATTGGCAAAGACCAAAAGTAAAATAATGAGAAGTGCATAGACCCAACACAAAAACATATGTTGAATAATCCAACTAATAACTTGAGAAAATGAAGGAAATGCCTTTCTCAGTATAAGATCCAGTATCACGGAAATGTCAAAGATTTTTGTTGAAAATGTCAAATTCATCAGAATTCTCTGCTAACTTTAACAATGCATATGGTGCCTTTCAGCTTCTTCCAAAGAGATCAGTTGTAAGTTCTTTCATTATTTCCCTGAAATGTCTTTCATTTTTTGATCTTTCCCTGAAAAGTAAAACTATCTTCAGTAATATGATAACATCTCGCTGCCCACGTGGAATGTGTTACTAGTTGATGGATGGGGCCTAGTAATCCTCTGTTTCGGTACTGGGAGGTGATTGCCAGCTGCAGCAATGCAGCCCCATTGGTCCTGCTGTAACCCAAGCCTTTAAAGATGGTGACTGGAAATGAGGCCTCTAATATCTCAAATAATGCCAGTGAGTATAGCATCTTCACAACTTTATATGCTAATTAAAGAGTGTCATATTTAGAAACGGTTTTAAGTGACAATGTTTATCAAGCTATTTGCTTAGTGATCTCTTTAGATGCACTGTTACACGAAAACTGCCTTAATTAAGGTTAATTGGGACAAAGTTAAAGTCACTGCTGATGGAAAAGATCCCATGAGTGGTGCCACTGTGAGGATCCTTAATGTTCATACCATTAGACTAAGCCACTGCAAGAAACCAATGTCAAAGCATGCTTTATTTCCAACACAGGCTATGCCTTCACTCTTACCTGCTTGCAGGAGTACATATTACTCATGTACTTAGAAATCTCTTGCAAGTTCTGGACAAAGCAATTGAATTTTAAAAGTATTGTATATATGTAGGATTTGCATCATTATGTTTGATATACATAAGAGGTTAAATGCAGCTATGCCAAGTAACATATCTATCATTTTACATAGTTTTCTTTTAATTTTTCTTGTAAAAGCACTATTTATAATTTTGTGAAGAGTCCCTGAAGCCAGGTGTGATACTGTACAGCCATGATCCTAGCACTTGGGGGTGGAAACAAGGCAATCAAGAGTTCAAGGACAGCCTCAATTACAAAGTAAACCAAGGAAACATAAGGTCCCACTTCAGAAAACAAAACAACTAAAGAAACAGAGTCCTCATACTATTTTCTCTCACGTGCGCCTTCATTCATATTCCTACCAACAGTGTGAATGAGTTCCTTTTTTTCACACCCTCGCCCATACTTTCAATACCTGCTCATCTCTGTTCTCATCCTTCACTCTTTATTTTAGCCACCTATTCAGGCCTCTGAGGTACAATGTGCCATATAGATATGGTTTTAACTTGATTTTATTAATTGATTACTGATGCTGCATACCTTTTAGTGCATTTATGTAACATTTTTGAGTCTACTTCACAGGAATATCTAAATGACTTCCATTTCTAATTTTAATAGAATCATTTACATGCAGACATTGCTATTGAATTATGCTGTACAAAAGTCCTTATCAAAGCCAGTGCCATGCATGGAACATGCCTTATGGCTTTTTTCATTTATTTTTATTTTTTCATAAAATATCTTTGATCCTATTCCTTTCCTTCCTTAAACTTCTTCTAGATCCTCCCCATATCCAACTTCATGCTCCCTCTTCCCCGTTCTCTCAAAAAGAAAAACAGAAACCAACTTAAAAACCAAACAAAAATATAAACAAGAAGTAAAAAAACACTCAAACAGAGTCATATATGATATTCAGCTTAAACTTAGATCTTTAAATCTTTGTGTTGATTTTGTGCCTGAGGAGACAATTTCAGTTTCATTCTAGCATGTATGTAGCTTCATCAGTTCCATTTATAGTTCCCTGTTGTGTTTTCTTGACATTCTGTTAAAAACTTGACTTGCTGATTGCATATGTTCTGTTTATATGTCATTTTTATAAAATGCTTTAATTACTAGGGCTTTGTAATACACCTTGAAATGTGTGAAGCTTTGTCTCATTCCTCAGAAATGCTTTTTCTAATGATTCGTGGTCTCTTGAAGTGTCATATATATTTTAAAACTTTTTCCTTTGGAAAGCTCCATTAGAGCTTTCATAAAAATTATGCTGATTCTATATACTTCTTGGATAGTATGGGCGCTTTAGCATCACTACTTCTAATCAAGGATAATTTAAATGTATCTGTTCATTTATATATTCTTTTTATGTCTTAAATATGTATGTATTTTATTTTATGTATATGAGTGTTTGCATGCATGTATAGCTATGCCTATAGGTCTGCTTGGTTCTGGAGTGTTAGATCCCCTGGGTTAAGAGTTACAGATGGTTGTGAGCCAACATGTGCTTCTGAGAGCTGAACATAGATCATCTGCAAGAGCAGCAAGAGCTCTTAGTTACTTATCTGTCTTTACTTTAACATCTTCATTCATGTTTTAGAGTTTCATTGTACACACCTTTTGGTTACTAGATCATATTTATTCTTGAGAATTCTATTGTGTTTTATCCTGTTGTAAACATGATTATAGCCATTTGGATTCCATCCTCACAGCAGCACAAGAACAAACCAACCAACCAACCAAATAATAACCTCCACACAGGCATAGAAACAAAACATATATATGCAGAATGAAAGCAATGAAACCTACTGTCTGACCTTCTTTTCTTTTCAAAAGGAGAGAAGTGGAGTGGGTAGGAAGATGGACATAGAGAAAAGAAAGGCTCCTGTTTTGTTTGTCATCTCTAATGTGATGGACTAGAAAGAAGATAGTAGTTTAACACTACATCTATCTGGGGTCACTTATAAAGCGTGATAAAGCACACACGGGATGCCAAGTGAAGTCAGAATACTAATTGTCCTGCACATTTTTACAAACAGCATGGAAGTACCTATCTAAGAACTGATTTAGAAACTATAGAGGACAGATCTCCCATAGGTAGTAAGGGTTGAGACTAGTTTTAAATTCTTTTGCTTTTTAAATTTCCAATGTATTTTTGACTAACATTTTTAACTAATATAACTGACCTGCTAAGCATCACAAAAGTAACTTTTAAGTTTAAATATACTAAATTCCTTATAAAATAATTCAGTTAGACCATTTTTATGAGTTTACAAATATTTTGACACTAATTTTTGTGAAGATCTAGAAGAAACAGATCTGATAGCCATGCTTGCTAAAGACTGCTGAATACAACTTGGTAAGTTAATGTATCAGATACTTCTTTCTTGGATATCTTCAGCAGCTGCACATCTGTTCACTCTTTCTCTAGTTGGCTGTTGCTTTATAATTGTTTCAGAATATATCTTCTAATTTCACCTCAGAGAGTTGAAATGCTCATAAATTTGTAAGGTAATTTTTGGCAGGCCAGATCCACTTTAGCCTTCTGACATGTTTAGATATTCTTCAAAGAATACTTTACTGCTTGAGAGAATGAATTTGCAACTCAATAGAGAAAGAATAATACATGCTATGAGGCATATCGCTGGCTTTGTGTTCAGTTTGAATATGCTGGGTTTTTAGCCGATCAATCTTTGATAAAATAGACCTTCATTTTTTTCTTGGCTCTCATTGCAACCCAAAAAGAAAAGCCCAAAGGCACCAGTAGTGTATGTTTAGATAAAGTAGCTGTATAAAGTTCTTTTCAGGGTAGGCAAGTCTTACTGCCCATTTGGAAACTGAGCCATTGTGAACACTAAACACATGGCCTTTTGTTACATAATAACTATGAAAATTTGTGAAAATTTCCATACCAAAGTGAAGCTGTGTTATTAATTAGAAGTAAGATGTTCAGTGTCTGAGCTGGGACACCAGGTAGGTCTCTGTATCTAATGGTGCTTCTCACTTATAAGACGTTGGATCACATGCTCAGAGGCCAAGACTTATCATGTGAAAAGGTGACCTTTTTTCAGAATTTTATTATTCAAAATATTAGTAAATATATGGAATTTGGTTGGCATATATCTAAGTTAATTCTGTATGCCATCATTATATAAGCTTCCAGAATTTACAAGTTTGCAAGAAATTGAGAAGCTATGAAATATATGTCTGTTGCTCTGCTGAACATGACTAAATCTCCTTAATGATTTTGAAGGCTGTTCAGGATTTTGCCATTCCTCCATGTAATCATTAAATACAATGCTCTCATTGAGCTGAACAGCAAACATTAACTGAAGGAGGCATTGCCTGGTATGCTTTTATTCTGTGACACACTCCACTTATTTATTGAACAAAACCCTGATAAATCTGTTCACTATTCACTCACAACATACATCTCAAGGTATAACACTGAGGACACTGATGGGTTTTCCAGAATCCCGTTATTATTGTTCCATATATAAGATTTACTGGACAAAGCATCTATCACAGGGGAATGTGTACACAGTTCTTTTGTTCGTTTGTTTGTTTGTTTGAGATTTATTTATTTATTTTTATGTACAGTTCTTAAGTCATTTTATTGTTGAATATCTTTTGCAGGAAGATTTTAGAAAAAAATACTTTTGATGATGTTTTATTCTTATTTCTAATTATAAGGGAGTATAATTCTTTGTGGCTCTTGATAAAAATGCCAAGAATTAATCAGAACAGTACATGTAAGTCCTATTTTCTAGGTGGTTTTTGCATACAAATTAAATAATTCTAATTTACATAACTGAGAGAATGCTAATAATTTGATAAAAAACATCTTGACCATTAAAAATTTCCTTTCCCGATGGGCAATACAGTAAATAAGTGGAACATTCCTTTGAAGTATGATGGGAGAAAAACATTAGATTGAATCATTCAAAATTGCCATTTTTGTGGGTCAGTGGTTGTCGCTTATTGGCAGTTTCCTGTGGTTCATCTAAACAGGTGACAGGCAGATTCTTTTATGCTATTTATAAATTTTAAATCTAAGATGATCCTGTAAGGACAACTTGTCTTTCACATGTAGGCAGAGATTTCCCAAAGAGCCATATTATAGTGATTTGAATTTAAAATAATCTGTTTGTGAGAAGGCAGAGAAAGAGAGATGTAGCTCTTATCTCCTGTTAGACTGGAAAACGAAATGCAGGTCTTGTCAATGGAGTCATTTTATCAACTCCTAACACATAGTTGAAGAGCAATGGGATTCTTTTTCTTGATATCCAAGATGGATTTCAGAAAAGTACATTAAAATAGGAACCATTTTGGGAGGTTTTCCCCTTTATAGTTGGTTTCAAGCTACAAAATATCTTTGCATAAGTCTTTGCATTGGTTTAAGGATGTACAAAGCTTTGTATACATTTTTGCATCAATTTTGTGCATTAAAAGGGTAACCATGATGGGATTTTGTTTGTTATTCATTTCAAGATATGCAAAACCTTGTTCTCTATGCAATTAAAATTGCTCAATTGCAAGTTCATATTAAAATGAGACCTACATTGCCAGAGCCACTTAAATAGTATACAAAAACTATGCCTAACTTCAAGGAAATTTATTTAAATTCTTCATAGAGTTGAACTGTTTAGAACATAATTTCAATATCAAAATATTTCCATAATAACCAGTAATCTGGATCTCTAAATATCTATATTCTACATCTCAATAAATGAGATGTGTGTGTGCATGTGTGTGTGTGTGTGTGTGTGTGTACGTGTTGAACTCACAACCATATGAATTTCAGATAATGGCTAAAACAAATGCATCTCTGAATTCTTACCTCTACTATTGTTCAATGCTTTATATTGTTAGTTTTTAAATCCATGCACTTATAATTAATAAATACACTCCAAGCTAATAACTAAACTTTAAGAAATATACAAATAGCTCTGTACTTATATGGCAACATATAGTTGATACATTACTGTCTAACTATTGTGTAATGTCCATCTATCAAGGTTTTGTATATTTTCTTTAAACAAAACAATTTATTCCCTATCACTGTGCCAGGCATCATACAAGGGCTTGATATGCCTCACTAATTTAATTATCACAGCTCTACTAAGAAATATTCTTTCCATTACCTGTCCTTGGATGTGAAGAATCAAGTAGCTGGTGATTAGAAGTTAGAGCTTATGTCTATCATAGTATAAGAGTTGCTGTGAAATGCATACTGCAGACTACTTAGACATTTTGAAATGTCCACAAATAATGTTTTATATTTTAATAAAACCTTTGAATTTTTATAAATTTTGATTATTATTTAGTAAACTAGGATGATGAAGAAGTTTCTGGACCAATCATCCTATCAGGAACACTGAGATTCTACCCTATTGGATGCAGAGTGGGGAAGAAAGTTTCAGGTTGTACTTAAAATACAGAAGACAGTTTGGAGAGTAGCAGAAATCCCAAACATTACCTATCACGATGGTTCTACTGTACATGTTATATTTCATTCAGTACATAAAATCAAATAAGAATCAGGAAATTTGAGGAAATTTTGACATTTTTTTTTTAATTTGAGGGGGCTTCACAAAGTAGAAAGATGGAAGAGATGGACAGAAATAGGGCAAGTCCAGATGAAAGAAGGCGGAGTGAGGAGGATGGAAGCTGTGGGGCGTGAGTCACCATTGAACACTGAATGTTCTCTGGAAAGAGGCTAGTTATGAAAATAAACATGAAGTATTTTTGAGGATACACTCTTATTTGGTCTATGTATCACCTGAATCTGATCACTCTTCTTCTCCCAGAAGGTAGAAGCCAGGATATACATACTTGCCAATGAATGAACAAGAACAGAAGGTATTTAATGGCAGTCAGTTCCTCTTAGCTCAAAAGGTTTTCTACCACCTGATTTTGCTTAATGAAGATCTTTTTGCCATTTTTGACTTTTCTTTTCTTTTTTTTTTTTTTTTTTAGAAAATTTTTTTTCCTTTTCAAAACAGGGTTGATTTTTCTTTAATGCCACAGCTTTATCTTGGTACTGCCAGCATCACTTCTGAGCTTGCTCCCCATCCTAGACCCACTCAACTGAAACCTATTCTTTAGGAAGATCACTGAGCAACTTTTATATACATTAAAGAATCACAGATGCAGCATAAAGGAAAGTGCCCAGGATGAAGGTCTAACTGATTGCTTGAGTCTTGTGACTTTATAGACTTTTAAGAAAGACAGACTTATTTTCAGGCTTCCAGAAGATGGAGCCCAAAGAGCACAAGGGTTTGACTTAGGAAAATCAGAGCTTCCAGTGAACAACCACTGCTGGAAAAGCTATTTTCCTTACATAATTCACTTGGAAACACCAGACAATTCATGAGCATTCTGTAGGATTGCCTATTGTGTCCTGTATATCTATGCATGGAAACATTAGCAGTCACTCTTCACATGACCCAAAAACTAATGGAATTTGTAGCACCATCCAACAGTACTTGGGTGAGCTTGCAGCTCAGCCCAGAAATAAATATGTTGCAGGTTAAAATAATTTAGTAAAAATGTTGGACTCTCCTACATCATGACATTTTCATTCTTTCACATCATTTTCTCTTAAGGACATCTCAAAATTATCTTAAGCTTAATGTTACCAAAAGCAAAAGTAATGGTATAAATAGTATGAAGTCCCATGCCTCTTCTCTCTTAAGAGATATGATACTATGTTCATTTCTTTGTGGATGGCTTAGAGGTTGTATTAGCATGCTGTGCTTCCATACTACCTCATGAACCATTGGTTTGAGTTAGGTTTACGGACTTAGCTGGCCAGTCTCTTAGTTCATCAATGGCATGTATTTGTCATTAGGAGCTGTATGTTAAAGCTGAGCATTGTAGGTAGGCAATTACATTCTGCTCAATGTGTCCCCTCAATTTCTAACAGCATGGCTCAAACTTATTCATATGGCAAAACATGATTCGCTGGGGTTTTCAAGGTCAATTCTTTGATGTTTAGTCTCATACTAGCTTGGTGTCTTATCTACTCTAATCCACTGGCCAAATCAAGTCACATCCAAGCACAACAGACTCACAGTTGGAGAAATACATAGGAAATGCCCTGACCTCACACTGCCATAACCATGAATATTATAGGGGGAAAATTATTTCCCCTTTGCCAGTCAATCTGCCATGAATTTTTTAAAAAAAATCTAGAGTCTTTCAATGAGGGGGTCCATGTTTCATTCATATTGATTTCTCTAATTCCATCTTATTGAGTGCACATGACATTTTCATCATTTAATGAATATCTTGGAAATTTTTTACTTGATCTTATTTTTATCTTTAAATAATCTTTGAAATCTGTGACCAGAATCCAAATTCTGTTGAAATGTGGTGTTTATCGTATTCATGAGGGGATCAGACCATGTCCCTTTCAATGTGCTAGTTTTGCTTTTGAATTATTCTGAGATAAAAGAAAAAAAAAAAAAAAAAAAGAAAGGCTCCGAAAGCTCTGGGTCTCTTTAGCTGTCTCCTAGGAAGGCAGAAATTTCTACTGCAAAGGCATCTTCCTCCTCAGTAACAAAAAGTGAAAGACTCTAAGATTGCTCATTTCCATTGTAATGATGTCTCCCTCCATAGTCTAAAATGTTGAGGACGCAAAAATGGCTCATCATTGAAGATGACACTGAACCGTGTCCACATAAACAGCTTTCCTAACATCCCATCTGCCACCATTTCTCTCACATAGTCTCCTAGCCGCAGGGTGTAACTCCCTAGAAATTCAAAACCACTTTTCTTTATCTAATCACCTCTCTGTAACTTGGCACCTTTGTTAAAAGAGGATACATAAGATACAGGTCTCTGAGTCAACCATTTCTTGATATTCTTTCTCCTGCTTTCCCCGAAGCATTTTTGCACTTAAATTTTTTTCTATAAATTTGTCTCTTATCAGTTTAATTTATAAGCCTCAGATGTTGAAACTAAAAGGAACAAGAAGTCTGTCTTCTTGCACTCTTATTGAACTCACCAGGCTACAGAAAACAAAATATTTTAAGATCTTTGTTGCAAAATAAGCCTAATCTATTTTAGCAAAATTTCTCACAAAATCCTTCCTTAAAAGATATTATAATTTATAAAGACAACTTTTGTAGAAATACTAAAAACTTAATAGTGTCATCTGTCAGCTTCAAACAGCCCAGAGATATGATATATATATATACACACTTTATTTACATTTCAAATGTTATCCCCTTTCTTGGTTTCCCCTCTCCTGGAAACCCCCTATCCCACCTCCCTCCCCCCTGCTTCTATGAGGTTGTTCCTCCACCCACCCACCCACCCACTCCCGCCTCCCTACCCTCGAATTTCCCTATACTGGGGCATCTATCAAGCCTTCATAGGACCAAAGACCTCTCCTCCCACTGATGCCTGACAAGGTCATCCTCTGATACATATACTGCTGGAGCCATGAGTCCCTCCATGTATACTCCTTGGTTGGTGGCTTAGTCCCTGGGAGCTCTGGGGAGTCTGTTTGGTTGATATTGTTGTTCTTCCTATGGGGTTGCAAACCCCTTCAGCTCCTTCAATCCTTTCTCTAACTTCTCCATTGGGGACCCCACGCTTAGTCAAATGGTTGACTGTGAGCCTCCAGCTCTGTATTTGTCAGGCTGTGACAGAGCTTCTCACAAGACAGCTATATCAGGCTCCTTTCAGAAAGCACTGCTTGGCATCAATAATAGTGTCTGGGTTTGGTGACTGTGTACAGGATGGATCCCCAGGTGGTACTGTCTCTGGATGGCCTTTCCTTCAGTCTCCTGGGCATATACCCAAAAAATTCTCCAACATATAGCAAGGATATATGTTCCACTATATTCATAGCAGCCTTATTTATAATAGCTAGAAGCTGGAAAGAATCCAGATGTCCTTCAACAAAGGAATGGACAAAAGAAAAAAAAGTGGTACATTTATACAATGGAGTACTACTCAGAAAATAATGACCTCATGAAATTCTTAGGCAAATGGATGGAACTAGAAAATATCATCCTGAGTGAGGTAACCCAATCCCAAAAGAACACACATGGTATGCACTCATTGATGAGTGGATATTAGCCCAATAGCTCCAAATACCCAAGATACAATTCACAGACTACATGAAGCTCAAGAAGAAGGAAGACCAAAGTGTGGGTGTTTCTGTCCTTCTTAGAAAGGGGAGCAAAATACTCACTGGAGCAAATATGGAGACAATGTATAGAGCAGAGACTGAAGCAAAATAATTTTTTAATTGTTCAGAATTGCTTTGTTTATCCTGTGGCTTTTTGTTTCTATATAAAATTTAAGATTATTTTTTAAATTTCTTTGAGGAATCACATTAGGATTTTGATGGGCAGTGTGATGAATCTGTAGATTGCTCTTGATATGTTGGCCATTTTTACATTTATCTTAATAATCCATGAGCATGGGAGGCCTTTTTATCTTCTTTAATGTCTTAAATTTTTCATTGAATAAGTCTTTTACTTCTTTGATTAGGTTTATTACAACATAATTCGCTTTTCAAAGGTAATTTGTGAATAATATGGCTTTCCTGATTTCTTTCTCTTTTTTTCATATGTATATAGGAAAGTTACTGACTTTCTTGCATTTATTTTGTATCCCGTTATTTGCTGAATGAGTTTATCAGCTGTAAGAGTTTTCAGGTGGAATCATTATAGTCTTTTATGTATAGAATCATATCATATGCAAGTAAGAACATTTTGATTACTTTTCTTACTTGTATCTCCTTAGCTTGTCTTATTGCTCTAAGATTCCAATTACTAGGTTGAAAAGGAGAAAGAAGAATGGACATGTTTATCTTTTTCTTGATTTTAATGAAATCTATAAAACTGCTAGAGGAATCCTCATCCCAGATTTCTAGTTATACTACAAAACTATAGTAATAAAAAACAGCCTAGTGTAGGTATAAAAGCAAGCATGTTCAATCATAGACTAGAATTGAGGACCTACATATAAGCCCACACTGCTAAGACTACTTGATTCTTTACAATGAGGTCAAAACATACACTGGATAAAAGACACCATCTTCAACAAATAGTACTGTCCAAACTTAATAATAATGAATGTGGAATAATAAAGCCAATTCCTTGTCTTTTACCCTGTACAATACTCAACTTTGAAAAGATTACTGACCTCAACATAATATGGAATATGATTGAACTCATTGACACACACAAAAATGATTTTCTGAATAGTTCATTAGTAGTGCAGTCATTAAGAATAGTCAGTTAACAAATGGAACCACATGAAATTAAATGTGTCTGCAAATCGTTCAAGTGAAGAGGTAGTCTATAGAATGTGAAAAATCTTTATCATCTATGTATCTGATAGAGGCTTAATATCTAAATATACAAGGAACTGCAAAAATATAAACACCACAAAATCAAACAACCCAATTTTAGAGTTCTGAAAAGATGAAATATAAGTGGTTGAGAAATAGATTTTAGAAGTTCAACATATTTAGCCATCACGGAAATGAAAATGAAAATTACTTAGAAAATTTTTCCCATAGTCAGAATAGCTAAGATTAAGAAAAATGACAATAAGCACTTGCCCAAATGTGGAGGAAGAGGAACAGTTAGTCAATGGCTCTTAGGAGAAAATTGGTAGAACTATTATGGAAATCAATATCTAAGTTCCTCCAAAAGCTAGAAAGAAGATCTACTAAATGATCCACCTATACCATTTTGGGGGCACATACACAAATGACTGTATAGCCTTATACAGACATACTTGTTTACCAGTGTTCATTGATTTTCTATTCACAATAGCTAGAAAGTGGAAACTGCCCAGATGTTTATCAACAGATGAATAGATATCAATACAAGATGTGATTGTTTTATGAGAATGTAAACATAGGAAAAATTAAATTATGAACTTTGCAGATAAATGGATATAGCTGAAAGGAATCATGCCAAGAGATGTAATCCAGACACAGAAAAACATTGTATTCTCTCTCTCTCTCTCTCTCTCTCTCTCTCTCTCTCTCTCTCTCTCTCCCTCTCTCTCTCCTTCCTTTCTTTGTCTGTTATCATTGAATCTTTAGATATGCATGTGTCTTTTGGAATACTTACAGAGGTCAGGAAATTAGTAAGTGACCATGATTAAGGTACGTTTCCAAGAGAGTAAAGGAAAAATACAGTGATATCAAAGAAGAAATGCCAATAACAGAATAGGATGGATTGAAAGTGTTGGGGATGAGAGAACAGGGGAAAGGAGAGCATTCAGGGAAAAGATGACTAACACTAAAATGCTTCTGAAACCCATATTAAAAAAAAAAACTACTACTGCAGAAGCTTCAGAAATATAAACATATATATATGTAAAATTGTTTTAAATGTAGTTATCCTGTAATGGGGAAACATTACCCCTAAGAATAGGTACAAAGTTTACAGTGAGTTGTTGTCTAGTTATGTGCCATAGACACCTCATCATCATTATTAAAGGGTGTTAACATTGCTTTTGGTTACCTTCCAGGATTTGATGGAGACATTTTGTTTCTGAAGACATCATATACTTGAGTCACAGAACATGGAGAAATCAAGCTGCTATTGACTTGGAAGTTTCACCACTGGCTTTCATAGTGTTAGAAGGTGCTATACATGTAGTGGAGGACAAAATAATCAGTAGTCTTATTTATCTGAGAAACCTTCTAGCTGCAATAACAACCAGCTTGGTAAAATATGTTCATTGATGTAAAAATAGTAAAAATGTCATTGGAGTAACAAACTACTTTCTGATTAGATTAAAACCCCATTCCACGAGACAAGTCCCATACCTGGCTTAATTATTCGGGTCAAGAACCCATAGATAAACTGGTCCTAGACTCTGGGGGAGAACGTACTATTAGTGTGCTTATGGGAAACAGAATTAAACTGACTCTTAAGAACTTGTCATTATACCTGTAAATTAAACATCTCTTCATCCTCATCAGAGAAGACTCTCTTTGCAGCAAGTAGTGACTAACACAGACAGCCACAACTGATCAAGGTACAGAGAATAACTGGCTGAAGAACACTCAGTTTTAAATGGGCCATCTATACAATAACCTCACTCCCAAGGTTTAGGGATCATTGTAAATGATGGTGCAAGGGATTACAAGAACCAGAAGCAGTGGGTGACTACCCCAAAATTGTGTTTTCTTGACACAGCAGTACTGTTGTACATATGAACTCAGTATAGTTATGGCACTTTGCACAAGACCTGAGGAGGCAGAAGCAAAACAAAATTAAAGCATAGATAGTAAAGATGAGAACTGGACAGTAGGTGACTAGCTATTGGTTATTGAGAGGTGCTGGGAAAGAGACTTAACCCTTTTTTAGTTTGTGATCCCTGGTAGGCCTAACATTCTAGTGAATAACCATGAACCTAAGGGTATGTAATCAGTACTAAGCTAACTTATGATTTAAGGAATTATCAAGGATTCCAAGTTTTGTAGGTATAAATGGGAGGGGTGTATCTGTGAGGAGATGGGGGAATGAATATGACCAAAATACATAAAATCCTCAAAGAGGTTAAAGGAATTTATTTTTTTTTTAAAGAAAGCTAGCTGAGTAGAGGCTGGGGGAATAAGTGATGTAATCATCTCTCCTTGATGCTTCCTCCCTGTGTTCTTGCTTGAGTTTCTGCCCTGAGTTTCCTCAGTGCAGATTGTCATCTGCAAATAGAAGATGAAATACAAACCTTCCTCTCCAGGTTGCTTTTGGTCATAGTGTTTATCAAAGCAGGAAAATAGTAACTTGGACATCAAATGGGAAGGAAATTATGGTATAGTGATTTATAGAATACTAAGTTTTCTGTAAATACATTAGGAAGGTAAAATTATAAATTATAATGTTAAATATTTATGTTTATATTTTTATAGTTTATATATGTGTGTGTATTTATATATATACGTGTGTGTGTGTGAATATGCCCATGCATATATTTAGTTTAGAATATGATTTTAACAAAATTTGTATATTTTAAACTTTAATATATTTCTATTTACCAATTACCCTATAATATAAATGTGTAGATAGATACATAGATATATACATCTATAGATACACAGATTCATAGATAAATAGCTACAGTAATAGTGACAAATATAAGGAGGGATTCAGAGAAGGAAGTCACTTGTCTTTTACGAATTTTTAAATAAACAACATAAATTTCTATATAAGTTATTAAATCATACTCTTGCTTTCTGGCAGGACCACAATAAAATTATCTAGAAAGTTTATGCCTGGGATAGACTGAGTAATTAATTTTCTTTATTCACATAAGTCATTTTTTCTGGAGAACGTTACTGGGAAGATCATTTTATTCCCAGCCATCAGAGCAGTGTCATATGGGGACAAAAACCTCACATTGCTGGCATCACTGCAGGAGTTAAGAAAAATTCTGAAGAAAAAAGCCCATTAGGTGTGTTTTCTGGTAGATGCAGGGATGGGGAAAGAGGGCCTAGGTTGCCAAACAAATCTTAGGAAGCCTAGTGAATTCAGACGGCGAGCAAAGCTCAGAAGGCGAGCAAAGCTCTAGCTCTCGATTGCATCTAGATGGAAGGGGGCATCTAGAAAGAATACTCAGTGAAGCTAGCATGGCTATGATTGGGACTCTTTCCTGAGGTGTCACTGCATTTGAGGTGAGAGGCAGCAGAATACTGATAATTTCCTTTTATCAGCACTTTTTATATTAGTCCACCGATCTCTTCGTTGTCCTCTTTTTCCTCCTCTTTTCCCTTTTCTTTCATTTCATTTCCCTCATCTGTTTTATTGTCCATATTTCACCATTTGAATCACTGCTAATTACCAATTGATTGGCATGTAAGCCCCTCCAAAGATGATTTTGATTTTGAAGGTCACAACTTCGCTTTACGGTTGAACATCATCCCTATCAATTTGTTCTTCTATATTCCCTTCTAAATCATTTTAAGTCTATCCACTTTGGATTCTTACCTCCTGATTTACAGGCACAAGATGTCAGGGACTTTCTTCAGGCTAGTTCATTTAAATATTAAAACATTTCATTAGTGTGCAACTGCCTTTATATCTCTGCCTTCATGGCCCATGCTTTTACTAAATTAATTGTCAGCACTTCCATAGCATTTGTGATTTTCAAAGCAATACACAAATATTAATTAATGCTAATGCTACCCTAAGAGAATGCTGTAACTAGCTTACTGACTGAATTTTATCTTGAATCATTTTAAAATGGTTTTCAACTTGGGAGGGAAGTTGGGGGAGGGGAATAGGCATCTGTACTGTTTGGTGTCATGTGCTCCTGCCTAAATGTAATGATGCAGCAAACTGAGCTGAAGCATCCTCAGAGGATATTAAGAATGGATCCATGCAGAATTAATCAGCCTGAGGAATTACCTGTTGCTTAAACTACTGCAACCAAAACGGTGCTTGGAATACATATGTAGAGAGAAAAATAGCTCTTACTCTGAACATCTTTTCTTCCCCGACTTTAATTAAAACCCGACAATTCTGTTATTCCTCTTAACTTTTTAACGTTAGTTACAAATGCGTGAATGATCATAATGATTAATAGATTAAAAATAAGATTTGCTCTGAAGTCAATTAGTAAGCACTTATTAATGCCCACTGCATATCAAAGTATCCTGCTTCTAAGAGGAAGAGAAGAAAACAATAAAGACAAAAACAACCACTTGGTAGTAAACTATTTTCAAATTTAGCTGTAAGTCAAGTCAACATGTAAAGATTTAAAGGGAAAAATCATCACTCTGAGTCTATAACATATAATGGGAAAAGGAGGAATCCTTTACAAAGTACAGTGGGGAGGGTGATCCCTGTTGATGAGAAGAACAGGGTTGTATGCCAAGGAAGAGTTACGTTTGAAACTGGGAGTTTTCAAATGTTGTATTGAATCTTGGTTCACCTTGAAACATAAAGAGAACATATGACTCTTCTTGAACAGGAGGTGGTGAGGTCAAAAGTCAGCTCTAAACTAAGGGCCATGATTAAGAGATCCTGAAAGCTGGAGGAATGGAAACTGAATTTCTGGACCCAATAGGAGGAAACAGAGATTGGTTTGAAAATGGAATGTAACTAGAAAGTAATCATCAGTGATTATAGCTTAAAATCTTAATTAGATAGGTTAGAGGGACCCAAACCTTCCTTAGAGACATGTGGTAAGGTTTAAACATTGGCAAATGCTATTTAACATGTTGAGTGTTATTGAGTTTTGTACTGATCTTTACATTTTTATTCTAGTCACCTTATAATATATGTTCTTTGAATAAGTGAGACCACCAGGAGTGTACATGTTGGTACTTGAATTGGCAGGTAGATCCTTCCCTATGACTGGAATCTTTGTATGAAAACCTGAAAACCAACTGGCTGATATTCTGACCACAGGGCACACTGTTCTCTAGTCAGACTAACTGGACTGGATTCATCATGCTTACTTTTAAAACACTCTAGTTTCAAAGACCACTGCAACAAAAGCCATGGCTTCTGTTCTAGAATGCCCGGTCCTATTCATGACCATCTTAGACAACCTGGCATTAAGCCATTAAGACACAACGGATGCAATGTAGAAGTTGTGGTAGAAGGTATGGTACTGGTTGCTGAGAAAGGACTGTGATGGGGGAACTAGAAGATGTGCTATGATTGGTGTAAACATAATGCTTCATTTGCTCCACGTTTTATAAGCACAGTGTTTAGTGCACTATTATATTAAGCTGGCAGGCACTTTCATGTGCTGTCCCTGGTGCTGCAGCATTAGGTACAATAAAGGAATTTATTCTTCCTAGTGTACTTTTCTTACTTATCTCTATTATGATTAGAGCAGGCTGACATCATAATATGAAAGCCAAAGAATACACATGGAGGGACCCATGGTGCTGGCCAAATATGTGACAGAGGAGGGTCTTGTTAGCCATCAAGGGGAGGAAAGGCCCTTTGGCCTGAGGGTGTTAGATGCCCCAGTATAGGAGAATGCCAAGGAGGGAAGATGAGAGTGGGTGAGTGGGTGGGGGAATACCCCCATAGTGGTAGGGGAGGCGGAGGGAATAGGGAGGTTCCAAAGGGGAGATCTGGAAAGGGGGGAACATTTGAAATGTAAATAAAGTATCAAAAAGAAAGAAAGAAAAAGAGATGGAGATGACAGACAAAGAATTTTGGACAGAATTGAAAAACAAAACAAAACAAAAAAACAAAACAAAAAATAATAAAGCACAATGGAAGAAGGTAGATGAGACAGGACAGAGCCAAGACTCTGAAAGGCAGGAATTTCAGGGAGTAGAATACTAGTGACTGCAGGTTCTGGTTGCTTGGAAAGTCACAGGGACTAAGTGTTCTGATATGTGAGCTGGCTAAGGTTAGGAGCACGGTCCAGGCACTTGGAGATTGAGATGGATTACCATGGCCTTTGTTAGTTCTGGCAATGCTACTGTGAGGTAATATGGAAGTTTAGATAAAGCATCACATCAAAAGTATGTGTATTGGCCCTAGGTAAAGCTATGATAAAAACTGGAGTAACTGATAAGGAAAAGGTCAAGCTTCTTCTTTTAAATCTTTGTCGGGTCACCTGATTAAACATTCGACTGCCATTGCCCTCAGTGTGTATTTTCCTTTAGAAGGAATATCATTTTATGAGGCTTAAATTTCCCCTTCTTAGCTTAGGTCAGATTTCCCTAAATGACCTTCCTGTGGGAATAAAAATAAACACCCCAAAGCATTGGAAAGCTGAACATATTCAAATTTATTACTGAGATGACAATAAAACAAGGAGGCAAAGGAGTATATGTGGCAGTGCAGGTGGAAGAGGAGGGTCGCATGTGCTCATAAAGTAGCCATCAAATCAATGTCAGCTTGTCACATATGAGAGCTGAATGGCTATATTAAAAATGATGACATCCCTAGGAAAAGGCTTTCATATTCTTTGGAAGATGTCAAGGGTACATAAATGGATAATTGAGTTCTGAGTAGTTAGACAAATTTAGTTGACATCTGGGTCTACAGTTCCAATATTTGTAAAACAAAACAGATGATCCACACATGCTTTCTGGCTTGCAATGACAAGGTATGAAGCTCCCATGTCTTCAAAGGATCGGAGGTAGGTCTGTCTAGGCATGAAAATTTCTGACTAAAAAGAAAATGATGCCCACTTTCTATGAGCAACTAAGTATGAGTATCTAATTCTTCCCTTAAAATGTACGTCTTCTTTGATATTACTAAGGCTGTGTCATTTGGAACCATCTCAGGACCATCTCCACTTATACCATTAGCCATCGTGAGGTTATTCAAGGATCTGAGCACAAAGCAAGACTTATACTCTATCCTAAATCTGCCAGCAGCAACTATTAAGAATACAAAGTACCAGATAAACAACTTCCAGTAATAACTTGGATTTAAGACGCTGTTGGAAAAAGTTATGATATAGTCAGAAGTTATTCAGCCTGTGTGTTTAATACACTTCCTCCAGCCCTCACCTCTTTTACTTTCCCACCGTGAAGAGAAAATGAAGTCAGTTTTTGTCCTTCCTTGGATTTGTCTTGTAAACTTCAGTATGAAAAATAAAATAGAACATGAATCTCATATTTCAGGGATCCTATTTAAAGGTTCTTGAAGCCAAGAGAGATACTATGTTAAGATGCAGCAAAGAGAAGAAAATACAAATTATAGAAGCACTAGCTAATATTTAATATTTAGGGTGAACTCATCCAATGTCTGTCTCAAGGGGACAGAATGTTTCATTAGCAATTAATCCAGCTCTGAAATGTATTCTCTATTATGGACCTAAATTGAATAAGTAGAAATAAGAAAAATTCAATAAAGATTTCCTAGATTGAAGTAGCTATATGAACAGATCTTGAAAATCTCAAAAAGGGCAACACAATAACACACCCCAATTGTTCAAGACATGATATTTGTCCTCTGTCAATGCCCACAAAACATTACAATAAAAAACACAAACAAAAATCTGCCCAAAACTATCATGCAAATAATGTCACTATATAGTATCCTGAGGGAGTCTCCACTAAAAATGCATATCACAAACTCTTAATCTCAGTCAACTAGATTGTTATGGGCTTTCCTACTCTCTCTGTTATGATGACAAATATCCCTTACTTCCTAGTTTTATCTCTAAGAAACTTTTTTATTCTTGTTTTTATCAGTTCTAACTTTGGAGAAATCTACTTTTAAAATGCTAAATAAAGATATCCTATAGTTAGAATGCTTACCTGAGTGCTTATGAGAATTGAATGAAGGAATATGTATAAAACACATTAAGTAGTATCTATAGTTTTGTGATTCTTCAGAGAAATAGTCAGCAGTTATGAGATTATGAAGCTATCTAAGCCCTCTTCATGCTATAAATCTCCATTCAGGATTCGAACAAGCACAAGAGAATAAAGTGGATTAGAGAAGGTAACCTGCCCTGCTGTGGTCAAGCTGGGGCTTGGTGACTAAGAGCTCCACATGTATGACTGTGTGTGTGTGTGTGTGTGTGTGTGTGTGTGTGTGTATGAAATTGATTGGTGTTTCTAAGGAAGAGCCACTGTGAAGACAAAAGGATCTTCCCCTGAGCTTTGTATCATATCTAAGGGAATGATGGCTCAGAAGCATTCTGGGGATTGATGTTGTAGAGCTCTTGTGTGCATGTAAGATACCTTGGTTAGATCTCTCTCTCTCTCTCTCTCTCTCTCTCTCTCTCTCACACACACACACACACACACACACATACACAAACACACACACACACACACACACACACACACACCAATAAATTAAAAAACAAAAGTCAGTAAGATTTGCCAAAGTCATAAAGTTAGTGCTAGAACAGGAACGATATCCATCTCCTTTGGTTCCCTATCTAGCAGTCATTGTTTTACAATGTTAGATAAAAACAGAGTCCTCCCACTTGGCACAATTTGTAGGTATGAGTCTGACAATGTACTTAATGTACTCATCTCCACTGCTATTACTGAAATTGTTTCTGGCTTGTGCTATTTTGCATCAGATGAATTGGAAAGAAAACAAGCTATTGATTTTCCCCATCTGCAAGTCATTGATGCACTTTGAAATGCTGACAGTCAGCTAGCACTACAATCATAAAACATTCCTTCGGCCATAAAGAAGAGAGGTCACTTTGATGCCCAAGGTCTGTGTCAATATGGCTCAAAGGATGACTGGAATAAGCAAGGTAAAAGGAGGTGCAAGGTGGGCTAATGAGAGAGAAAGGTATTTTCATAAAATATCTTCAGAATCCATCAGGAAAGAAAATGTCTGGCATAAAGTAGGACATGGCTCACATTATTACTATTATTTTTTTGTGTAAGAGACTATGGGCCTTATATGGAAGAAAACACTCTCAGTAAGAAATGGGAATCACACTCATAGTCCCATTAAAATCACGGCATAGCTCTACAGTTATATGCTCTGGAAAACACTATTGAGCCTCTACAAATCACCCTAAATATCCCCACTTTTGAGAGTGCGACCAGCCAAGGTGATCCTTAGAGATCAAAGAGTGGCATTAGTAATATGCAAAAGGTGATTCTACCTTACTTAGACACTACATAAAATTTAAAATCATATGCTCCCCAAGAAATAATCCAACTTTGAGCACATCAAAACTTTCCCAATTCTAAGGGCAAATGTTACCTGCTCAAATGAAACTACACATTTCTTCAGCATGGTTCCAAATAACAAAGCGAACAAACTAAACTATGAGTCTGTGACCCCATTTCACAATCTCATTTCACAATCTCCTCACAATAAATTCACCTGATAAATTCCTTAAATGACATCAGCTGCTAAATCCATTTGAAAGAAAGAAAAAGTAACCTTCTTTAATAATCAGACACTGTTGTTTTTAGGACATGTTTTACAGAACAATTTTCTGTGTTTTTGCAATAAAGAAAATTACTTTGACCTTGGTTCACCCAAGCTGGTTAAAAGAGAAAGAAAGAGAAAAACAATTCCTAACCACAAACTAGACTTTGACGGAACTTTTGGCTGTGGGTCATTATTTCATTGACTCGGCAGTCAGCACATGGCTTTGGTTTATGTTGAATCTAGACAGTTACTAGTTTTGTATATATCCAATTAGATATCTGTTAATTATGTAGGTCTTCTTTCTATGGCAAAGAAAAGCAAAAGTACATTTGTATTCCTTTTAAAGAGCAGGGTAAAAATGCTACATTTATAGCATCATAGCACCTTCATTAACCCAATTATTGAAAATCAGAGGTTTATATTTAGAGTTTTGGCCGAATGAAATTAAACCAGGACTCATTTTTTTTCTAAACATTTTAAAATTATACAAGACTCTAAAAACTATTGAGTCCATAGTAGCACACTGTGGACTCTTTTCCAATGTGGTACGGGACAGTCAGAAGCATCATGGATTAGGCTTAGTGTGTATTCAGTAATCTGTAAATCAAACTTATCTGATGATTCCTTTGTTCTAGGTATCTTTCTGAATTTCATATTTTATTCCACATGTATATGTTCTATGCACATGTACACATTACCATATGTATATTTTATACATACATGCATACATTATATACTCAGTTCTTATAGTTCCCATTTTATAGATAAGACATGGAGGCTCTGAGACACTAGTAACCTACTAAGGATATGACTTTAGTGTGTGGAAGAAGCAGGTAACAATCTCTGCCTTCTCTTATACTCCCTTTGCATGTTTATTAGTTTCTTGTATATGGGGAGACAGAATATCTTTGTTTATCTCAGGTCAATCTCAATGGAGATATTCCCCAACTCTGCCTCCCTAGTGCTGATATTAAAAGTATGCACTACCATACCTGTCCATATTTTTAAAGTGCTTACTGGTCACTCCAAAGCCAGCAGAGTCTGTACTTTTTTAGATTTTTTTTCTTCTGGGAAGTAATTTCTAATGAAATCTCCACCGGGTAGTTTGGGAGTTGCCATTTGTGAGAACTGTTGGATGTGAACTCAATATTTTTCTACTTTCATCAGTTTGTTGATCTTGAACCTGTCACTTTGGGCCTTGAACTTCTGTTGCTTTTATACATTATGAGAACAGCCTAGATCTGAGATGTCTATTCATTTCTATGCTCATGAGAACTCTGGGTATTTAACGTGTGGCCAGTCTAAATGTAAGACTGGTAAATACACTAGATTTCCACTTCAGTATGAACAGTAGAAAATACCTCCATTTTGATATTGATTATGTTGAAATGTAATATTTTAGATGCACCAAGTCAAGTAAAATGTTAAAATTATTTTTCATTTCTTTTAATATGACAACTTGAAGTGTCAAACTTCCATATTTGACATACCATGTACCTCACATGACATTCCCGTTGGCTTCTAGTGCTTCAAGCAAACATATCAGTTCTTTACCCACAGACCCACTGATTATTCATAGTGAAACTGTATGCAGAGACAAGGGTGCATGGTATTCCAGAAAAATTAGCTTCACCATTAGAATCTTCCCATGTGCTTTAGGAAAATTTAAAATGCAAGAGCAATGATTACTATTGACATTACAAAAGTCATCCAAGTCCACTCCAGGTCATTAAAACTTGTTAATGACTTGTGTTTTTAGAAACAAATTGTTTGCTCTCATTTCAAACTGAGGTGGGAAGATAGTATCCATATCAGAGTTTCCTAATGCCCACTCCAGCTCTGAAATGTCATGCTTAAGTTCTATAAATCACATTTGGCCTTGCTATAGGATTAAAAGGAAAAATAAAACTGTAAAAGTGAGACACATCGTGTTGGTAAGTTGGAGAATGCCAGAAATGTTATTTGCTATTTCCTTCTTTCTTATTAAAAGAGCTAATTTTTTGAGGCTGCCAACAGTGCTTTCAACAGCATCATCATCATCATCATCATCATCAACAACAACAACAACAACAACAAATTGAGTTTTAGGTAATAGGTCAAAAAGACCCAACCAACAGTGCAAGTGTATACAGCTCTATGGCTGTTTCCTGTCTTGCATAAGCAGCTGTTTCCACCTGCACAGATGTCTGGCAAGATCAGCTGTCCTTCATGTTCCACTGCCAGCATTTATTGCATGTGAGAGACTTCATGTAGGCACCATGGAAAGCCTTGGGCATATAAGGCATTTTGGATTGTCCCTGCATCACATGAATTGCATGATAAAAATCAGGCCTGGTTAAAACATACTTCTTTATAACTGATCTTTTTAAGAATGTTATGGTGATGCTTAATGGAATGTCAGCAGTCAGAAATAAGATAGTAGAAACTTAAGTTCCTGAAATTGGGCAGTATTGTGAATTGTTTTATTAAATTCATATAATATACCACACATGTATCTTGGATAAGCAAGCTAGATTCATTGCCTAGAAGGAAGAATAAAAGCCATTGCAAAAGTGTTTCATTGCCATCTTTCTGATCACAACACCAAACTGAATAACATGTTAGGTGCTCCAAGCACTTCTGCTTACATTGCCTACATTGTCATTTGCTGTGATATAACACCATGACCAAGGCATCTGATAGAAGAAAGTTTATTGGGGCTTATGGTTCCAGAGTGAGAGTCTATAATGAATGGTAAAGGAGGCATGATGGCAGGTAGCTGGAAGTGGGGTACTACTGTGGATCCTCAAAGCCCAATGATGTACCTCCTCTAGCAAGACTCTACCCCCCATAGATCTCACAGTCTCCACAAACAGCTGTATCATGCAGGACCAAGAGCTCAATACATGAACAAACCACTGATGGACATTCCTCATTCAAACTACTATACTGTTCTATACCCAGAGATTAATATTCCAACATGCAGTTCTTAAAGTAAGAATATGGAATCAGCAACTAATTAACTAACTAGCTAGCTAGCTAACACTAACTGGGAACTTAGAGATTCTTGGTCTCCTACTAGATTGATTAAATGGCTGTGGCGATCCAGGGTATTGCACCTTGCAGAACCTATGCTATGGGTGGTACACTTCTGGGACCACTCTAGACTCCCCTTTATTAGCAGTGTGGTCATCTGTGGGTCTTGGAACTAAGAGTCCACAAATAACCTTCTCTGAACTCTTGCCTTCGACTGAACCAACCTGTTCAGAACAGGAGATGTTTTCAGAGATTTTGCCACCACTGTGGATCTCAGGTAATGTTTATCTGATGTGGGAACACAAATGTTCAGGCTCATGGCTGCAATGTGGAGACAGTTACAGTGTGGTCTACATTACAAATCAGGCAGAAACCATACCGCAGTTAGACATTGTTTACCTAAAGTCACATCCTTGCTCACTTGACTTTACTTATCTTTTCTCCTTATCCTTTAGAGACCTCACCTGATCATTCTGTCTCAACACAGATGCACCCAAGTCTTAGTTTCAAACTCTGCTTCCAAGGAGTCTGCTCATCTAAGACCATGGAAAACCTACAGCTAGATACTTTAGAACCATAGCAGCAGAGTTGAATAGTTGTGACAGATATAGCTCACAGAGTCTAAGATATTAAGTCTCCTGTATGAACCTCAAATATTAGCCAATATCAAATGGATGAGAGCAATAGTGAAAGAAAGCAGTGTGTTTGGTATGGATTACAACAAGGGGTGCTTGAGTTCTTACTTAAGTGTCTCTTTCCAGTTGTACATGTAACAGCATGTTAATGACTTGAAATTAATAATGATGGAAACATCTCCACCAAGGAGTTGGTGCAAAGAAGAAAAGAAGACCTCTCTCTCTCTCTCTCTCTCTCTCTCTCTCTCTCTCTCTCTCTCTC